>LPNX010356670.1:230621-318698 GCA_001517045.1 Pseudotsuga menziesii | reverse complement strand
CCAAAAACAAGAAATACTTGAAAAAACATGATGATGATGTCATCATCATGTTTTTTCAAGTATTTCTTGTTTTTGGGGTAGCGGGGTCTGTCAAAAGTATGCAGTGTGGGTACTCGTTGGATGCAGAATCGAATTCTGCATCCAACGAGCTCTCCCAGTCGAAATTTGAGTAAAAATACAATGAGATATGTCGAAAATATGAACAAAAAAATAGTTTCTTTTAATGACAAATATGTCAATTCAACCATTATGGTTGACTGATTTTATTGAAATTCTATTGGTTCTTGAATTCCAACTCACAAAAAATTATTTTGGCACGTTTTCTTATAAGGCCCATTTTAGACCCCAAATTTCCTCTAATGTATGGAGTTAGAAATTTGACAAGATATTGTAGCTGCTTTAAATAAAAATATAATTCAAAGGTTGAGTCCTCATACTTTTATCTGAAACTTAGCTCTTGTTATCTCAAATTTATCTTGGTTGAGCTGAAGTTGATTTTCTGTTTGATCCATTTCATGTGATGCCCATTGAAAACTATTTTGGGGAAAATCGATGATAGGAAAGTACTACCTCTATCTATAGTCTTATAGGAAGGACTAATGACTGTGGAACAACATTTCAACATCCAATTCTCAATAGACCATCTACCCCATTGAGATCAGCTTTTCATTGAGCAATATGTAATTTTTAAAATTTCTTATTGTTGAACATCTACTAGATTATAATTTTTTTTTCTTGGATTCTAACTTTAGAATTCATAGTTTAAGGACATATATAATGTAATGTGTCTATGATTACAGAGAATGATAGGATTGTAGTAGAGAATACTATTGAAAGTACTTTAGATCCATCACATTTGGATTATATTTACTGAACACTTCAAAGTGGGTGACCAATAAATCGTTTAAGTAGTCAGGTTGATGATAGTTAGCAACTTAGAGGAATGAGTGGAACTACAATAGAATTAGGAATTGAGGATAATTTTGCTTCTCAGATTAGGCCCATCATACCACCATATCATAGGAAAAAGGTAATGCTAATGCCTCACAAGATACAGATGTTGGTACTATAATGATAGAAACTTTACAATCATAGGAAAATTATATACAGAGAACCAAGGAACGTAATAAATCACATGTTGAAGATAATACAATCTTTCATCCTTTATCGACCATTAGATACTCAAATTTGTGTATTGATCCTTTTTACCATTATAGACGACTCTGTAAGTTAGGTTCCCAAATTCTTAAAGGGTTATAGCACAATTGAAGAGCACCTGCCTTACAAGCAAGAGGTTGGTGGTTCGATTCCTCCATTCCCTAATGATATTATAATATTGGTTAAAACAATTAATTTGTACAAAAAAAAAAGAGATAGTTAACCAAAAAAAATGACCAAAACTCATATATAAAATTACTAAAAACGACTAAATTAGTGACCAAAACATGAGAGACGTGAAACTAGGCATTGAAAAGGATGCAACACGTGGCACTAATGATGAAGCCAAACATGATGTTGATATGGTAGCAAAATAAGACGTTACTTTGGATGCAAAACATGGCACTACATAGGAATCAAAATATGGTGCAACAATACAAGAAATATTTGGCGTCATTTTGGTAGCAAAACATGATGCAAAAAAGGAAACAAAAATTGGTGCAAATTTGGAAGCGAAAATTGGCACATATTTGGAAGTAAAGCATAGTGCAAAATAGGATGCTAAAGTGGTAGAAAAAAGGATGCAATATTGGATGCTAACATGGTGCTATTAAGGATGCAAATATGGCACTAACGGGGGTGTCGTTTAAGAAGAAAAAGAAGACACTCGCTAGGAAGCAAAATATGACATTATTTAGGAACCAAACCTTGACGCTATTTAGGAAGAAAAGTTGGGCGCTATTCTAAAAGAAAACCTCAACATTGTTTAGGAAGCAAAGTTGGACGCTATTCTGGAAGAAAAAAAAGAGATGTTATTTTGAACGCCATAAAGGATGCTATTTAGGAAGAAAAAAAACACGTTTTTTTAGACGCTTTAAATTTTGTCCATTATGCATCCCATTTAGCGTCTAGTTTGACCACACAATGTAAAAAAAAAGTACACTAAAAAGGGACGGTAAATGGGACGCTAATTCCTGAATTTGTTGTAGTGATCCCTTAGGTGGTCTGTAACATTCTTCTGTAAGCACAAAGCGGTAGATAACAATACCAACTATGCCTGTAGCCTGTAACTAGTGCTAGGATATGTCGATAATATCGACTTGGTGTTACTAAATAATTAATAGTTGGGAGACTAGGATTAAGATGCCCTTATAAAGGACTATTGTGAGAACTAGCTAAATTATTACTTTTTATTTGAAGCCCTGCTTATTATAAAATAGTTCTAGAGTTTGTTTTATGGAGATAGGACCCGACCTTGGAAAGATTATTATAAAAGAAAGGATAATGGGGAGGAAACTTGGATGTAAACATTAGATGTCTTATAAGTTCTAGGTTAAGCTTAATCTTGTATAAATATTATTTTAGGTTCAAACCCTAATTAGTTTACAGTGTTCTAATAGAGTTTTATTCTTAAGTAGATTTATATACACATACATAGATTCTCATATTTGAATATCTATGTTATAGTAGGTCTCTGTTTTTTTTTTTTGCTTTAGGAATTTTACAAGACTTTAATGCGATACAATATTTACTTGATTCTAAAATTAGTCTACATAATTTATATCACTATTACTAACATTTTACTAGTTTGTAATACCTATAGAAATATTCTAAAACTGATATCATGTGCATGTAGCATTTATCTCTCTTTTTTTCTTCCTTGTTTATAACAAAGAAGTTTAAACAAAGCACTATGGTTTCAATTTTTTTAAAGAAATATGATGTTTGTGTTATTTAAAAAGTGATTCTAAATTCATAAATGAATTCAACATCTTCAAAAAATACAAGCCGCCCATATTTTGGGAATTTAGACACTATTATTTGGAATTTTAAGAATTGTTTCAAAATTTCTACCAAATTCTATTGAAATTACACCAAAAAACCATCCAAAATGGTTGAAATTGTGGCACATTTAAGGTACATGTCTAATAAATAGCTCATTTTGCAATCTCATTTACTCATTTAATTCAATGAATTGCAATGATTATCTTTTGGATTTCATTATCACATGTGTAAATGAGGCATGCATTCCTATGCACAAAGACATGAACGTACACTAAAAAGAAATGAGATATCAATTAATCATATTTTTTAACATGCTTGAAGACTCTTATACAAGAACATAAATAATGCATTCTATACATAATCACAATTGAAACATGCATATGATACGAAATTGAAATTTCCATTAACACAAAAATAATCAGAGCAAGTTAATAATAATAATAGTAATATATAATTTTAAGGTCACCTCCAAGTGGGACACCAATTGGTATATGATACCTCCTTGTTTGTGGGACAAGGGACACCCATCTATGTAGTGATTTAACTACGAAAGTCTACATAGGTGTACACACACTTCCCACCTTAGGATTTGAAACTGTGACCTCATAGGATGAAACACATTATCTTAACCATTAGGCCCACTCAAGGTCCACAATATGTTAGAACAGTAATCCAACTCAATAATACCTTAGGTTCACTACTTAGTCAATTTTATTGCATTTTGCGTTAATATACTGTGTTTTTGGACTAAGGGTGCTTAGTTGGACAAATTCCAAGTCAAATTGGGGCATTCACACCTACATGAGAACTCTAGATCACTCAACCAAATGCATGTTATACCTCATCATTTTTTCTGTGCTCCCATTCATTTAATGTGGATAACTTGGTTGACTAGGAGCGCTGGAAGTGGATTTTGTCCATTTTTGCCTGATTTGATGCATCTAATGCCACCTTGAGACTCTAAACCACCCATATTTCCACACCCACATATGAAAAGGTGTAATAATTTCCCACATCATCTCATACATTCCCATTCAACAATATGTGGCTATTTGGGCTGATTTGGAGCGTGATTGGCCCACATAGGGGGGATTGATGCCAATTTGGCAATTGTTCCTTGTACACTGAAATTGGGCTTCCAAACCCTCATGAAAATCTTATTATGTAATATAAACCTATTAATAGATTTTTTTTATGTTATACAGTAAAAAATAACCTAGTTCTATTCACATTTGTTTGTGTAAATTGCTTCTCAATTAATGGTTTTTTGCTCGTTTTACACCAAATTTGATTTGTGAGTTTCTATAATGCTCCTAGGTTCTCCTATGGATTGAAATTATCATGTCATATCAGAGAGGGTTGGATTTTATTGAGTTTCATATCAATCAAGAGCATTTTGAGCTGCATTTTTAGAGAAATTCCAGATAAAATTGAGTTGTTTTGCAGGACATTTGACAAAATTCGACACCATTAGTGCAGGAAGAAATCGAAGCTACCCACATATTGCTAATGAATTTGAACTTCTTCAATTGGAGTGCAGATATGGTGATTCAATTGAGATCCAAAGGCCTCTATAGAGTTACCATGGGCACTGAGGTGGAGCCGAATTTCGCAGTTGAGAATGCCATGTACTTCAACAAATTGGATGAGGCATATGAATTGTTATGCATGAGCATATCAAGAGAGCTATTATTCCACATAGACATTCTAAACAGACCCAATGAATTCTGGGTAAAAATAGAGACATTATTTTGTAAAACTGATGAACTAAGAGGTCACCATATTGAGAACGAGCTTATCATCTTGAGCCCAACTCACTTTGACACTATCTAGGACTTCTTCACCAAGTTTAAGTAACTTTATTGTAGCTAAAACAATGTGGCATTGAGAAGAAATATGACTAGTTTATTGTGTCCATCCTTTTGAAGTTGGGGCCATAGTTCTCAATTTTTGTGAGCACATTTCACTCCGATAACTTAACACTTTGAAACTGGAAAATGCCAAGTCTGGATAGCTCCATGAAGTCACTCACTCAGGAGAAATACAAGCTAGTACAAATCAGAACCATCAATTCTAAGGATCAAGCCTTATCCATGGGAGTTTCAAATTCCTCAAAGGGGAATCCCAAGCCCAATAATTCGAAGCTACTAGAGAAGAAGAAACCAAAAAAACCCAAATCTACTGATGGAGGTTTGAATCCTCCTAGAGAAGAAGAAACCATAGAAACCCAAATCTAGTGATGGAGGTTCGAATCCTCCTAGAGGAAAGGACAAGATAGGAAAAGAGAAGTCCAAATTCACCTATTTCCATAAGGGATTCCATATAGAGAGCTCATGCATGAAAAATACCATTAACCAGATGGCGTAGATACTAGAGAAGAACAACATTTTAGTCCCTAACATCACAAGGAAAAAGGATGGTGGCCCCATTTCAGATGGAAAGGACAAATGTCATGATTTGGTAGAAGTTACCTATAAGTATTCATATTTTATCATTGATTCAGGGGCTCCCAAGAACATGGTATCCAAAAGAGAGATATTCTCCTCCATGAGTTCGAATTTTGACCTAACAGTTCTAATGGGGGATGATTCAAAAATCTAGAACAAGGGGATTTGAAGGATTGATTTAGAGAATGATTAATTTAGTGATGTATTTTATGTACTATAAACTGCATAAAATTCATTGTTAGTAAATCGAATGGCCCATAGCAGAGATCCAAAGAGAGCGACCTTCACTCTAGACATGCTAGAGATTGCAGAAATCTCAAAACAGACGAAGTCATTGCAACTTAATATGTATACCATCATGATAGGATGTACACGTTTTCAAAATTCCTCCCCACTTCCAATGAACAAGAACTTCTCTCACATTCCAATGAGGCTTACAAGCTATCGCATGAGAGGTTTGGTCATATGAATTACAAGTACCTCCAAGCACTACACAGAGATGAGATGGTGGAAGGACTTATACAAATAAAATCATCAAATGGAGCATGCATTGGGTGTGTAGTTGGAAAGCATCCAGAGAGAAGCTATGAGAAGGGGATGGCAAGGAGAGCCACACAACGACTTGGGTTTCCACACTCAGATATGAGCCAATTCCAGATTTTGAGCTTGCACTGGGGGAATGCTCCTCTCCTCAACCATTCGAAGATGTAAGTGATGATACATGCTCTGTTGTTTCTAATATGTCTGACATAAATATGGATGAACATGATATTTCTATAGATGACTCACCATTAAGGCCCAAGTAGGATGAAAAATTCATTCAAGCTACAGGGAAATTGGTAGGTAATCCCCATGAGCCTAGGAAGACTAGATCACAAACTAGTAATGATTCCTTTGCAAGTGATAGTTCTCTTGATGAGCACTATAATATGATTATTGGGTATTATCCTCATACATATCATCAATATTTTAATGAACCAATATGGAAAACAAAAATGGAATAATAATTTCAGTCCCTCCAAGAGAACAAGACATGGGAATTGGTTCCCCTTCCTCCCAGTAGGAAGCTTGTTCAATGCAAGTGGGTCTTCTGAACCAAAATTGCTGTGATTGTTTAGATATGAAACATAAGTAAATATTCGTTTCTAAGGGTATTCTCATGTCCATGCTGTTGAATACACAGATACTTTTGCACCGGTTTCAAAGATGGACTCCATAAGACTAGTTCTAGCAATGGCAGCTAGTAAGGGTTGGAAAGTTCACCACATGGATGTCAAAAGTGCATTCTTGCATGGTGAGCTATAGGGAGAGATTTATATACAGCAACCTGAAATTTTCCAAGAGGATCCTTCATTGGTATGTAGGCTGAATAAATCATTGTATGGACTCAAGTAAGCACCTAGGGCTTGGTATGCAAAAACGGATGCCTTTTTTCTCTCTATTGGTTTCACTAGATGCGAATCAGACCCTAATGTGTATTTGCAGAAAAATGATGGTATTTTTCAGGTTATTGTTCTTTATGTTTATGAACTTATCACTATAGGTAACTGCACCACTTCAATTGGTTCAATTAAGTCATGTTTGCATAGTGAATTTGCCATGATAGACCTAGGATTTCTAAGGCAATTTTTGGTCCTCGCAATTGAGAAAAGTGAAAAGGGTATCAAGATGAGTCAACCACGGTATGCTTAAGACAGGATAAAGAAGTTTAACATCACTGATTTTAAGGCAGCCAAGTATCCCTTTTTTTTTGGCATCAAAATACATGAATTTGGCAATTCTGCATTGGTAGATATTAGACTCTACAGGAAACTAGTGGGAAGCTTGCTCTATATTACACACACAAGACCTGATTTGTCTTATGCTGTAAGTGTTGTAGCAAGAAATATGCACCAAACACATGAGCACCATTGGAGGGAAGCAAAAATAATTCTCTAGTATGTCCATGGTACAAAGAATTCTAGGGTGCACTACTCAACATGGTTCCTCACTTCAACTAGTTGGATATTCTAAGTCATAGTGGACTAGAGATCCCACTGAAATGAAGTAAAATTCAGGTTTTTTATTTATGCCTTATGTAGCTGGTCAAGTAAGAAATAAAAAACCATTTCACTTTCATCAGCAGAGGCCGAGTACAGGATAGCAGTCAATGCAACTACATAGTGTGTTTGGTTGCAGGGAATTCTTTGGGAATTTGCTGTCACGATTGATTCTCCAACCAACATTTGGGTGGAAAATCAAAGTTCCATAAAAATATTTACTGATATAGTTCATAGGAAGAGGACAAATCAAATTTATATCCATATGCAATAGATCTGGGGCTTAGTGCATGATGAAGTGATTTCACTGCAGTATTGCCCATCCATCGAGCAAACTGTTGACATTTTCACCAAGGTTTTCAAAAAAAAGAACTTCACTTACCTAAGATATTTTCTTCGGGTGAGTAAAGGATGGTGATTTGCTACTATTTTTTGCATGTTTCATCCCCATTTCCATTCTTGAGCGAAGTTTTTGTCCCATGTGGTTTTCCTTCTTTTCCTTGGTTTATATGGGCAAATAAAATTTCTGAATTATGTAATTGAGGTGACTTGAGCCATTGTTGCCAAGGCCTCCTTCATTTTGTGATAAGTACATAGTTTTTGGATTAATGGAGGGTGTTATAATAGTAATGCAACTCACTAATACCTTAGTTTCACTACTTAGTCAATTTTATTCCATTTTAAATTAAGATACTATGTTTTTTGATTAAGAGTGCTTAGTTGGACAAATGCCAAGTCAAATTGGGGAATTCACACCCATATGAGAACTACCCATCATTCCACCAGCCATATGTGTTCCCTCATCATTTTTTGTGTGCTCCCATTCATTGAATGTGGACAACTTGGCTGACTAGGAGCACTAGAGGTGGATTTTGTCCATTTTTGGCTTGATTTGGTACATTTAATGCCACCTTGAGACTCTGAACCATCCAAATTTCCACACCCACACATGCGAAGGTGTAATAATTTTCCCAAATCATATCAGCCACATCGAATCAGGAATTCATGGCTGTCTAAGTGGATTTGGAGTGTGATTGGCCCACTTAGGGGGGATTGATGCCAGTTTGGCAATTTTGACTTATACACTCACATTGGGATTAAAAATCCTCACAAAACTCTTATTATGTAATGTAAACCTGTTACAAACATGTTTTTATGTTAGGAATTAAAAAATAACCTGGTTCTGTTAACTTTTGTGTGTGTAAATTGCTTCTTAATTACAGGTTTTTGTTGGTTTTGAACCAAATTTGATTTGTGATTTTATCTAATGCTCCTAGATTATCCCATGGGTTGAATTTATCACAACAAATAATCTTTAAAAATAACTATTGGAAAACAACCAAGTTATTCCACAACTTGAACACACACTTCGTCAATATGTGTTAAAAGGTGATAAGATCATGATCATCCCCATTAACCTTTTTAACTTCCAACTTCAATTTGGTAATAAAATTATTAAAAAAAAGTCCAGACTAAGTCTATTTGATGAATCCATTAAGAAAACATTAGGGGAACTTGATTGATTTTTTTTGTGCGTGTGTGGATTAGTAAGGAAAATATATAAATATACAAATGATGTTATTCAAAACTTGTGTTGAATAAGTTTATATAAAAAACCTTACTGTTTGACTTTATTTTTAACTTATAAATGGGAGAATCAAATATGTATTATAGAAATAGTTATTAAGTTTATAATATAATTATTAATAGAATATTCTCTTGGATTTGGTTTGTGATTTTGCGCCAGGCAGTAATTATCCCACTCGTTTTTAATGACAACTGGAGCTTAAGGTGGCTGCACATCCAAGATAAGTCCCAAGATAAGGACCAAGGTTAGGAAAAAATTTCAAAACCAGGCATTGAATATTGAGATATTGAGATGGAGTTGTGCGAGTCTAGATCAGGAGATTGGCGTTGTAAAAAAAATTACAGGTGTTGTAACAACTCCCAAAATCCATAAGTAAAAAAAAAATTGTTACTTAGGGATTTAGGTCAATAAAAGATCTAATTGTAGTTTTCACATAGCTCATAAGGGAAAATATGGTAAATCATACATTCCACTTTCATCCTAGAACTTACCTTAAAACTATGACTTTAACAATTCGAATATGACAACTCAAGTATGAAAACGACACTATACATATTTACATGTTTAATCATAAATATTTAAGTGTCAAGCCTGCTTGTGGTGTTTTACAGTTGGTGTGCTTGCATCGTCATGTTAATGTTTCCTGCAAACCTTGTCCTATGTTACAGTTTTGTGTGGATTCAACAAGTGTAAATGTTTTTTTTACAACCCTATTTTAACGCTGGCGTTTTACATGGTTTTAGGGTCTTACTTAGGTTATTGCAAGCTAATGCATCTCTAACGTGGTGATAATGAAGGTGTCGTACAAAAATGGACTCACTCCATCCAAATAAACCAAAAACATATATGAACCTAGGGTGACAAGAAAAGGATAAAGAAACAGAGGTTTCAAATGTGAAATCGTATTACAAAATAGAAAGGTCATTTTATAAAGGCTTTGACCTTATTGTAAAAACTTATACCATGGTTTAATATAATATTCAAGCAAAATTGTTTTCAAACTATAGAGAAGTGGGTGAAGGAATTCAATCAATGTGGAGGTAGGTGGAAGTTTAAATGTATCCACATGAATATGTCTATAGGGTTTTCCAACTGGAAAGAAGGGTTAAATCCTAAGCCTCAAATTTCCTGATCATTCGATGTTTTGTTTAGCTGTGTGGAGAGCCGAGGGTTCTTGGCTCTTCTTGCAAGGGTAAAATGCTTTCAAACTTCCTTATTATTCCTCCCAGAGTTTATGGAATAGTTTATTGAGATATTTGTTTCCCTCTCGGGCTTTCAGAAATGACGAATGCATTCAACCTACCTCAGCTCTTCTTGCAGAGATATTGCCGTGTTTTTTTCATTGCGGTAAGTTAAAATTTCCTCATTTTGGTTTTGTTTTTTTTGTTTGTTTGGAGAATTTTGTTTTAATATACTATTAAAACAAAAATGTTTAACCTTGAGTTTTTTTTGTCTTAACTCGAAGGAAGGTTTCAAAAATTCGATGCTTCGCTCGAAAAGGGGTGAGTTTGGGTCGAGGCTCTGGCATGAAAAAGGGTTCTGGTAAGAGCCAAGAACCTTGGAACCCTATGATTCCTTGACGGTCTATGGTTTGAAAAGAAAAGGAAAAAATTGAAATGGATTTTGTTTTTTCATCTATTCAGCTTCATTTTGCGAGATTCATGGCTTGCGCATGCCTCCTTCGGTTTGTATGGTATACTTTCTTGTGTTTTTCCTTACGACGTAAATGGTAGGTATTTTAACTATTTCCAAAACCTGTGGGTTATGTTAGGGTTTCATACAATGTTTATATATATTAAACCCCTACAGACTGTTAAGTCTGTGGGAAAATGTATTACTATCTTTTGGAAAAAGGATTTGAGAAATTGTAAACACCTAGCAAAGTTTTTAAAGCAACATACCTAGCAATTTTTGTACCTAGATTTTTTTTAAACGTTCTATAAAATGATGTTACTATTTAAAAGCATTACAATGTATATTTTGTTTATAAAAAAATGTGAAGGGAAAATCCTTGCTCTTGCTGTATGATATATTATTACTATCCAAGTTTGAATGAATAGTTGGGTTTTGCGTTTTATTTCAGAATATGTTAAAATCATTGGTAAAAGAAATTTGTTCTTGTTGTGTTTCGACCCTAGAGTGTCTTCATTCTAAAATCCTGTTCAGATTCCAAATATACCTTGGTTTTCTACTTTATTATTGCTCTAGGTTTTATTCTATAACTAAAATATTGATTAATAATATTTCTCTGTATAAATTTGTTATATTGTTTATTATTTAGTGAGTAAATTCATTTGCTTTATTATATTCAAACTCTTGTTGAAAAATGCCATGTTGGGATTCAACATTGGTCACAACCCAGTAATAGTTTAGGGCTTCATTGTAGGTTTAATATTCTTGAAAATTGTGAATATTCACACACACACACACACACACACACACACACACACACACACATTGTGGGTATTAACCCTTGGCTAGAAGCCATAACGTTTTTAATTCTAAACTATTGTTTCTTAGGTTGGTTACAACCTTGATTTTTAGGGTTTTCAAGTGCTTAACCAAGGTAATCCCTAGATGTGAGAAAGTCTGTTAAATTACTTAAACACTANTATATATATATATATATATATATATATATAATACAATACTTTTTTCTAAGTAAAAGAAGATATATAGCATGTGATTGCTAGAATGTAAAAATTGATACAGTACTACAATTCATTCTAACTTATAAATTATAGAAGATAAAACTTTCCTACTTTAGTTTCAAAAAACAATAACCACTCATCTACAAAATCCTTAATAATAATCAAAATATTGAATTAAAGATAAATAACCAGAACAATATAAAACCTGTTAACTTCAGAAGGGGGACAAACATCCAAACAAGACCGTTCCTCCCAACCATCTCCTGAAAGCCGCAAACATTACTTTCTTTAGGACCCCTGATCCTATTAATTGAACCTCCAGGACAAAGATATTGTGTAGAAAACCATTCAATACTCTATGTAACTTAACAATCACACTCGTAGTAAAAAACTCTCAGCAATTCACTCTAGCCTTCCTCTTGCGTGCCTAAATTCTCTGTTTCTAGAAAATCAACAAGTTCTAATCTCTAGAATGTAGTGAGCCTCCTGCTCATTCGATGGTATATATAATATTTCCTAGGTCTTTGGGTTAGTTTTGAAATTAAATGAGCCAGCTGCTCAGTTGTTTTTTTTGGAGAACATGACCACAATTATAGGGAAGTTTTCTCCTACAATAGCTAGAATGTGAATGTTGTTGCTTCAATTTGTCATTTTCCCTTCTACAATAGATCATTCCTACTAGTGGGTTAGTGAACACTATTCAATAGTCCTCTTTGGATAGGTGTCTCTTCCTTTAATTATTAAATTATAGAATATTTCAATTACAGTCATGTTTAACCATACTTGGTCAACAACATAAAACTTTACAATAACTTTTAAAGTAATGTCTTTTCATAAAATTAAAACTCTTTTAGTTCTAGGTGGGTTAAAAACATACCCTCTTAAGCTCAACATCGTCCTCGATGTTGCTTAAGTATAATATGAGCCATCCTAGAACAAAATTAGATATGCATTCCACATAATACTCTACAATTCCTTGGTTGCTTCATCTGGACTAAGGTGCTTCCATTGCACCTTTACTTGTCCAATGGTGTGATTTGGGAAAAACTTTCTCTCTTTGCGAGGATACAATCCAGTTCCACCTGAAAATATCCTTCTGGTTCTATGTGAATAACATTCCAATCAATTACATGAGTAGCATCATCCACATACTTTTTCAATATAGAAATATGAAATATGTTATGCATTTTGAAAGTAGGTGGAAAAATGAACTGGTAAGCCATAGGTCGAACTATTGACAATATCTCAAATGGTCCACAATACCTCGGTTCTAATTTAGCATAAACCCCCAACTTAAAGGAGATTTTTTGGGTTTTACCTTGAAAAAAACATGCTCACATACTTGGAATTCTTTCTAAGTTCTTTTAAGGTACATGTGAATCTTTTGTTTGTCATGTACAATTTTTTGATTCCTTTGTACCTGTTTCACTATTAGTTCTATTTATTTTAACAGTTCAGGTCCTAACATCAATCCGTCAACCGGATTACTCCATGAAATTGAAGTATTACATTTCCTACCATACATTATTTTAGAAGGACTAAGTTTAGCTGAAGCTTGATAATGATTGTTATAAGAAAACTCAACTAAGCGCATATATTCATCCCATTTCTGTGGATGATCCCTAACACATATCTGTAAGATATCTTCTAAAACTTGATTTACTCTTTTTTTTGTCCATCCATTTGTGGATGGTAAGCAATACTAAAATTTAACTTATTGTCCAATCCTTTAAACAATGAATTCCATAAATTACCAGTAAACTTAGGATTCCTATCATAAATTATCATGTTAGGGATTCCATGCAAACAAAATATTTCCTTCATAAAAATATCATCAATATTAGCATCCTTATAACTAGATTTAACTAGTATAAAATGAGTTTCCTTACAAAGTTTGTCTAGCACCACCATCACAAAATCATTTTGGTTTTTATTTTTAGGTAGCCTTGTTATGAAATCAAGGATGATAATTTCCCATTTCCAATATGGTATTGTTAATAGTTTCCAAAAACCTGTTGGGTATTGATGCTCAACTTTAACATGTTGGCATCCTATACACCTAGCTATATATTCAGCCACTTCATTTTTCAGATTAGGATAGAAATAATCTTTTCTTAGCATTGTTATCATATTTTGGTAACCAGGATCTCCTGTGTAAGGACTCTTATGTACTTCATTTAAAATAAAAAAATATAATTTCTGGTACATTAGGTACATATAATCTATTTTTATACAACATTGAAACTTTTTCATTCAAACTGAAATATGTCTTTATATTTTCAGATTCATTTTCTATAACCTTTTTCCTTAAATTTTGATAATCCTCACCCATTTTTACTCCATATTTTCACTTATCGTCCAATTATGTTTTATATATTCTATCATATGCAAACTCATGGACAGACTGAGCGAGTGAATTAGGTCGTGGAGGACATTTTAAGAATGCATGTGATGAATCAACCAAATGAATGGGAGGATTATATCCATTTGGTGGAGTTCTCATCTTACAATAATTATCAAGCATCCCTCAAAATGAGTCCTTTTGAGGTGTTGTATGGTAGGAGGTGTAAAGTACCTTTGAGTTTGGGAAATTTGGAGGATATAATGGCTCTAGGGCTACATATGCTAGCATAAATGGAGGAAATGGTACGACGGATAAAACAGAACTTAGAAGAAGCACAATACATACATACGAGTTATGCATCCAACAAGAAAACAACTAAAGAGTACAAAGAAGGAGAGCATGTGTTCCTAAGGGTCAAACCAAAGAAAAGCAAGCTAAGAACAGGTATTTATGGAAAATTTGCACCCAGATATGTGGGAACTCTTGAAAAATTATCTAGAATAGGGCCTGTAGCTTATTAGTTGGTCTTGCCTCATTATCTAAGAATTCATGAAGTTTTGCATATTTATTTAGTGAAAATTTATGTTGTTAATCAATCTCATAATATTAATTGATATAATGTACAGGTGGTACCATATGGAGACTTCCACACAGAACCAATGTGCATTCCTGATAAGAGAGAAATTCATCTTCAAAAGAAAACTATTGTACAAGTTAAAGTACAATGAAAACATTATTCAACAGAAGAAGCTGCTTGCGAAAGATAAGATATTATGAGACAAAATTCTCCTTATTTATTTCAATACCTTAATAATACTGATTAAGCACCAAGGACAGTGCAAAGTTTTTAGGAGGGGAGGATTGTAATAACCCCTTGTGACACCTCGGTTTTGACCCCGTTTACATTAAATGCATATGATGTATATATATATTGTAATTAATCATGGTGTGGAGCTAAAGGAAGAATCCTCACCATCGATTTAGAATTTTATGTTTCGACAATTAAAATCGTTGTCAATGGTATTTTGTGCTAACTAGGCACTTTATAATGTTGGAAACCATGTACATATGAAAAATTAATTAAAAGACCCACAACCAGCTATATCAATGCAACAAAAATGAAAAGGGCATGATTTCCTAAGGTTAAGGGGGGGGGGGATGTCTAACCCTTGGGAGCCATTGGGGAGCATCCAAGTGTTAAGTGATGAACCCATCTAGATGTCAACCATCCGTTTTTCCTTATTCACCCTTCCTTGTCTCATCCACCAACTGTTTTTAACTCTGCAAGAATTGGTTGGGTAGTTATTACCCTTGGCTTACATATGCATGGGAAGTCATGGGGTTGGAAGGACTGTTAGTCCTTTCCCACATGCAAGACCAGGGGAAGGTGCATTCTCATTCCCTCATAGGAGCATGGAACCCATTCCATGATTCCACCTTCACGCAGACAACATTCCACACTCATGGAGACAAGCATTCGCAGCGATTCTTCTTCCCCGATCTTGTTTTGTGTATTTTCTCTTCACATTGTGGGTCTAGGTATGTGAATCCACCTTCACACATGTCACATTCCTTCCCTCATGCAGCTGAGAAATTGCTACTGGTTTCCCCATGAATTTTGGTTCTTGTGGGTTTTTGTTGAGTTGTTTTGGCCATGATAGACCCAAGAACGATTCTAGAGTCATTTTGCTCGGTTTTAGCTGTGCATTACCCAATTCGGTTTTGCTCAGTGATGTTTCCCTTAAATCCCAGAGCTGTGAATTATTGTGTTTGGGTTGTTTGTGCACAGTGGTTGGTCCTTAAACTGTTTGGGAGTGGAAATGGATCATGAGTGTGCTTGATAAACCTAGTGTGTGCAGGAGCCTCGCAGATAGAGCTAGAGGGTTGGATTTCTTCTCTAGACCCCCTAAATAGCACTGGAAGGGAATTAATGGCATGAGGAACCGTGCAGCAGAGAAGGGGATGATTCCTTGTGTTGGGTTTGTGTGGATGTCTTAGGAGTCAGGCTAGGTCTGGTGTAGGTGTCCTTAGCTCTTCAGTGATCCCACTAGCTTAGAAGCCAGCATTGCCAACTCCCAATAGCTTGATAAGCCCAACTACTTTGGCTTAGCTATGTACTGTTGTGTATCCTTATCTATGTGTGAAACTACTAGTTCCCATTATCCCTTGTGTAATCATGCCCAACTCAGGAATGGTAGTGTTGCTGAGAGATTGATGAGCGCACTGGCCTATGGTTGAGTGGAACGTTGTAGTGACATAGCTGGTTGCGGGATAAGCTTTCTTGAAGATAAGTATTCTCGTGCTTAAATCCTTGCAACTGCATTATTTTATGAATGAACATGATGAATGCTTATTGTGTGATTGAATGCATTTTTCTTCCATTGTATGTTTGATGAATTACACATATGCACATGTATGTTTTTATTTCACTACATTTTTATTATGATGTTCATGGTGCTATATTGCTTAGAATGTTAGTTGTTAGTCAAATCCTCTCCACCGAGTAGAGGGTTGGGGATGTGACACACCTCATTACATTTTCTTGTTTTAATTTTACTTACATATAATGGAACAAGTGAGTTAATTTTTATATAAATATAATTCTGAAATTGAGAGTCTTAACAGCTATATGGTTAGCTGAAAGAAACTTGGGTTTAAAAGAATTACTAAATATTCAATACTCTTTACGAAGACAAGTGGTCATTACTAAGGAGAGTTAGTTAGTTTCTATAAAAGTCCTAGGAAAAGAGAAGAGGGAATGTAGAGGGATTATAGAGAACACGCGAAATAAAAAAGGAGATCTTCCATAGATCACAAGGGTGAACGATCTATTTAATGTATCCATGAGATAGCACAGAGCTGCCACAGAACATTTGTGAGATGTTAGGCTTTGTACTAGAACCGTCATTGAGCATAACATAATGTAGGGTTTTGGAGTAAATAACTCTCTCTAGTTACCGGTGGCAACTTAAAGCTGCAGGAAACAAGTTTTAAACCTTGGAGTCTGAGCAAGGGGGTGGAACAGTACAAGCTTGCACGCTTTGAAGTTCCTGTGGTTGGGTGGTGTATAACTGTTAACTCTTCAATTTCTAATTTACAGAGATATGTTTCCTGAAAAATAGTTCTTTATTATTACAATCATATTTATGTATTAGTAGCTTATATAGTTACAAATGGAAGAAGCGAACTGATGGTTAATCAGTGATATTTTTTTTACTATGAATATTTTACTCATTTGTATGAAATCATTTTTAATTATAGCTTAACTAAATCTAGAGGTAAACCATTAAGTAAACCAAATGGAATGACTATAGCGAATCCTTTTTCTTTTTATTATCTTTAAACCTACTAAAAAGACAACAATGATGGAAACGAGATTAGTGTTGGAGAAACCCTAAAATACAAATTGGTATTCAAACTAGTTAATATGTTAAGAAAATCATAATCAAATACAAATTTTTATTCAAACTAAGTAATCTCTGAAATATTTCATAGCCAAATAAAACCCTTGTTTAAATAGAAAACCCTAATTAAAAATAGAGATATAAATTGTACAGAATAACAACATTTATAAGTTTAGAAAATAATAAATCCTTACAAAAGTCCATGACCTCATCACTATAAATTCCAATTAAAATACATAAACCCAGTTTTGCGAAATACCCAAAAATTGAAACAACTATAAACTACAGTCAAGAAGGAAGTATACCAAGAGTTGTAAAATGTATTTAATTACAAAACCAATCCAAATGGATTATAGAATTTAAAACGTAGCTAATGAGTACCTTACAATGACGACCTACAGAGTCAAGTTACAAAGCCAAGCTCAAAAGCGTAACCACTGTGGAATCATGCTGGTAAAACGACCGTAAGTAAAAACCGTGAATATTCCTTGTAGACTGTGGACCTAGGATAGAACCAAAATGTTAAACAACGACTTACCAGATTAAGACATTAATAAAAAATTCAATCCCTTCACTTCCAATTCCGTGGAAAATAAAACCATACTCAAAATTAATTACATGTAACATTGTTTGAACGACCAATGTGTAATAACAAAAAAAAGAAAGGCTCTTTTTACCTAATCTGAATCGTTGTGGTAGTCACATGTCAATGGGGGTAGATCTGAGGTTGAATTTTAAGTAGTAGTGTTAAATTTTACCATCGATACTATAGCTCTTATAAAGAAACCAAAGTGTAATCATGTTTCTAAAACCTTTTTCTTTTTACAGACTGTCAAACAGTGTTGCCAAAACCTTAGGCATTTTTCACAATTGTCAATTATGGTTATATCATCCCGTACAATACCAGTGTTGAACTGTGGTCTTGCATACTGCCAAGAAACGTACTAGCTGCGAGAAAATAACACTCCGATAAAGTGAAAATGACCGATCAAAACACTATAGTACTTCTGATTCAGTTGTTTACCACTAGACGGACTTCAAATCGTTCCATATTCCAATTAATAAATTGATCCTTAGAATTCTTAAGTTAGGATTATAGCGTTTGGTAAACTTTAGTTTCCTTTGCTAGTATCTCTCCTTTGCTAGGTTTATTCTTGAAGTATGAGAAACACAAACATTGCTACTTGTAGACATGGATAAGCATTAGCTTCTAAGCTAAGTAAGTATTTTGTTTAACATTTCGATTCTCTCCCAAATCAATTATGAAGAGTGCCATGTAGTTAAGACTTTAGGAAGCTAGTAAACTTGGAAACTCAAATTGTAACATACCCAAAAATGAAAAATAAATATTTATTAATTATTTTAGCAAAAACATTATGTTAATTTTTATTGTAAAGTTTATGACCAAGTGGGTCAAAGATGACTGTAATTGAAGAATTATTTATTTTAATAATTAATAAAAGGAGACACCTAATCATGGGAGATTGTTAAATGAGGGTTCATTGACCCACTAGGAGGAAGGAGAAGCTGTGGAAGGCTGGTTGACAAGTGGCATCACTAGCATTCACTTTCTAGCTGTTGCAGGAGCATAATCGCTAAAAACATGGTCATGTTCCCTGATAGGGGGAACTGAGCTGGTGGCTCATTAAATTCCAAAAATGACCCAAATACCTGGGAAATCTTATATAAACCATCAAATTGAGCAAGAGTCTCACCACTTATTCTTATTTCTAGGAGAATGAACTTTGTGACTGCTACAAACTGAAAAGTGAGGAACACGAAGAATTTGATGAGGGGATAGCTAAAGTGATTTGTTGAGTTAAGTCTGCTACTCAGTGCTATGTTACAGAAGTCTATTGCGAGGAATATATCTTATTCCTATTGGTTTAGTGAACAAGATCGAGTGTTCTAAGCAAGTGATTTGGATGCTTCAGGAAAAGGTTGGGTGGAACAGTCTCCCTTGGGTATTAGTCCATTTTTCCACAACACATCCAAGTTCCAACTCTAATATGTATTGACATTGTTTTATTTATTTTTAAGAAAGTTGTAATTGTTTAAAATGAGGTTATAGTTAATGGATAATTATCCAATGATTGTAGGATTTAGTAATTGGATAGAAACTGATTAATAGAGAAATTAAGATAAATGATCTCCTATGTTTTTCCTCTCACCAAAGTACAAGAAGATATGAGGATATGAAATTATGTTTGTGTAACAATACCAGAATGATGAAATAATTGTGTATGTTCAACAAATAGATGTGTTATATTGTTTACAATTTAATGATGTAGAAGCCTAGTACTTAACTAATTTTATACATGCTACAGCTCCTAAATCACAAGACAAATAATCATAGTTAGTAAAACCGAACTTACAGTTACAGTACAAGTGTAGGAATAGAAAATAAGTACAAATCCTTTTCTTTTATTTATTAAGGTATTTGCTTTTCTCAAATACATTAACTTCCAACTGATTTAAAACATAAACTTACAAATCCAAGTTCTTCCTTAATACTCTCTTTACAACAATCTCTCTAGGATCAAATCATATTTCCTTAATCAAACTTGAGCATTAATCTAGAATATCAAGAGTTCTCAATGGTACATAATAAACCTAAACTAGATTACTTAAGGGTATCTTAATCTAGTTTTGTAACAGCTAAATTATTAATTAGCACCAAGTTCTAAATATCAACAAATATTAATATTGATTATAGAATTCTGATTAAACCAATGTTGTTTCAGCAGTGTTACTCTTGCAGAAGAAAGTTACAGCCTTAGGGATTAGTAGTATTAAATGCTAAAAACAATATTATATTTTAAAGCAAAGTTAAATACTAAAAGTAAAAGCGTCGCAAAATGATAAAACCTCGGCTCTTTTATAACTAAGTCCTTTCCATATCCATGGTAATTTTGTTAACAATTTCCCATCATGGCTCTCTTATATCTGTTATAACCAGAAATAAATTCAAAAAAAGTCTCACAACTAATTTTCTTTCTTTTAAGTGTTTCCGAACCCTAGAGAATGTTAGTGGGAGAATAAACGAATCTGTAATCAATATTTTAAATAATAATGAACTAAAAACCCTACAGAGTTATTTGATAGTCAAATTTCCTTTTTGATTGAATCCTTACAGCCCCTATGTTAAAACCTAATCGAAAAGACAAAGGATTTAGAGCCATTTATTTTCAGTACTTTAGGTTAAGAAACAACTTTAAACCGTAATTATTTTACAAATACATCACGGTTGTGTAAGACATAATTGTATTAGAAATTATAAACCAATGGAGGAATTAATAACGAAGCATAGTATAAAATGCAACAAGGGTTGTACACAAAAAAATAATCACAGGCATTAGCCCATGACATATCCAGTATAATATCAAACAAAAAAGAATTTATGGTCGTGGGTTTTAACCCAAAAAGCAATATTCGACAGAGAGGCTATATAGTTCATTGTATTACTACAAGCATAAAAATTCAACAATGAAATAAAAAGTTGGTATAGGAAACCATATTACAACGTTGTTTTTTCTCATAGTTAGCCCTGACTTGTATTTGCATCAAAATATCCATTACATTATCAAACGAATAAGAAAGTCTACAGAGTAAGGCTCACGACCATGATTTTGAACATTGTAAATTAAAAAAAAAGTTGAAGCCCTCACAGGGTCGGTTAAGATGAATGTCTGTACATTACTAAATACCATCGACATAATCAAAATGAAAGAAACATATATACAATATTGAAACCCTCTTATATAATTAGAGTATTAATAAGTTTCAGAATCAACAAAATATTAGAAAGTGGAATAATCGTCTACGACTCCACAGGTGGTAATAACACCATTCCATTGTCATTTATATGATAACAAAGCAATAATATCACTTCGATAACACCAAAACTAACAAAGTAGGAAAACTCCAATGCCAAGAAACACATCCTAAGAACCAATATGAATCCATGAATCTTTGCAATTATGGACATGGGTCTTACCATCCAGAAAGGAGTCTTCTTAGCTGAGGTCTAACCACACTCTAGTCACCGAGTTGTTCTGCAAATTCAAACCAAAAAGAGTTTAAAACATATTTTAAAAATAAAACTATTGTAGAGGAGAAATATCAATGAAGGATTTTACAATTACCTTCTCAGCATTTAACTGGAGACACCCGTGTGACATCTAAACACAGTTTGATACTTCCACTAGCAGGTTGGGTAATATGAGACAGTCCCAAATGAAATCGAGAGCCAAGGATAATGGCCTTTACATCTCTGTTCACTGGGAGAAAAATAAATATTAGAGCATGAAGGAGCCAAAGAAAAAACTGAAAGAAACAACATTTACGATACAGAAACCCCATTAAAGTGTTCTTTCAGGTCTCCAAAGTGCATTGAAAACCCTCTAGGGTTTTACATCACCCCTTTTTGTTGATAGTAGGAGGAATTGTCGGAATCACAAGACCGCTTTAAACCCAAATATTTATCTTGTCCTTACATAGTGGATAATGAATTTAAGCCCGATTGTCAACACATCACATCAAGATCAAACCCTTGTCTTTGGCATATTTTCACTTTGGGGAATAGTGAAATTTTATAGTTTATAACTCAAATGTTTTGATTGTTTGGTACCTGCAATAATAAATGTTTGGCCACTAGCATACTTAGGATAAAACTATTGCATTTGATAAAAATAGTTATCATTTACTATTGACTCTTGAGATTTGAAGAATAAAAAGGGTTTAGGATCATAACCTTATCCAAACCTTAGTTTTGTTGTGTTGTTGTTGCGTATGGCATATTAGCCCTTAGTCTGTCCATTAACTATAGTGTTGAAGTACCTCAAATCCTGGACATAATAATATGGAGGGTTCATGCATTAGTCATGATGACTAGAAGTAAGACCATGATCCATCCCTTGTGCAGCTCATGGTTAGAATTCAAACAACAAATGACAACAACAAACCGTATTACGACAACAAGTTAAATATAGACAGTTTTCATATGTCACAAATAAATGTCATGTCGAGAGATCACACATTAAGCAAGCTAATAATATTTAACTTTAATACATGACAAGAATAATGCATGACAAAAAGAAGTGTGAGTAATAACATCTCTCTAATTATTGTATAGGAATTTCTAATATTACATGCAGTAAATAAAAAAAAAATATTTACAAAATTAAACGGATGTTACACAAATGGCTTGGGGTTTAACTTCTTCAACCAAAGTTGAGTTTCTCGTTTGTAACTTTTAAAATTTTAAATAAAATAATTATTTTATTTTATTTTATTTTTGTTTAATTTTGTTTGTTACACACAGTCACATGGGTTACACATTACCATGCCATTAAGCCCAATTATCACATAAGATATGTTTTATTTTTTGTTTATTTTTTCCAACTACCACAAAGTGTAGTTATTACATGAGTTATTTTTTTATTTTTTTATAATTGTTAATTATGATTTTTGGGCAACGCCCACATAATCAATCTGTACTGTACACTTGTATCATTATTGACCATAGATGAAAAACCATAGATGATAGTCCACCCCAAAATTAGGATATATATACACCTTTCAGCATAATTATATGTTTTCTAGTTAATAAAACTAGCACACCCACATAGTTTGTTGCTAGATCGCGCCGATAGGGATCAAATGGTTGAGAGACAACAATGGAATGGAAGAAAATTTGTATTTTTTTTGTATTCTTTATATTCTCCTAGTTAAATGGGTTCAAATCTGAGTTATCCATGCCTAGATACATGTTATCACCCGCATTCTTCATGTTATCCATTTATCAACTATAACTTATTTTTTTTATTTTTTTATTTTATATCATATTCTTTTAGTTATCTTCCATGAATTGTTGGTTATCCATTCATCAGCTATGTGTTATCCATGCATGGCTACTAATTATCCATTCATTAACTTTTTATATTCATTTCCTTTTTTTTATAATTGTTTATTTCTAATTTTGAACCACTACCATATAATCATTACGGAGAGTACATTTATCTCATCCTTGTCCAGAGATGGAAATGAATAGGTGACATCCCACCCCAAATCTCAAATAAAATGTCTATCAACATAAATATCCAATCCAAATTAATATTAATGTAACATTAAAATATGTATTCTATAATATTTTGAATAAACAAACTTACTAAATTTCTTTTTAACTTATTAATGGTGTTTAGGTACATAGGGTACTCCCAAAAGACCGAACACCTAGAGCAAACACTTCAAACAAATGAATCACAGATCAATACACCGATGTTTGTCACATGGTTAAAACCCTCGAGAGGGAAATAGTCCACGACCCCAGCCAAATAGCTACTTGGAGCAATTTATTATGCAAAAGAAAGAAAGTTACATGAGCTTCTCATAATTGATCAACTAGTCAAGGACCCTCGATGCTCTTTGAATAGAGATCATGGACCAATCGAGTGTTAAGCCATGGATCAATGGTAGGTATGATCTAAGAGAACTTTAACCGTTGGATCACTTTATGTCTAGAACATATCGTGATCGTCGGATTAGAATATTTACAAATCCATACTAAAGAAACACACTTTACCTAACAGATATATTACACAAGTTGATCTTAACTAACTCCTAAGTGTCTAAATATCCTAACATCCCCCCCTTAAGAAAAACTTGGGATAGGATTGAAGCATTTACAAAAGTGACACTATTAGGAGAAGGAAGGAGGCATTAGAGCCTATTCCCCCCTTAAGGACACATTTTTGAACTCCTAACATAGATCGAAGTTTATAAAACTTCACTTCTGTAAGAGACTTGGTGAAGATGTCTGCAACTTCATCATCTATAGGGAAATAGAGCATTTCAAGAACATGATCATGAACAAGATTTATGATGAAGTGCATGTGTAGCTCAATGTGTTTGCTGCGTTGATGTAGAACTGGATATTTGGAAAGCTTGATGGCACTTTGATTGTCCCACCAAAGTGGAGTAAGCTGCTACTGCTTGAATCCAAACTCTGAAAGGATTTGTCGAAGCCGTAAAGCTTCCTAACTGGCATTAACGGAAGATTGATATTCTGCTTCTGCTGAAGAAAGAACAAGAGCTTGTTGTTTCTTACAAGCCCAAGTGACAGAACTAGATCCCAGACTGAAAACATAACCTTTAGTAGACTTTCAATCATTAGGATCACCGGCCCAATATGAATTAGTGAAATCTACCAACAAAGTTTTCCCCCCTATACTATAATGAATCCCAAACTGAATTCTACCTCAAATCTATCAAAGCATTCTTTTTGCTACTTTCCAGTGGCTTTCATGAGGTGTTGGCATGTAACGGGAAACACGACCAACGGCAAAGGAAAGGTCAGGATGGGAATGAGTCAAGTATAAGAGATTACCAACAAGCTGATGATACAAGGTGGAATCTAGTTCAAGGGAAGTACAAGTGGTAGAAAATTTGACTCCAGACTGGAAGGGAGAAGGGGCTCGTTTACAATATTCCATGTGAAAGCAATGACGAACGTCACAAGCATAGTTAGACTAGGAAAGAAAGATTCCTTCTTTGGTTTGCAAGACTTGGAGACCAAGAAAATAATGCAAATGTCCTAAGTCTAGCATTTCAAAAAATTTCTTATGATTGGATTTCACATGGGTTGAAATTTAAGGGTTACTACCGGTAAGGATAAGATCATCAACATAAAGAACAAGTATGATAAGATGGTTTCCTACTTTCTTGGTATAAACATTGGGGTCAGAATGGCATCTAGAAAAACTAGTGTTAAGGAGAAAGCTATCCATTTTGGCATACCAAGGTCTAGGAGCTTGCTTAAGGCCATATAAGGATTTCTTAAGGAGACACATAAGGCTAGAGTTATTCTAAACATATCTAGGAGGTTGTTCCATGTAAATTTTATCCTATAAAGCACCATATAAAAAGGTGTACTTGACATCCATTTGATGGAATTTCTAGTTATGTAAGGTTGCAAGGGAAAGAACAACGCAGATGGAGTTCATTTTTGCAACAGGAGCAAAGGTTTCATTGTAGTCAATCCCTTCAACTTGGGAAAAACCTTTGGCAACTAACCTTGCGTTAAGTCTTTCAATACTTCCATGTGATGCATACTTAGTTCTGTAGACCCATTTACATTTGACAAGTTTTCTTCCTTTTGGAGGAGGAGCAAGATCCCAAGTATCATTCGCCATTAAGGAACGATATTCTTCGTCCATAGCTACATCCCAATATGGATTTCCTGAAGCTTCTACAAAATTTTCTGGATCATGATTCTCAAAAAATTGAGTGAAAAGAAAAGAGGCTTGCTGAAACTGGCAAGATCACCAGCTACTTCACATGTTGAACAGACCCATTGAGGAAGCATTTGTGCTGGTGCAATTAGAGGAACATGAGTAGGCGGAGGTGGATTTTCATCCTCACTGTCATCATCATAAACTGGAGTTGGAAACCTATCAAGGAAGTTAGAAGAAGAAGAAGGCACAATCACCGAATCAGTTTGACAGGGGAAAGATGGCACACCCACCAAGTTAGGCTAGCAGGCCATGATTTTTTCATCAAATTTAACATCTCTTCTAATGATTATATCATGAGAATGGGGCTGAAAAATTCTGTAACCTTTTACATCTTCTAAATATCCAACAAATATGTATTTTTCACTTTTAGGCTACAATGCTTTTTGCTTTTCATCGGGAATGTGAGCCCATGCTTCACAACCAAACGCATGGAAGTGACTTACATATAGTTTAATTTTACTCCATGCTTCTTTCAGTGTTATACCTTGTAAAACTTTTGTTCGTGTGCGATTAACTATGTAATTTGCACAATTTATGGCCTCAACCTAATATTGAAGGCTTGGTCCCTTAGATTGGATCATACAATTATCCATTTCTTTTAAAGTGCGGTTATTCTATTCAACTACACTATTTTTTTGTGGTGTATATGGAACAGTGTGTTGTTGTTGGATTCCTTGTTCAGTGGAGAAAGTAGTGAAAATTTTGTTAACATATTCTCCTCGATTGTCAGATCTTAACTTAATAATTTGATGACGAGATTGTTTTCAATAAGGTCCTTGTAGGCCAAGACATGTTAAATACTTCACTCTTAAGTTTTAGGAAGTAAACCCAAGTGCATCTAGAGTAGTCATCAATGAAAGTTAAGAAATATTTTAAACTAGAAAAGGAAGCAGATGGAGGAGGACCACACAAGTCACTATGCACAAGCTCCAAGGGAACCGAGGCATGCCAAGAGGAACGTTTGTCAAAACTATCTCCATGATATTTTTTGAGTATAGAACCAAAATAAACACCATCCTTGCAAGATACCATTGGAAGACCAGTCACCATATTGTCTTTACATAGTTGTCGCAATGAGCGATAATTTAAGTGACCAAATCACTCATGCCAAAGTTTTCTCAAGTTATCACTATGAGCAAAAAAAAATGAAGGAAAATGTGATGACCCAAAGTTGTTAAATTTGTACAACCTGGTAATATTATCAATAGTTCTAGTAGCAAGGACATTTTGAGGATTTTTAAAATCCTTTATTACAACTTCGTGAGGTGTAAATGTCATAGTTTTACCTTCACTCGAATGAGTAATTTGATAGACTAATAAAAAATTGTAGGAAATTTTTGGAACACATAGTACATCACTGAAATGACCATTTTCTACTGGAACTATTCCAGATCCTACAACACGTAGATATATATCATCACCAACACATATTTGTTTAGTGTTACATTCATGCATAGTAGAAAAGATGGTTTGATCCCTAGTCATATGATAAAATGCTCCAGAATCAATGAGCCATTGATTTGAAGTAGAAGAAGAAGATGTAGTATAAGAGTAACTAGAAGCACAAAGTCCATGTCCATGAGAGGTAGATTCTGAAGACGAACCTAGGCTGATGTGGTGCTTCTTCATTGCTACTTCCAAGGTTACCATCTTCTTGAAACACTTAGATTCATCATGATTATCTCTACCACAAAAATTGCAATGACGCTTAGTCTTCTTTCCTTTTGGCTTGGATCCTTTGTCATTTTTTAAACAAGGAGCTAACTGAGAGGGTTTGGGACCCTTGTTGTTTGGCTTATTATTGTGAAAATTTTGTTTCTTGGGAGGCTTGGAATTTTCTTTCTGTTGGGAAAATAAGGCTTTCCCAGATGTATCTACATTGTTAATTATTCCAAGATGAATGAGCTTATCTTGCTCTCTAATTAAGGAATCACAAAAGGATTCAAGACTAGTCTCCTGATAGGTAGCTGCAGTTAAGGATTCTTTCATGGAGTAGAATGTAGATACAAAAACAGAAAATGCAGGTCTAAGTTTGGAAAGAATATCATAAATATATTGTTTGTGTTTTTTCTTAATCTTGCATTCTTCACATATGAGTCTAAGAGTTTTATACTTAGATAAATAGTATTAAATGCATGAAAAATAACTTGGATTCAAAGAAATCATCTCATTCTCAAGTTGATGACCTCGAATTTCATTGTGTTTACCAAACACAGATTCTAAATTTTCACAAGCTTTATCAGGTTCATCAATTCTGAATATGTGGAATCGCAAATCAGTAGATATTGACATCCCAACCAATCTACGAGATTCATCACATCTATTTTCCCATTTAATTTTCTTATCATCATCAGCGGGTTCTGTTTCTTTCCCTGAGGTAATTCTGAGAAGTCCCTTACTTTGTAGAACATGCTCCATATGATATTTCCATGAGAAATAATTAGAACTTGTAAGTATAATATCACAAGGGAAGTTGTACTGTAAAATAATGGCTGGAAGAACATAAAATAACTATGTGGATGCAAAGATCTCAAAAAATTAGGTTCTTTAAAAAACATGGTACTGGAAAGTGATTTTGGATGATGAAGTTATGCTTGATCAAAGAAAATGTTGAAGATGTACCCAATAGTGATGTGGCAGATATTAACTTGACCAACTAAACAAATGAACCCCCTTCTTCCCAAGATGAACCTTTGAAAATCACTTAAAATAAAGTTGCTTTTTAAGTGAATCGCTTTTGTAAAATAAGCGATGTTCACTTTTACAATAATATTACTTTAAATAGTGCGGCAATAAATTAAAAGATTTAAGTGACTCACTTTTTATTTTATTTTATTTAAGTGAGATGCACTTTTACAATAAAGTAACTCAAAAATAGAAATTGCATGCACTAAAGAGTAGCTTAATAAGACTTGAAATAAAGACCTATTTAGGAATAAAGCAACTTTGGACCAAGAGTTAAGTTTAAAAGGTACGTAAAAGAATGGAAAGAAGAAGGGGGATTTTTTTTTCCTTTACTCTTCTCTCTTGTCCTCCATGCTTGCCTTTTTTTCCTGCAAATAACAAAAAAAAAATTTCACACAATGGGGTTAGATCTTGGTTATCTTACCCGAAAAGTCTACATTTTCAAGTTTTCTGACCATACGTAGCCAAGAAGACAAGAAAAAAAACTTAAAACTTTCCCTTTCTGTTTCTGATTTTCCATGATTGCACAAGGTGCACAAAAAAGAGCATACGCACCCAGGGAAGGAAACATCTTCAGACAAAAAAAATAAAGATCTAATAACAAAACTAATAAAATATGAGAGATTTTAAAAAAATTAAATAAATCTGTCACTGTAACATTATACCTTCATATTTGCCAAAATGGGTGTTTTTGGATCAAACAAAAACAATTTTTGATGAAAAAAAAACTATTTCCAAATGGAAATGGTGCTCCATATGCAATGGAATAGCTCCCATAGCCCAAAAATGAACATAAACTCTAGAACTAGAAACCCTTTCAAAGTTTTGGCAACACCGGTTCTAGATCTTGATCAAAACTGAAAGCGGCTCTTCATAAAAGCTTTGACACCATGTTTAGGTACACAGGGTACCCTCAAAATATTGAACACCTAGAGAAACCACTTCACACAAATGAATCATAGATCAATGCACCAATGCTTGTCACTTGGTTAAAACCCTCAAGAGGGAAACAGTCCATGGCCCTAGCAAAATAGCTACTTGGAGCAATTTATTATGCAAGAGAATGAAAATTACATGAGCTTCTCATAATAAATCAACTAGCCAATGACCCTCCATGCTCTTTAAATAGATAACATGGACCAATGGAGTGTTAAGCCATGGATCAAAAGTAGGTATGATCTAAGAGAAGTTGAACCGTCGAATGACTTTATGTCTAGAACATATCATGACGATTGGATTAGAATATTTACAAATGCATACTAATGCATACTGAAGAAACACACTTTACCTAATGGATATATTACACAAGTTGATCTTAACTAACTCCTAAGTGTCTAAATATCCTAACAAACAAAAGCTATAATATATATGTCTTAAATAGTTATTCATTTGTAATATAATGATTAATATTATATTAAAATATATATTTAACGATGTTAAATTTTTTTAAATGGTTGTTGCACCGAGATAAGTGAGGTACTTTGAGCCCAATATGGGGGAGATCCTGTCACGTTAGTCACGTTATGCTAGCCGACTTTAAAAAAAACACATTATGTTAACCGACATAAATATAAAAATAAAAAAAATTATATTGTGGATTACCAATTACTAGAAATGCTAAACTCTTTTTTAAAAGATATTCAACCTTCTTGGAAGATTGTAGCAATTTTATTTTATTTCATTTTGTTATAGCTCAAAATGACACATCTCTACCTGTGAGCACTTTCCCATGATTCCATTGCATGTCGACACTTCCATGACGACACTTCATGAAAGTCACTGAAAAAACACCTAACTTGGAGGATCCATATATTGAGTTTTGTAACACCATTTGACCTCCTCTCTACAGTGTTTGAAATATATTTCAGTCAACTAAAACTTTGTAGAAGACACCAAAGTCTACAAATCCCCAAAAATACTATTAAAATGAGATTTTTTTATGCATATGCGAGTTGCCTTAAGGAAACCTGTGTATGGTACGCGACTTGCTCTATATAATACTCACTTATGACCTAAATATGTGACTATTTCATTGCAACCAACTTATGCCTCCTGCCTATGTGACTAATGTCTTTGAAACCCACGTATTCCTCCTAAAAATGTCAAAAAAATACGTTTTTCAAAATTTCAGTTCAAGGTAGTTTTCTTAGTTATGGGATCGACTCCTTCAATTGTAACTAATTTTTCTTCGACCTTATCTGTTCAACAACATATAAATAGAGGTAGCGAGGTCCATGAGAGGAGACTTGAAACTTTGCATTATCATGTTGGAGGAATTGGGGCTCTCTTTTTCCACAACTTTTCCCTAGTGATCATGCCCATGTGTTGCAGAGCTTGGAGGCTGAGTTCCTTGGAGAAGAGAAGCAGCATAACCAGAACAAGGTTTTATGAGATGCCCAACTTGAAGAAAAGGTATATTTGTATTTTTTTTCAAGATTAATAAAGATGTTATGTCCCTGATCTTCCCAAATAATTATTCAATGTATGATTGAATGTCTGTTTATGATCATATGATGATGTTAGTCAGATCATTGTTTCATGTTTATTTGTTTATCATTTATTTATATATGGTCATAATGGTTTGAGGAAGGTATAGTTTGTTTTGCGGGTCTCTTAGATTGAGAGGAGTAAGAAGAGGATTGAAGGGATGCTTGGATAAACCTTCATTTGGATAAGGTATGAACCATTCTAATCTTTGATCTTACTTGTATTTACTTCCATAACCATTTGCATCCACCTTTCAACCCCAGTACATTGATGGCCTCTTAAACCCTAGCCTTCGGAAACTTTTCTTTACAACAGAACTAGCGACTCCACTGGGGAGAGTATTGTCCATTTGGGGTTTCTCTATATTTATTCCATCCTTTGGTAAGGTTTCAGGTCCTTCTTACAAGTTAGGAACACCTTTTCAGTCTGTTGGAACACCTTTCCCGCCTTCCTAGGTCAAATTTTGACCCTTTTTGTCATCCTTACATGACTTTCAGGCTAAAAAAGTCATGTGTATGTGTTGTATATGGAACTTACACTACCTGTGACCCATGTTTCATACACGACCTTCCTTAAGGAAACCCGTGTATGCACCTGAATTTGTGTTCTTGCATCATTTTTTAGGGTTTTTGGGTGATTTGAGGGTTGTTTGTAGGGTCCTCAAGGGTCCTATGCATGTGCATGACTCTTGAGAGGTTGTTTTATCTCCATTAGGTGCTCTTTTTATATATTGTAAGTCTCTTTCAATTATTTGAACTTGTTTTTGTTTCCTTCCCCCCCACTGCCTTCTTTGGCTTGACCTTATTGAACAAGGTACTGAGCATCCTCTGTTTGTAGGTTTAGATTGACTCTTGGGACTTCTTGACCTTTGTTTATATTGGTATTATTTGATAGGTCTCTTCATTCCAAAGTTATTGGCTTGTTTACCTTTGTGATATTTCCTTCGAAGAGAGGTTATATCAAACTTTAGGGAAACCTAGGCTTTGTTTGTGGGGTGTAGAGTAGTTGTCTATTTGATTTGCTTACAATACTTGCTTGCTTTAGTGCATAGGTTGCTTTTTCTTTTTCATTTATAAAAGAAAAAGAAAAAAACACATGTTTTCTTTATATGCATGTAGATTAGTTTTTTAGTCTAGATTGCATGGCATATCATTGTTTTTGAAAAAAAATAAAAAGAATTTGTTCTTTTGTGGCTTTCAAGTTTCTATTTGAAAAAGAAAAAGAGAATAGTTTTTTCTTTTTGCAGCTCATTTCTCTTTGCTTAGTCATTTCGTTTCAACTTTGAGTCAAAACACCACATAAGTTTCACGCCATTTGCTTCTGATTAAAAACAACCTATTAAAATAAATGACATAATTTAAAAAATATTACTGAGCTTTATTTTATAGGGTCATACACCAACTAGCTCAGGCTAGACTTGTGGGATAGGGAGTTTAAACACCCCACAAGTGTTTAAATTCAGACATAGTTTGATAATCACTAGGTAAATCCTCCTCTTCTATCATTGATTGTATCTTGAAAGCTCCTGTCAAACAGGAGTTAAGCACAAGGCCCCGTGGAGGCTTGAACTAAGGAGATAACCCTCTGATTCATTGTCAAAGCATAGACCAAGATTTTTATGCATCTGGGGATTCTATCTTAGACAGGATTTCAAGATTTGCTACCCTTCCCATGCATATGAACCAAGCTTGTGACTGTACCCCCAGACTATCAATATAGTTAAGGTAGCCTTTAATCTCTTTGACATCTAGGATTCATACATAGGTACACTAGAAGTCTATTTCTAGTTGACCTTGAACGGGCTTGGAAGGGAACCCTAGGAAAAGGCATGCGAGGGTGGTGAGTGATTCCTCCATTTGTGCCTAAGAATATCTACAGGGACGTCAAGTAAATGTCTCTCAGCTTTCTTCTAGAAAGCATATCTTATACCTATTTGTCTTTTTGGCTTTAGTAAATTTTTAGTGAGTGTTGTGTGGTTTGTCTGTACTTAGTTTTCCTTCAGGTGTATTCAGTGAGTGTTGTGTGGTTTGTCTGTACTTAGTTTTCTTTCGGGTGTATTCTTCATAATTTTGGTTACCTATTGTCAAAACCCCAAATTTTCTGAAAAATTTAAAAAATTTAAAAGCATATAATTTTCATAAATGCAGTAAAATAATTGTTTAATTAGTTATAAGTTTACTGAATTCGTTATTTGAGTTATCTATTTGATCATGTATATTTGATAGAACGGTTCTTTTCAGTTTACTGACTTGTTTTCTCTTTGTGACCACAAGGTGGGATTGTCATGAAAACTGGGCTTACTTAGCTTTCAAGCTAATGTAGCAAGTTTTCCTGTTCTTACAGACTACAAGTAAGAAGTTCGGGTGCTGCTTATCATTAATTCTAAAGCAGTCAGATAAGTTTGTTGCTCAAAATAACTCAGTAAAGAATATAATTCTAAACAAATTCCCAAGTTTATTGAGGTAAATTCATTAACTGTCTTTCTTTCTAGTAGTTTTAAAATTATGGTTCTTAAAGATTACTGAACTATCTGATATCTAGTATAGTTGTCAAGGGTCAATATTCCTTAACTAAATATTTTCAAACAGAGTAAGAACGGCAGAGTTATGAGATCAATGGTTCACTTTCAAAAGCGCACAATTACGTTTACATCGTAATGTATATTAATAAGGGGTTTACATATTTATTTTAAGCTGCTCTTTGAGAAATATATACTCATGCTGATGTACAAAGTTTTATTTACACATCAACTGTTCCAAAGCATAACTAAAGCTTATCTTTAGTCAGATAGATAACCTACTGTAAACAGGTTTTATCCTATCCCTTCATATATATAAAAAGGGGTCTGTCCTTAATGGACTACTATCCTTAAAAGAATTCATAACATAATAGTTTTATGGCCTAACATCTATGTTGGTGAATCTTTGGTTAAAGAGATTAGTGGCTTAACCCTTGTATGTTACAATTTCTTGGTTAAGAACATTTATTCCAGCCAATGCATTCATCAAAATAATTGTTATTATTTTCTTTTGTATTTATTTACCAAACTTTTATTACTTAGATAAATACAACAAGACCACTGGGATTAACATTATTAATAGGTTACTTGCCATAATTGATTTTACAAACCTCCTTAATATCAACCATCAGTATATATTTGTAATAAAAATATAAATGTTGGTTGAATATTTGTGTAAGCATTATTCTTACTTAACATATGTGTTATTATATCCTTCTACAGTTTAATAATACGAGGGTGGTTCTTCATTTCAGGGTGTTGTGGCTTAAGTGTCACAATATACTGTGTGTTGTTTTGAATTGGGTAACAGCACGGCTCTAGGGTTTTACCTTGTCGGCCAAATGACTAAGACTCTCTGCTATTAGTAGTCGATGGAGTGTTGTAACGCCATTTCCTTTGCAGCTGATGAAGGACCTCCTCCTACTCGTGCTGGTCACTGCATTGCTGGTTATTAGTGGTTACATTTCCATCAAGTTTTGAGGTAAAAAAAATAACATTTGTTCTTTCATTATTATTTCACATTTATTTATATAATTGTTTACTTCTGATACATTATATTAAAAAAATAAAGTTTGATGAAAACTCACAGGTATAAACCTACCTCTTTCTCTCAGCATAGCTGGTATGAGGTGGCGACGACTTGATGGTTACAGTAAGCCCTGGACTTTCCATGGTTGTTCTACCTTGTCCAAACCCTTATGGGATGTTAAGGATTATTCGTCGCGGCCTGAATAACCCTTAGGGGTTTCGGTTATTCTAGTTATTTGCTTCATTGTTTTTACTAGTTGTTAAAACCCTTGCTTAGTGCAGGGTTCTCTGGCTTTGGCCGTGAGTGTACATTTTGTCTTGTTTTATAATACTGAATATAAAGAACAGGCTATAAAAGCCTCACTCTATGGATTTTCATTACGGCCGTGAGTAAAAATTGTTGAACTAGACTTCATAGTTGTTAACTCTGTTGTATTTAGGATTAGTAGGGTTTTTACCCTAAATTGACAATTTTTAGGAAAAGATTTACAACCTCTTTTAAAACTATCATTAAATTTATATTGCTCCTCTGTATAATTTGGGATTTTTTAGTTTATAATAATTGTTAAGCTTGATAAGTCGAGCATTCTGTGGCTCTGTTAATTATTTCCTGTACAATAGTACACTTAATTTTTTTTTATCCATAATATGTTTTTTTAAAGTTCATTATTAGGGTTTTCCTGTACATTGTTTATATATTGACCTACGTTTAAGGAAAAGTAAATGTTGTTAAATACTTGTTACCCTGCAAAATATAATGGCTTTGGGTTTTTAAAGAATTTATTATTTTTTTGGCAGTTAATCTTTGAGAACAGAATTCATATTATATATCAGATTTATAATAATGAGTTAAGAACACTACTGTATAATAGTACTATTCCTATAAAGTATATAATAGGATAATATATTATTATTTATTATAATAAATTTGTTATCTTACCTGTGAGTACTATTGCTCCTAATGTTATTTAAACTTAGTTTATTTTGTAAGTGCATAAAGAGATAATGTTTTGTTCTTTGTTGTTAATGTGTTTTTATAATTACTACACTAAATATCTTATAGTAATACTCTCTGTATTCTATGTTGTCCTATTTATGTTACAAATTAATATTTATTAAAATAAATTTAAATGAACTAACTATGTTCTACATTATTAATATCTTAAAAATTATAGGTTAGCAGTTGTATATTTTTATTTAAACTTAGCCAGATAGAACAAAAATGAATAAATAACATATATTACTTTCCAAAAGTAATTTCTGCTAATAACTAAATTACCTGTAGAAGTAAATCGAGATTCTAGCTATTCTTTCTTCAATTTGAATATTATACTTGCAGTAGTTTAAACTGTAAAGAAGTAGACTGTAAAGCATCTTTATCTAACTTAATCCTACTATTTTCTCTACCAATCAATCATACACAGTTATTAAAGAAAAGATTGTTAGATGGAAGAACCTATTCTTGAGCTTGGACAACAACAGAAATGGGAGGTCGTTCTTCCCTACCAACTCCTGGAGAGCGCTCAAACAACGACTCCTCAGGACCCCCGAGCTTGCTCTGGTCTCCCTGGCTGGAACTAGGTGTAGCAATAATCAAGTACCAGTCTTCAAACTCAATACAAACCCTGAACTCATCGGTAAGTTCTCTCAGCTAACCAGCTATATCAGACCAAGTTACTGCAGATTATTCCTTAAACACTTTCCTTGCAGTTTCCCTTTTCCCTTAATGACTTCCTTGAAGAGCATTCCTCCTGAATGATTCTTCTCCTGGAAAATATGTAAGGAGCCCCAGCTCTATTCATTGGGTACTTTTAAAAAGATTGCCTAGGTCTTTTTGGGTTAGTTGTCATTTATTGAGCCACCTGCTCTGATCCCACTTTCTTGGGGGATCATGACCCCAAATGTAGGGAAGTTGCCACCTGCAACATAGGAAGTGTTTGAGGATGTTGCCACTTGTCTTTTGCCCTCCACCTAGTTCCTCCACGAGTTTGACCAGTAACACTCTTATTAACAGCTCTCCCAAGCTGTTGTCTCCACTTTTTATTTATTAATAATAAAATATTCAGAATTACATTCCACTTCTTTTGACTCTGCTGAGTCATCAGTCTCTACTTAGTATTAAATTTAACATAATTTCTTAGGAAATATAATTAAAACAATTTACATTATTTTACAAAATTGTGGTATGTGACACCTGTCAACCTCAAAATTTGTCTTATTGTTTGAAACTATGGCCAATACCCATTTGAACACCAACCAAGAGATCCCCATGCTGGGAACTCCTTGTACTATTCCTCTCACAGGGAATGTTGGTGTTCCTTTGATGGCCACATTGAATTTACCTAGATTCACCCTAGGTCTACCAGTGTGGTTGTTTTCTACTCCAATTGTCATAAATTTTCCTGATGATTCTCAAGTAATCTCCTTATATCAAGGGCATCAAAACACTGTTTCCCCTTCACCTGTAGTTGATTCTCCTACTCCCTCCACCTCATGCGGTGAAAGTACTGATACTAGTAATCGAACGTATAAAAGGAGTAAAAGAAGGAGGAATAGGAAGAAGGCTCATAAGAAAGGGGGCACCCATTCAACCTATGCAAGTCAAGTTGAACCTCACCACCCAGCCTCTGCAGTTCACGCTGGGGGCACCCATCCAACCTCTGCAGGTCATGTTGGATGTAAGCACTCAACCTCTGCAAGTCAAGTTGATCTTCACCATCCAGGCTTTGTTGATCATGCTGGTGGGATCCATCCAACATTTCTAGGTCACATTGGATCCAGTCAATTGGCCTCTATAGTTCATGTTGAGGGCACTCATTCAACCTCTGATGTTCAGGTTCAACCTCCCCATCCAATGTATGCAAGTCATGTTGGATCCATCCACCTAGCCTCTAAAGTTCATGCTGGGGGAACACACTCAAATGTTGCAAAGCATGTTGATCCTAACCATTCATCCTTTGTTGTTCATGCAAGTGGTTCCCATCCAACCTCTGCAGGTCATGTTGGACCTAGTCTCTCAGCTTTTGCAGGTCATGCTGGGGGTAGTCTCTTAGCCTATGTTGTTCATGCTAGAGACAATCCGTCAGCCACTACAATTCATGTTGAAGCCGTTGAAAAGACTAACCGTTCAAAATACAAGACCAAGTTTCCTTGTAAGATTTGTGAGGGAGACCACCTTACTTACAATTTCCCTTCTATCGCGGAGGTGCGAAGAGTTTGGTTTCATGGTCATCATGTTTTTGAACATTCTAAAGCCTCTCAACAACCAACCTCTCTTAGTCAGGTTGGACCCAGTCACCTAGCCTCTGGTGGTCATGCTGGGGAAAAACTATCAGCCTCTGTAGGTCATGCTAAGAGAAAATAGTTAGCCCCTACTAGTCATGTTGACACCGTTGAGAAAACTGGTCATTTGAAGTGCAAACTTAAGTTTCGTTGTGAGCTATGTGAGGGAGATCATCTTACTTACCAATTCCTTGCTATCGTAGAGGTACGAAGAGTGTGATTCGAGACTCAAGAATTTCCTTCTCTTGAATAACCTATAGTTTCTCAACAACCTACTCAACCTTTGGTTGATCAAGTGGTCAAACCAATCTCATATTTGGTTGATCCCACTCTTCTTTTGGATAGCGATCCTGATGTGATTGAACCAATGTCATCTTTGTTCAATCACACTCTCCCTTCAGATAGTGACATTCATGAAGTGGTTGAATTGATTTCATTGTCGATCAATCCCACTCTTCCTTTAGAGAGTGAATTGTCTGCTAGTCACATTTTCTTTACTGCCAATTTAGAACCTACTGAGCAAGGGGGCATTGAAATCGCTTCATATCAACCCCCACCAAGATCTGAGATTGCTTGCTTTGATTGGGATACCCTAGTTGAACCGTTCCTTCCTTCCGATGCACCTTTCTAGATAAAGGTAAAAGTTGAACCATACACATTTGCTCATTATATTGTTAATGAAGGAGCCTCAATTAGTATCTTGTCTCCTCGTGCTTGGTGAGGCATGAGATCTCCTAGGCTTGTGTTGACATCTAGTCATTTACTGGCATTTGATAGAAAAACTAGTATAGCCTTCGGAATTCTTTCTCAAAAACTTGTTACTTTGGGTGGGAAGACCATGTTAGTTGACTTCATGGTGATAGAAGACCCCTTGGACTTCAATATGATCCTCAGATGTGATTATGTCTATTCCATGCAAGTTGTGGTGTCAACATTCTTTCATGTGATGTAATTTAATCATGGCGAAGAAATTGTCACTATTGATCAGTTGGATTTTATTGATCCTTCTCCTGACCCAACTAGAGACCAGTTCTTTCCTTTATTGATTCCTAGTGTTTCGTTTGTGTTCAATTGCTACTAAGAATCAACCTCTATTTTCATGCTTACCTTCTCAGGACTTGGTCCCAGCAGTTGACCAGGTGAGTCATCGTATACAGACTATGGAGCCTTCTCTCCACTCTGACGATCCATTTGAAAGTTTAGATATGTGCCCTATCTCGGATGATCTCCTTCCTTTGGATGAAGTCTTCCTAGAATCTTTAATACAGTCTGAACTTCTTTTGGATGTTGGTTCAGTTGTGACTAGTATAACCCTGATTTCTTAATAAGCCTGATTTTTCCATGGATTGGTCTTCTTATGTTTTTCTTGTTAAGTTTTTGGACTCTCCCTTTGAACAAAAAGTTTGTGATCCTGATGAGTTTGATTTTTCTTTTGAATTTTTCAACTCTCATGATATTGAGTTTTTTCTTGCAGACTCTATCTCCCCTGTTGATATTTTCTTTCCTTCCAAGGTTGATCTTACTGATTAAAAACCCCCGAGCCTTGGTACTATAGAATATTCTTTGGTTGATTCTGCCTTGAATTTCCCTTTTGTAGAAGATAGCAAAGTCACATGTGTTTCTGCCAAAGTGACCTGCATTAGAACATTTCTTCTTAATATGATCCTGATGCTGTTGTTTCTTAGAGACAAGATTCTTAGTTGGAGTCAGAACTGTTTAGTGGGATTGTCTTATTGTTCAAGCTGTAAATGCATTTGCATGTGCCTTGATCACGCTTATGAGCTTGATGACAGCTTCCACGATTTTAAATCATTGTATAAGCCCTCATCTTTTCTCTCATCATCACTCAGCCTTGTATCTTTTTTCCTTTGCAAATTGGCACATTTTACCTTGAGGAGACGTTCCCCGAGTGAATTTATCCTGCTCTTGTTCCTTGCATTATGCATAGGCCTATTCCTTGTGCTTAGAAATAGTTTTGCCTGCCTATGACACTCGCCTCCTCACATTTTGAGCATTCTTTCTGATCTCCTTCAAGCTCATTAAAAACAGTAAGGAGGCTGTGAGTTGAATTTTCTGGACTCATTAAAACTTCACGGGAAAGATATTGAGTTTCTTTAGGCCCAGGTCTAACTCCTCAAAATAGAATTCACTGTCGAGTAAACTTATCCATTCATGCTCATTAAGAATATGTGAATGGAAATCCACATTGGTGGTAGGTTATCACTTTCTCGGACCATGTGGAATAATATGAGAAAGGAACACTCTCTTTTCTTTGGAATTGAGTAGAGTATTCTTAGGCATAGGTTTATCACTTTTCCAAAACTGAGGGACTAAAATTACGGAAAAGGAACCCCCGATAGGAGCTTAGTTTTCTCTTTTTCATGCTCTGGACCTAAACATGAAAAAGATTCTGAGTGTACTTTATGTCTTTGTCATGCTCATTAAACCCTAAAAAACAAAGCATCGAGTTTACTGTTGTAAGCCCCATTTCTTGTAATCAAATGGATCTTTCTGAGTGATCTTGCCTTCCTTCAAACTCATAAAACTCGGGCTATATGGTGATTTTGAAGGAGCATTGGGTAGGTGGTAATTTAACATTTTTTGGACGTCCCCGACTAAGTACGAAAAAGGTGCGCCTTACTTCTTCAGAAGCTAAGAGTGTTCTTCTATGGATTTTTTTATACTTTTCCGGCCTTAGAAGACTAAATTGTATGAAAAATCACCCCCTAGAGTCTTCTTTGGAGTTTTCAAACTCTCTAAACCATGAAAACACCGACAAGCATGTACTAGTTTGGGATTGTAAAATCCACGAATCAATGCTTTATCAAGCATTCTTTTGTCTCTTCTTTGAGCTTGCCAAAAATGAAGAAGGTCCTGAGTTTGCTTTCTTGGACTCATTAAACCTTTACAAGAAAGAGGGGAAGGGAAGTTCATTCACATCTTTTACATCATGGCAGGAAGTCTTGTTTCCTTGAACAAAGCACCAGTTTTGATTCTATCAACAGTTGGGTCCTAGTACTTTGACCTTATCCCAATTCAAAGTTTCTTACTCCTCTAGTTAGTTTCTTTTAGAATTATATGGGGAATCTATCAATGTTTTCAACACTGCATATTTTTGTCATTGCTCTTTTTATGTCAAAAGGTGCCTAAGTAATTTTTGTGTTGTGCTCACTGTTTAAGGATTAAACATTTTTCAGCCATTCTACAGTTTCATTGACCTTTTGTGTCATCCATTCCCTTGTATCAGTTCATTACATCATGTCTTCGACATTTCTTGTCATGAAATTCAGTACCAGTTCAAGATCCAGTTAGTCTTTGACTTACCTCATGTTGGATGATGAATGATTCCTTAATGCCTTCCTTACAACGAATGTATTCCTATATATTGTAACACATCTTGATCTGGGAATGAAATTTAGAGTTTTACGATAGTACCTTGGGGATTGTAGTCATCAATGGAAATTTCCCTCGCTATTGAGTAGTGGGAATACATTAATGTCTCTTACTCGATGGATTATTCAAGTGTTCGAATTCAAGCCTTTGTATTCACACTTGTTAGAATGTACTAGGTACCTTGGGGACAATTTTTATTAATGGTGGTTTCCCTCATGTTTGTTAACATTTCTCATTATTGACTTGTAATCAAATGGTTTCCTCCATGTTCGACTTCATCTCCTTTATTCGCATGGTCAAGATTTGTACCTTTTTGGGCGGTTTGGATTGAAGACCTTGGGACGACAGTAGCATCATTGTTTTTGTTATTTCCCAAGCTGCCCAAGACCTTGTTGTATTTTATATGAAATTTTGTTGAGACATAGATCCACCCCGTATTCTTGTGGTTATGATCGATTGTTGAGCATGGATCCACTTTGTTCATTTATGGCCATGACTCCTTTAGATTTGATATGTCACCTTTTTGCATATTGAGTGACCATGATAGTTTCATTAGTTATACATATGTTGGATTCGCCTCTATCTTTATGGAGATGATTTGTATATGGACTTGTATGCCCTAGAGATCAATTTTGTTTGAGATTTATCTCTCTTTCAAGTACCTTTGTTCGAGCCTTTTGATCTTAAATTCTATACTCTCTCCATACTTAGTTGTTTCCTTTATAATGTATTATGGATACATTAGAGGAAATTTCAACTCAAAATGGGTTTCCTAAGGTAAATTAATAAAATAATAGTTAAAATAATAAAATAATATTTATTAATTTTGAAGGAAGAAATGAAAAAACTACTTTTTTATTCATATTTTATACATATCTCGTTGTGACTTTACTCAAATTTTGATCACGAGAGCTTGTTGGATGCAAAATTAAATTCCGCATCCAACGAGTATCCACTCAACATAATTTTGATGGGCCCCGCTACCCCAAAAACAAGAAATACCTACAAAAATGTGATGATGATGTTCATCACATTTTTCAGGTATTTATTGTTTTTGGGGTAGAGGGGCCCATCAAAAATATGCCAAGGGGATACTCATTGGATGCAGAATGTAATTCTGCATCTAATGAGCTCTCCTGATCGAAATTTGAGTAAAAACACAGGGAGATATGTCCAAAATACGAATTAAAAAAGTAGTTTTTTTAATGATACGTATCCCCAAATTTATATTAAAAATTTGTTGAAGAGGTGCTCCCTTTTCAAATTTTAAGGCATTTTGATTGGCTAATACATGATTACATGGAATTTGTATTATTTTTGGAAGGCCCATTTTAAATTGAAATTTCCTCTAATGTGATCTTGCCCTCTAACCTCATACATTAAGGGGGCATCTGTTATAGCTGAAAATGACACATCTCTACCTATGACAACTTTCCCATGATTCCATCGGATGTCGACACTTACATGATGACACTTCATGAAAGTGACTAAAAAAACACCTAACTTGGAGGATCCATATCTTGAGTTCTGTAAATTGGTTTGACCTCATCCTTGTATCATTGGAAATATATATCAGTTAGCTAAAACTTTCTACAAGACACTAGAATCTAAAAATGCCTATAAATACCCTTAAAATGAGATTTTTTGATGAACACATGAGTTGCGTTAAGGAAACCCATGTATGGTACTCGAATTGCTATATATAATAGTCGTGTATTCCCTAAATACATGACTATTTGCATTGCAACCCTGTATACCTCCCAAATACATGATTGATGTCTCTGCAACTTGCGTATTCCTCCTAAAAATGTAAAAAAAATACGTTTTTTGAAATTTGGGTAGTTTTGTTAGTTATGCAACTGACTCCTTTAGTTTTAACTAATTTGACTTTGACCCTATCTGTTCAATAGCATATAAATAGAGGTAGGGAGGTCCATGAGAGGAGACTTGAATTTTTGCATTGTCATGCTAGAGGAATTGGGACTCTCTTTGCCCACACCTTTGCCCTAGTGATCATCCCCTTGTGTTGCAGAGTTTGGAGGTTGAGTTCCTCGGAGAAGAGAAGTAGCAGAAGCAGATCAAGGTTTCATGAGGTGCCCAACTTGAAGAGAAGGTATATTTGTACTTGTTTTCAAGATTAATAAAGATGTGATGTCCTTCTTCTTTCCAAATCATTATTCAATGTATGATTGAATCTTTGTTTATGACCACATGATGATGTTAGTCAGATCATTGTTTCATGTTTATTTGATTATCATTTCTTTATATGTGATCATAATGGTTTGAGGAAGTTATAATTCATTTTGTAGTTCTCTTAGAGTGAGAGGAGCAAGAAGAGGATTGAAGGGCTGCTTTGATCAACCTTCATTTGGATAATGTATGAACCATTCTAATCTCCGATATTGCTTGTATTTACTTGCGTAACCATTTGCATCCACCTTTCAACCACAGTAGATTGATGGCCTCTTAAACCATGGCCATAGGAAACTTTCCTTTAAAACACATTTTTAATTACTTATAAAATAATTTTAAAATAATTTAAATTAACCAACTTTCTTTATAATTCAACATAATAATAATAATAAAAAAAATTTATAATAAAATTTAGATATATTTTGGTGTGGCTTTAGAGGAGAATTTTGATATATTTGTTTATGGCTTATTGATTAGAATAAAGGAGTGTCATCCAAATAACATTGATGAGATCAATGGGTGTTTAATCTAACACTACACCAACACATATGCTAAAACAAAAAAGAATATAGAGAAAAACAAACAATTTATCAAATAATAAAAAAACCAATAATAAAACTAAATGAAAAGTAATTAAAAGATCTATGTTAAACCCTGATTTACCAAACACTAAAGGGATCAAAATGTTTGAGATGTATTTTTTTATAAACATTTAAAAAATTCAGATAAAAATAACTTACACCTAAATAAATTGGATCTCGAGAGAATGAAAACGAAAAAAAATCGTTCTAAATAATGTTTATATTCTTGAAAATGATGGTTTAAAAAATATAGTTTTTTATATATTATAAATTAAAAGAAATTATGAATAAAATTAAAATAAATTTACATTTTGTTTTTAATAATATTATAGTTATATCATTATCCAATTTTTAATATATTTCTCATCAAATTTTTTAAATATATGTAATTAATAGAATATATATATATATATATATATATATATATATGACAAGAGTGCACTACATGACTCCTATTAGTGTTGGAAATTTACTAAAATTTTACTTGGCAAACAATTTTTTTTTTACGTTTTGGGGTTTAACATTCCCCTTCACTAAACATTTTACTTAAATATGTACCTGTCACTAATAATGTCTTAGTATTGTGGTTTGAAAGTATCAATGAATAAAATATGAATCAAAGACAACCAACCGTATGTATTCATATTTCCTTTCACACATAAACTTTAGAAATAGTCCCATAACTTGCAAGCTCCCAGTGGCTTCCTTGATAGCTAATCAAAACCCCATTGGTTTGACCTCGAGACCTTGGGTGAATCCTACCTAGTCTGCAAATTGCATAGAATACCTATCAAAACTTTTACACTAAATGTTATGTTACAATTCTAACATGTTAAGAATGAGAATATTAAATATTGAGATATGAGATAGGTAGATAGTACTCTATGCAACTGAAACCTGAATCCTACCTGGTTTGCAATTGCATGGAATACCTACTCCAAAGAGCCTCCAGGAAATGGAATAATGGAATGTCCTTGACCATGGCATGCCATGGAATTTGTATAAATGGCATAAGGTTAAGGAGATGTGATGGGATGTATCATCTCCTCACCTTTCACATTGTAATCATTTGATAGCACACATCAAAAAAATAAGACAAGTACAGTAAATCTTCTGAATGCAATCAATAAACACAAGAGTAATACCATCATATATCCTGTGGTTTGAAGGACTCCTATGTGCGTTAATGGGAGATATGATATTTATTTTAAAAGTAGTATATATTCAATTTTAGCATATACAGTTTTATTTGAGATTAGATGATATACCTCTTAACTTAACATGAACATTAATATTTTGAAATCTAAATATATAAAAAAATGAGATATATATTCAATACTAAATATATCAAAAAAACAACCAATTTTATATATTCTCTAAATATATAACAAAATGAGTTGAAGATATATATTCACTACTAAATATATGATAATATACAACCAATTTTATACATTTTTACAAATTTACTATCGGTTGCATACTATTTGAAGTTTTTAGAAACTAAACTTGTAACAACTTACAAGTCTATGAAGCTTTTTTCCCATCTGTTATAAGCAATAAATGTGGTAAAAATAGGTGCTCGTTAGAATGAAGCTCACTCACATTACTACATATATTAAAATATAAGCCTTTCTATCTTCTTTAGTCCCACATTATTTGATTTCTTAAGCTTATTTTGAGTTCAATTTGCAAATGTGGATCATAGTTGGAGATTATGGTATTGAATATAGATTTACAATCAGGCTTTCTGTTGTACTGTGTTATCAAGCTAAATATGTATTAAAGTGTGAGGAAATATTCTTGTAAAAAATATATATATTCACACATTGAAAATCTCAACGTTGTAGCAAGATGTGCAAGGTTTCGAACTGAAACGTTTACTGCAGAAATAACAAGTTAATTTCTCAGTCAAGCATGCACTACATAAAGCAAGTTCCAATGGAATTAAACATAGAATAGGAGTTTATGTAGAATCCAATACCAAATATTTTGAATAATAGTCTTAAATAAATGAAGATCAATGTAGATAAAAACACTACCTCACTTCAAATGGATTCATTATGGAGCCATACTAAACATGATGATCATTATTTCTTGCTTTTCAAACCCTATAATCTCCGTAAGTATATAAACCATCAAAATGACGTTCTACCCAAAAACTTCAACTATCTAACAAAACGGATTTGGCCAATTTTTACCGATATTTGACGACAAAAAGGTCCAAAAACGAGAAAATGCCCATCAAATTCCAACTCTGACTCCTATGTAAAAAGCATCTAAACTGAAGTTTATCGAAGTGCCCCCACCCTATACAGAGCACTCCCTACAGCTAGAAAGGTCCTAACCATTGCATCTCATAAATATTGTACAATACTCTACTTCATAAATATGGTATAATATACTATTCGAAGTAAAATTTTATATAAAAATGTTTTAAAAAGTATATAATAATAAATAATAAATTATAATTAACTAAATAATAAAAATTTTAATCATATTTTGTAGATTTAAAAAATGCATTTATCATAAGGAGAACAACAAGAAAATATTCAATAAATAAATATAATGCTTTAATTAAATATATTTAAGAATAAAATAGAGTGGAGACAAAATGACCTTTGCCTTTTGTTAAGGTTTATGTTTAATACCTATAGTTTATGTCATCTAGTTATCTTAATTATATTGACTTATGTATCAGTGTGGTTAAGAGGAATGTTGTTATACTTTTCATTAGGTTCAAATCTTAATGTGTGACAAGTTATGTAATTATGGATTTTTTTTTTCTTCATGAATAGCAAGAATCCATATTTTCCAAGTGAAAAAAAACAATCTACTCAGGCATTAGAGTAAAGTAACCAAACATTAAATTTCAATTTCAATTTGTTCAATAATATATCATCATCACGTTTTTTCAAGTATTTCTTGTTGTTGGGGTAGCGAGGTACATCAAAAGTATGCAGTGTGGGTACTCGTTGGATGCGCAATCAAATTGTACATTCAACAAGCTCTCCCGATCGAAATTTGAGTGAAAACATAGTCCAATATGTCGAAAATATGAACAAAAAAAGTAGTTTTTTTATGACAAATATGTCAATTCAATCATTATGGCTAACTCATTTTATTGGAATCGTATTGGTTCTTGAATTCCAACTCAAAAGAACTTATTGTTGGCGCGTTTTCTTATAAGGCCCATTTTAGACCCCAAATTTCCTCTAATGTGTCTATAAGACAAAAATCAATAGTGGAACTTAAGAAGTGTGCTAGGAAATCCTATCAGGTATATGTTGTTCAAGTAGTTTAGGATGAAAAATATGTTGTTGTATTTGTAACTTCGAAATGTATTCACTTATTTATCTTATGTCTTGTACCCCGATGTTTATTTTGGCATGTGTCTGTAATGTAATCGAGTCATGTCATGCCCCGATGTTCCAATCAGGAGTTTCTATAATGCAAACAAGTCATGTCAAGTCATTGTGGGTAACCCTCCTATTGTTCAAGGGTTAAAGTTCCCACAGTTCCGTGGCATTAGGGTTGTTAGACTCACTTAGTGAAGTCAGCCCTAGTAGGGTTTTGTCAAGTCAGGAATTAGTATAAATAAATATCTAGCCTCTCTATTTATCACACACTCACTCACACTTAGTTGTAGTGCATAGCTGAGGAAGAAGAAGCCACTGGGGCTAGGAAGAAAGAGGTTAATGTTGTTAGGAGATCATCTTAATATTTTGGGCTTTTCTATTTGGTACTGATTTTATCTCTGATGAAGTTGCGAGTTTTTATCCATTTATGTTTTCCCTGAGCATTGTCTCTTATGTTCGATTGATGTGCTTGTTATTCTCTCAGTTAAAAGATCCTAATGTAATGCTAGCTTAATGTTAAAAATCTAACATGGTATCAGAGCTAACTTGAGAAGAAGACACTGTGTAGCTGTAGAAACTAGGGCTTCCTATATTTTGTATCTCTCTCCACAGATTTTTAGCAAAACAAGGTTGAATTAACTCTCCTCCCTAGGGTGCATCTTTCTGTCAAAGAAAATTCCAATTATGAGGTTTTTAAGTTTTGGACCCGACACTACTGCCGGAAATTAGGGATTTTCACAGAAGTGGAATTTTTCAGTGATCTAAGGCCTAGATTGATCTCCTCCTCAAAATTGAAGTTGATAAATCAAGATCAAAGCATTTCATTGGACAAAACTCTGGAAAATAAAAACGCTAATCTACTCCTGAACCATCACTACAAAATTTCAACTCCAAATCCATATTTGACATATTTACTTGGTAAGATCTAAAACTTTTGTATTTTCATTTGAGGTTCTCAGTTAATAGGTCTCATCATACTAAGCTTGATGAAAATATTGATGTAGTTGATAACTTTCAAGCCTGGAAGTATAGGATCTCCCTGGTCGTGGAAGAAAATGAGTTGGACTCCTATATTAGTGAGGAGATTCTAGTTCCAGAGGGAGATGAGGCTAAGGCCTTAGACAAGAAGAAGTTGGTTATGGAAAAGAGGATTATTGCTGATTCAATCATGGATCACCTCATACCACAGGTGTCTTCCCTAAAGACACCTAAATATATGTTTAATTCCCTAACCAAATTGTTTGAAGGGAAGAACATAAACCGAAAGATGACTCTGAGAAAGCAATTGAAGAATGTAAAGATCTAGAATGCAGAGACCATCCAGTCTTACTTTACAAGGGTCTCCTAGATCAAATAACAACTTGAAGTAGTAGATGAAGAAGTGGAGAATGTAGAGATTGTAATGAACACCTTGAATGGTATCCCCAGGACATGGGACTCTTTCATTCAAGGGATCTGTGCCAAAAATAAGTTAGTCAAGTTCAACAGACTATGGGAAGAATGCTCTCAAGAAGAAGATCAGATAGGAGCTCAAGAAGAAAATATGGGAAGTGAAGATCAAGCTCTCACGGTATAATCCAAGAAAACCAGATCTAGCTACCACAGAAGTAAGTACTCTCATCAAAGGAATAACATTAGAAAGCCTAGAGATAAGTCTAAGTTGATTTGCTATAAATGTGATGAAAGAGGACACTTTGCTAGATATTGTCCTAGAAACAAAAGTATCTCTCACAAGAAGAAGGGAAACAAGAGAAGACATCATGCTCATGCCGAAGAGGATGATGAACCTTCCACAAAGAGAAACAGACAAGTCAGTGATGAAGAATATGTTCTGATCTTTGCTCTCATGGGAACTATCACACATGGCCGCAATGATTGGCTTATAAACAGCGGTGATTCCAAACATATGACATGATTCAAGGAATCCTTTGTGAAACTATCTAAACATGAATCACCTCACAAGGTGAAACTCGGAGATGACTACCAATATCCAATAAAAGGTAGTGGTGAATCCTCTTAAAAGATAGACTCTGGAAATTCTGTCAAGATGAAAGATGTATTGTTTGTACCTAGACTAAAAAAGAACCTCCCCTCCATATCTGCATTAGATGCAAAGGGAATGAGGGCTGCATTTTTAGATGGCCAAGTCCTCATGTGGCCAAAAGGAAAGTCTTTTGATGATGCAGTAGTGATTGGGGAACAAGAAGGAGGACTATACAAATTGAAGGGCCTACCAGAAAAAGANGCTTTGGCATAGAAGGCTTGCACATGTGCATTACAGAGCACTACCACTTGCAAGCAAAGTTGTTGAAGGTCTCCCAAAAATGCAGACAAAACATGAAGGAGTATGCAAAGGATGTGCGAAAGGGAAGAACACAAAGAAGACATTTCTAGGTAGTAAGAGCAAGGCAAAAGGAATATTGGAAATCATCCACTATGATGTATGCGGTCCAATGTCATACAATTCACTAAGCGAGTATGTATACTATGTTTCTTTCATTGATGATTTTTCTAGAAAGGCATGGATATACTTTATGAAGAACAAAGACGAAGTATTCAGAAAGTTAAAGGAATTCAAAGCCTTGATCGAGAACAACACTGAAAATAATGTGAAGACCTTTCGATCAAATATTGGCAAAGAATTCACATCAAATGAATTCAAAGAGCTATGCAAAGACTCGAGGATTAAGAGGGAGTTATCCACTCCATATAATCCACAAAAGAATGGGATTATAGAAAGAAATAATAGAATGATCATGGAAGCTGCAAGGGCCATGCTTCATGACCAAGATCTGCCCATGCATCTATGGGAAAAAGATACCAGAACAACAGTGTATGTACAGAACTGTACTCCACACAGAGTACTCGAGAACAAGACTCATGAAGAAGTCTTCTCCGTCAAGAAACCAGAAGTCAACCATCTCAGAATATTCGACTGTCCTGTATACATATACATTCCAAAAGAAAAGAGGAAGAAGTTAGATCCTTTAGTAAAGAAGGGTATATTTGTGCGATACTCTGAAAGCTTGAAGGCTTAAAGAATATACTTCCCACAGTTCAATAAGATTGACATTAGCAGGGATGTAACATTTGACAAAGATTCATCCTACATCAAATATAGGAAGAGATCGACTAAAGAACCTGAAGAAACAAGAGCACCCAAAATTCATGACACAACCATGAACGAATAAATTAAAGAAGAAGAACGATAGTTTGAAGAACCTCAAGAACCTATAGATCCACCTCAAGAGAAGAATCCTCATAAGAGGAAACTCGCTTGGTACATGAAATTATCCAAGGTCCAGAAAGATATGGAGCTTTAGAAGAAACATCTAGAGGAAGAAAGAGAACTAGGTCTTGCTCCAGTTATGTAGCCTTGCTATGTCACATTATTGGAAAAGAACCTTCCAACTATGAAGAAGCGACAGAAAGGAAAGAATGGAAGGAGGCTATGATCGAAGAATATCAATCAATCATGAAGAATGATGTTTGGGATGTTGTTCCAAGACCAGAAGGGAAGTCCATTGTAACTTCCAAATGGATCTACGAGATCAAGCATGCTTCAGATAGTGACATCGAGAAATATAAAGAAAGATTCATAGATCATGGTTTCTCCCAGAAAGAAGGAATAGATTATGAAGAAACCTTTGCACCTATATCCAGATACACTTCCATCATATCAGTACTTGCTCTGGCTATAGTGATGAAATGGAAGATACACTAGATGGATGTCAAGACTGATTTCTTGAATGGTGTAGTAGAAGAGGAAGTGCATGTGGAATAGCCACTCAGTTTTGAGACACATGACAGGGAGTCTCATGTATGTAGATTGAAGAAATACTTGTACAATTTGAAACAGGAACCCAGGACATGGTACAAGAGAGTTGACAGCTTTATATCTAGTTTGGGCTTTACCTAGAGTAAAGAAGATTCCAACCTTTACTACAAGATTGAAGGTGGAAACCCAGTGATGCTCCTACTATATGTAGATGATCTGTTTATAATAGGTATGGATGGGTTGATTGCTGATACGAAGGGAAAGCTTGCTGGCGAGTTCGAAATGAAGGACTTGGGTATGATGCATTATTTTCTAGGCATGGAGGCGTGGCAGAATGCGTATGGAATCTCCCTCGGACAAGGGAAGTATGAAAAGGAGATCCTAAAGAGGTTTAGGATGATGGACGGGAAGGCCATGACCACACCTATGGCATCAAACCTGAAGCTATCGAGTGATGCTTCATCAAAAGCATTTGATTCTATGATGTATCATCAGATGATTGGGTCCTTGATGTATCTGACAAACACGGGACCAAATATTTGCTTTGCTGTGAACACCTTCAGCCAGTTCCTGATAGATCTGAGACATGTTCACTTGATTGCTACAAATCATATTCTGAGGTACCTGAGGGGTACAATTGATTATGGGCCAAGTATGAGGTGATTCAGAAGATTAACCTAGAGGGTTATGTTGATTCAGATTGGGGAGGTAGTGCCATCGATAAGAAGAGCACTTCAGGATGTTGCTTTAGTATGAGATTAGGTATGATCTCTTGGTTTAGTAGGAAGCAGTCTTGTGTGGCACTGAGTACAGCTGAAGCAGAATATGCCACAGCTTGTTCAGCTAGTTGTGAGGCAGTATGGATGAGAAATCTACTATCTAATTTATTTGATCTCTAGTTGGATGCTACTTGTATATATTCTGACAACTAGAGTTGTGTGAAGTTGTCAGAGAACCTAGTGTTACATGACAAGTCGAATCATATCAAGATCAAGTATCACTATATCAGGGATATGGTGTAGACAGGGGCAATGAAGCTCCAGTATGTTGTGACGGACAAATAGATAGCTAATGTGCTGACGAACGCATTGGCTAGAGTGAATTTTGAGTACTTCAGGGAGAAGCTTGGTGTTCTGCAGATCGAGGTTCCCTTCAAAGGGAAATGATGAGACCTGGAGCCATTCTAACATGGTGAGAGGATTAGGTTCCTTCCAGGGTTAGATGCAAGGGCTGATCCATTCTATCATGGTGAGAGGATTTGGTTGCTTCCATGTCATATGTGAGTGTTGATCCATTCTCATATGACTATAGGATTGGTTCCTGCATGATCAGATGTAAGGGCTCAATGCCATTCTTGGAATGGAGGCACCTAGTCAGTTACCATGAATACTCAGTCTAGGACTGAGGGCCATTCTGATATGACTTAAGGATGTAGTCTTACATGATCAAATGTGAGTGCATGGCCATTCTGATGGGATTGAGGGATGTGTTCCTACTTGATTAGATATAAGGGATGATGCCATTCTTTGGGAGAATGGGGGCACCTGGTCAGTTACCATGAATCCTTAGTCTAGGACTGAGAGCCCTTTTGATGTGGTGTGTTTACACATGGTTTAATGTAAGTATAGATCCTTTCTGACAAGATGAGGTCGGATGTAAATGCTGAGCCATTCTGGCGTGATGTGTTTACACATGGTAAGATGTGAGTGCTATGCCTTTCTAACAAGATGGGCCTGCATTTAAGTGCAGAGCCTTTTCGACAAGATGAGGTCGGATGTAAGTGCTAAGCCATTCTAGCACGAGGTGTTTACACATGGTCAGATGTGAGTGCTGGGCATTTTTTCCAAGATGAGGTCATATGTGAGTGTTGGGCATGCCTTTCTGACAAGATGAGGTTAGATGTAAGATCTAGGTGGGCCATTATGACTTAGGGTCAGATGCAAGTGCTAAATACCCACATGAAGGGTAGACCTACAACCAGCATGAAAAAGGGTTGGCTCTGTAGAGATTCCTACGAGGATAATAATCGAGAGATAGAACCATTCTGAGATAGCACCTAATGATGATCCAAACTTGATGATGATCTAGATCAAGTGATGATCTAGATGTGATGATGATCCAGACTTGATGATGATCCAGATCAAGTGATGATCCATATTTGATGATTATAAAGTGATGATGATCCAACAGTGATGATCTAGCAGTCGTGATGTTCCATATCTTGTGATGAAGAAGACTTGAAGACGAAGATGACTTAGAAGATGACTTGAAGATGAAGAAGACTTGAAGATGAAGAAGGCTTGAAGATGAAGAAGACTTAAAGACAAAGAAGACTTGAAGATGAAGATAACTTGAAGATGAAGATGACGAGATGATCCAGTCTATATAGAGAAGAAGAGCAGTGCTAAAAATTGTGTTGAAAGAATACCTTCCTAGTTAAGAGAGAGTGTTGTTGTATTTGTAACTTCAGAATGTATTCACTTATATATCTTATGTCTTGTACCCCGATGTTTATTTCGGGATGGGTCTATAATGTCATTGATTCATGCCATGCCTTGATGTTTCGATATGAATTTTCTATAATGGAAACAAGTCATGTCATGTCATTGTGGGTAACCCTCCTATTGTTCAAGGGTTAAAGTCCCCGCAGTTCCATTGCACTAGGGTTGTTAGACTCCCTTAGTGAATTCATCCCTAGTAGGGTTTTGTCAAGTCGAGAATTAGTATAAATAAAGAGCTAGCCTCTCTATTTATCACACACTCACTCACACTCAGTTGTAGTGCATAGCTGAGGAAGAAGAAGCCACTAGGGCTAGGAAGAAAGAGGTTACTGATGTTAGGAGATCATATTATTGTTTTGGTATTTTCTATATGGTGTTGATTCTATCTCTGAGGAAGTTGTAGGGTTTTCTCCATTTATAGTTTCCCCAAGGAAAAACAGTGTTCATTGTCTCTTGTGTTTGATTGTTGTTCTTGCTATTCTCTTAGTTAAAAGATCCTAATATAGTGCTAGCTTAATGTTAAAAATGTAACAAAAGAAAATAGAAAATTAGTCCTAAAGGATATTCTTATTCTCGTAGAATTTCAAGATGTATTTCTTGATACAAATTTTCTCTTACCTCAAGAGAGAGCAGGATTTCAATTGAATTAATGTCGAGGTTACCAACAGTATCAAGGTCCCTTTACCGTATGAGTATTCCCAAAATCACAGAGTTAAGAATGAAGTTGTAAGAACTTCTTGATAATAAATACAATTGACTAAGTGTGTCACCATGGGGTGGAACTATCCTATTTGTTAAGAAAATGGATTGTACTTTTCACTTATGTATTAACTACATGCATAGAGCCGAATCCTAGGCTATATCAAGCCCCGAGAGGGATCAAATCTCTTCTTAGGTATCCATTGATTTGATTCAAACCAAAAGACACATCTTTTTAGTTAAGGTCCACATATAATATTATTATTATTAATATTTAATATTATTTATGGTCGACATATAGTATTTATTATTATTTTTTATTTTGTTAAGAATGAACATTACAACATTTCTCCATACATGGTTTTAAAACCACATGCAAGGCCTTGCACATGGTCTTAAAACCATTTGCAAGGGACTCCTAAACCATGTACAATAAAACCATGGGTTTTTTAGGAGGCCTTGCACATGGTTTTAAAACCATCTCGAAGGCCCTCCTAAACCATGTACAATAAAACCATGGCTATTTAGAAGGTCTTGCACATGGTTTTAAATATATGTGCACATAGTTTTAAAACCATGTGCAATTTTGCAGATAATTCAATTTTTTTATTTTTTATTATTTTGTTAGGTAGGAACATTACAACATCTCCCCCATATTGTGTTTTTTTTCCTGATTTACATTTTTTTTAGGGATAATTAAATTTTTATTTTTTTATTGTTTTGTTAGGTAGGAATATTACAACATCCTCCATTGTTTTTCAGATAATTAAATTTTTACTTTTTTATTGTTTTGTTAGGTAGAAATATTACAACATCTTCCCCATATTAGGTGGTTTTTATGGCCGACATTTATTTTGGCCTATAATTAAAAAAAATATTTGTTATTAATAAAAATAACGTTACGTAACATTACAAGATCTCTCCGATACTGGGCTGTATAGCGCCTCTCGACACTATCAATAATTGAAAAAAAATACCATTAGAAATAAATATCCCTTACCCATAATTGATTATTTGTTTGAGAAGTGAGAGGATCCAAAATATTATCCAAAAATGATCTCAGATTTCCATACCATCAAGTTCAAATAAAGGATAAGGATATACAGAAGACTGCTTTTAGAGTAAGATATTTCGATTATGATTTTATATTCCTTCGTTTTGGATTGACAAACACTCCTACCATGTTTATGTGCATAATAAATAATGTACTGAGTAAGTACCTAGACCAATTTGTGGTCATCTTTATTGATGGCATTATAATCTATTCAAGGGATGAAAAATAATTTGAAGAACACTTGAGATTGGTTTTGTAGAACATATGTGAACAACACTTCTATCCCAAACTGAGTAAGTGTTAGTTCTTCAAGAAAGAAATCCAATATCTAGGCCAAATTATTTCATACCAAGGCATAGTTGTTGATCCTACAAAAATTAAGGCTATTCTAGAATGGCCTATACCAAAATATGTTGATCAAATCATATCCTTTATGGGTAGTACAGGGTATTACAGATGGTTTATAGAAGGATTTCCAAGGGTGATCAATCATATTACTCCCCTGTAGAAGAAAGGAGTGTAGCTAGGAATTTTGCACCTCCTGCGAACAGGAGTTGTTCCTCTAGTCTAAATGGTTCAAATCTATAACAAATGGTACATGACAATGAATCATAGACTCTCCCTAGATATGGTTCATCACTAGAATAGGATTCCATAATAATTTTCTCAAAGGTTTTCCTCGCTATCCTTGAATCTTACTGCAAAAGAACCTGTAAAAGATGGAAGACAACAAAGAAAGCATGATAGCATACAATATAATCAACTAGATCTATGCTTGTGACCAATAAATCGAGCAATACATACATATGAAACAATAAATATGGGAAATAAAATACATTCTTTATTAATAAATTATTGGAGAGACTACAACCTTCATTCCTTGGTGTTGAGAATTCCTTCCAATGGATCTTTGCCTCTAACTTCACCTTGTCTCCAAAGGATCAAGAATGATTTTGAAAGAGTTTGGGTATGCAACACAATTCTTCCTCCCTTTTCCCATGGGGGGTGAACCAGTAATTAAAGGCATGGGAGGATAGGTATGGTTAATGATATCATGGGTGAGGTGGAGATTAAATCCTAAACGGGAGGATCTTGATATCCAGGTGGTCCTAAACCATAGGTATGAGGATCCATAGAGGTAATCTTTGAGAATCCTCTCGAAGCTTCTCTTTTTTCCTTGAAAACTCAAGCACTGCTCATCCAATGAAGAAAACAAGCGGTGTTAAGGGGGTAATGCTTCTTTTCGTAAGGCTATAAGCAGTGGCACTGCTCTTTGATCATGTATCAGGAGCAGTTATGCTCTAACAACACTAGGGTAAGGCTTTTTGTCAATGGAATATGAGTGTTACCAACTCAAAACAAGGAAAACTTGTAAGGGGATATTTTTTCCTTTCATTTTTCTAGGGAAAAGTTTGAGGGATTGGAGAAAACAAGGGAATACCTATCTCATAACATGATGGTGATGATATTTTGGTATAAACGAGACGCCCCCCAAGTATGATGGCTAGAGGGAAATGATAGGCAATATACTTTGATAGAAGAAGGTATAGTATCGACGAAAAGGTCCAATCATTTAGAACTTCTCAAGCATGACAAAATTTCTACAACACCTTTTACATTTGTCCCAAATAACTCACAACATGGATGCCAACCAATACAATGCAAATCCATGTGAGATACAAAAAAGTCATGTTTACTAAAATACAACGTAGATCCATGCGAAGAATACTAAAATTTGGACATAGCTACTAGGCATACAATATAGATCTATGCCATATTTGATGCAAATATGAGTAGAACCATGAACATACAAGTGTGGATCCATGCTAGGAATCATATAAAATACTCCATCGCAACCTGGGGAAAGCAATGAGTTCTTTTAATAGATACCCAGGGTCTTCATCTCATCTTCCACAAAGTACGATTATATCCATGTGATTACAATGATTTGATGTCGAACATGGTAGAAACCACTTGATTACCAGTCAATGATGTGAATTGTTAACAAGTGAGAGGGAGATCGCCATTGATGTCAATGATTCTCAAGGTACCCTAGTACAAACTCCTGAGAGTGAATAGATGATTTGATGTCGAACACTCAGTTGAATATTTTGATCAAAGGTCAATGATGTAAACCTATGTCAAAAGTGAGAGAATCTGTCATTAAGGATTATAGATCTCAAGGTACTACAACATTGTTTCTAAGACTAATTCATGGCTGATGAGATGAAGTTGACAAGAATAGTCTCCTTGAAGGAGGGCCATGATGAATTCCACATCGACGACATGAAACTTGGAACATAGTTCTAGAATTTTGAGTATGATATAACCATATGACAGACTCAAAAGTAACTGAAACAAAATGTTGTTTTGACTCTAGGTGTAAACTCTCAACATGACTTCCCTTTGAACATTAAGCAGCATGATCGAAGACATGGAAGCATTGACTTGATGAGGCAGAGCACAAAGTGACAATGGACAATGCATTTTTTGACAGTCTCAAAGGAGTGGCATGACTCATGAAATTGGATCAACTCGGAGATAAGCTGAATACCCAATTGACTGAATGAAATGCAAAAACGTGCCATGTTCAAAGGTGACTAATAACTTCCATTATTAACAAATGAAATGTATTTTCTTTTTCCTTAATTTCCCCATCATGATTGATGAGTGCCTCTTTAATTTTTAACGAGTTGGAAGAGGGTAACAAACGCTTGATATATCTCATCCTTCGAACAAGTCCAATCTCATATGTTTTATGAACTCGAGAAAGTATGGGTTCATTCCCAAAAAGGGTCTTTCAATGTTTAATTTAAGGAGTCCAATGAAAGAAAATTAAGTGTAGTTAATGTTTAGAGAGTCTAAACAAAAGAAAGAAGACTCTGAAAGGGTCCTTTTTTGTATTATTTAGTCCCTAGGGCTAGAAAAGGTATAAAATAATACCTTAGAGAACTCTTCTAGTCATGATTGGCTGTAGTGTACCTTTTTGGTAAGTAGTTTCCCCTAGTCTGAGAAAGGGGTAAACTATCACTAGGAACAAGACTCTTCAAATCCTTTTATAAGCATGAAAAACAGAAGTTTACTCAGCATTCTTTTCACATTTAAAGAGTTCGAAAAGAGTTTAAATAAGACTCCATTAAGGGGTTCTTTTTTCATAATCAAATTTTAACAAGTCTGAAAAATAGTAAAAGTACACTCAATACCTTTTCACTAAGTTTTTAACGAGCACGCCGAAGGTATAAAAGGCGCTTGGAACTATTTTCATGCTTGAATCTAGAGCACGAAAAAGCGATAAAGTCATCTCAAACCAGTTTTCATGTTTTAACCAAAGCATGAAAAAATGAAAAGTAAGCTCAACACCATCTTACTGTTTTTAGCGAGCTAGAATATCAATTGAAAGAATGCTCAGGGAATCTACTTCATTTTTTAACGAGCTTAAAACAAAGAAATAACTATGCTCTAAATATAGTTTCATTTTTATGCAAGCTTGAAACCAAAAGGTAAAATTTGCTTAAAAGATCATTTCATTTTTATGAAAGATTCAAACCAAAAGGTAAACTATGCTTGAGGTCAGCTATTTCATTTTTACACAAGCTCGAAACAGAAAATAACTATGCTTGTGGGGACCTGCTTCATTTTTACGCAAGATTGAAACATAAAATAACTATGCTTGTGGGTCATCCATTTAATTTTTTAATGAGCTTGACATAGAGTGGGAACTTTTCTCACAGACATCTATTTCACTTTTTAACGATATTGACACAGAATGATAACTATGCTTGCAAACATGTTTCATTTTTTAATGAGCTTGACATAGAAAAATAACTATGCTTGCAAACCCGCTCTTACCCAACATGATTTCCAGATGTTGGCAGGTTTCCCCCTTCCATAAGAAGCTAGTGACTTAACTTCCGTATGATGTCTAGAGGCTCAAGCCATGCCCCCCATTTTACCTATGATGGGAATAATCTAACTAGAAGGGGAAGGAACCATAAGAACATGAGGCACATTGAGGATAGTTTGATCACTAGGAGTAACACAATGGTAAGGTGTAACAAAGGAAAGCTAATCAATGGTTACAATATTCCCATCATGGGGAAAATGCATCACTCTAAAAGGTGTGGACACTACATCTTTCATGGCATAAACATAATCATGTCCAAGGAGTGGATTGAAATCTAAAGGACCTTGGACAACCATAACATCAATACAGATAGTTTTCCCTCCTAATGTAATATGAAATAAAGGAAGGATCCCTAAAGTTGTAGTAGGTCTTAGATTAAAAGCCAGTATCTGATCGATAGCTAGCACAAGTCGAGGAGAACCTAAATATTTCCAAGTAGTTGAGGATAGAATGCCAACAAAAGCCCCTTCATCAACAATAGTGCGAAGCATCCACCTAGCAGTAAAATTCACAACTATCTAGAAAGGAACACTTGAATGAAGATGAGACTCTGTTAAGTTACTCCAGTCAAAAGGAAATAACCTCAGTACTTGGAGAGGGTTCTGTTGAAAGAGACAAAATTTCCTCTTGTTGAGAACAATCAAAACGAAGGATAAAACCTTCAGCAGGTTTTAGTTCATTCTCTACTGGAAGAGAAGATCAAGATGAATATTTGATCAGAGAGACTACTTTAGTCTTAACACTCTCTGATGAAAGAGTGGGCTCAGGTGGAGATGACATCGACGAGACCACTTTAACTTCACTCTTCAAAGCAAGAGTGGGATCAACCAAGGATGTAACTAGATTGACAACTTCAACTTCAATCTTCAACAAAAGAGTGGGATTGACCGAGGTTAGAACTGGATCAACCACTTTAAATTCACTCTTCAACGGAAGAGTGGGATCCACCGAGGTTAGAACTAGATCGACCACTTTATCAACCAATGGGATTTCAAGTGACAACTTATGATAACTGGTTGGAAGCCATTGCTAATGAATAATAATATCTTCCAACAACTTATAAGCTTCATCCATGAAAGGAAAAAGGTAAGTAAAGTGCATGCCCTTACATAGCAAGAAAGGATTTTTTACTTTACCCTTCTGACTCTTAACCATAGAGTCACTATTTGAGGGGGGATCATCGATATGATGACCAAAGGCTGATGACATCGGTTTCTAGGAAGCCTTAGACCACTCTTCTAAAACCAGGACTAGACCATGACAATCCTTGAGAAGGTGATGACCCTTACAAATCCTGTAACGGAATTTGGTCTTACGCAAGATGGAAATAGGTACACAATACTCCTAGCATGATGAACAGTGGCTGGTGGGCCCCCAACATGATGATCAGAGGTTGGAGCAGTAAGATTCTGCTTAGCTTTTTTCTTCTTATCCTTCCTTTTCAACTTCTTCTTACCTACCCGTTTACTAACATCAAATTTTTCAATAGATGAAGAGGAAGAAAGGGAAGCCGATTCAACATTCGACGAAGAAGGAGAAGGATTAAAATGAGGATGATTCTCATGTGGTAAAGGACCATGATCCAACATAAAGGATGTATTTGGTATAATGGGATTGGAGAATAACCATATAGGTAATCCTACAGTCAATCCGGGAAGAATCAAAGTGGCCATGAAGGTAGGACCAACAAGTCCATAAGGGGGAGAAACAAAAGACATACCCTGAAAAGGGGTCTCTTGACTGGTGGTCTCGGGAGAGTTTCCCATATATGAACTCTATAAGAATATTTGAAGTACCACACAAAACAAACAATACTCAAGTCTAAAAGCCACAAACAAACTGTGTGATGGACATGGTTCTAAAGTAAGAATCCTAATGGGATTATCAAGGCCTTACAACTCTCTATATAACCCAGGGTCCAACAGTAAAACACAATGAGGAGGATCAGCTATCCCTCACCTGAATACCTAATTATGTGGATTCCACGTGTGTACTAATATCCCCTAGTGCTTTTCTCGGTGTATTGCAATGTGAAGACGGCCAAAAGGTTAACTCAGTTGGTCATAGGAATCCTAAGAGGGTCTCCCGATATACTCAAGGTATGTGGGAGCTCAAATACATAATGGTGTTGTCTAATGCACAACCGTACGAAAGGGGCCTTTCTATATACAATCGAGTACGTGAAGTACCTTTCGATATACCTCAAGGGTACATGAAAGGTCGTTCGATATACCGATGGTACATGGAAGAACCACACAGTCCCCAAAATGCAGGGCAGGAATAAAACAACAGCTACCATGCTTAAAGATGCCGAAACATGTCACTAACTTACACACAGTTACTAAATGATTTTAAATCTAAACTAGCATTAATTTTATCTTGAGCGGTTAAGTGGATGCATGAGGTGTAGATAGAAAATGTAAAAAAATGCAAATCCTAGCTAAATGCCGATGCACATTTCTCTTTCGACGAAAGCTATGTAAGGTAGGGAAATACCTTTATTTCCAAAGCAACAGGAACACAAGGAGTAAGGAAAAGAAAAATTTCTTCCTAGAGTGCTATAACTCTATCTTTCTACAATAATAGTCCAATAAGTGCAAATGAAATCAAATATACAACACATCTAATTAACAATGCACAAAACAAAGTAAAGAAGCCCTTTGATTTTCAAATGTATGTATCAAAATGAAACTTTGATAACTAAATACTTCTTAGATATATGAATAGAAAACGAGAGAATTCCTATAGCACCCTACTCATTTAAAAACCAAAAAAGAAATACGAAAAGCATCCACACAACTTGAAAGATACTCAAATTCCAAAGAATTGAAATCAAAACCAAAACATACACATGAAAATGAAACGTATATTTTCCAATTCCAACGAATAATATCTACAGAAAGGAGAAAGAGGTTTCAAGCAAATAAATTAATGTAAAATCGAACGCAAGAAATAGAAACTCTTCTTTAGATGCAAAGACAAAATAAAAATTAAAGTGACTGCAAAATATTCAATTCAAAAATACACTTCATTTTCATAAAATAGTAAGCCAAAAAACACCCATAAATCAAAAGACAATAGCCAAGTTTTTAAATGACAAAGGTGTGAAAATACCTACCTGGCACCACTTCTAGAGGGTCATTGACAGAGTGGTTCTGAGAGAGCATTGCTTCATGATTGTTGAGTATAGGCGATGGCACCGCTTCCTGCTAACTGAGTTCAAGCAGTCGCACCTCTTATTTCCCATTGTGCATGTGAGGTTCCTTGTAGATTTCCAAAAAAGAAAATATGAAAAAAAAAAAGAAAAATTAAATCACTGTGAAACTAGCATGTAACTCATGAATTAATAGTAATTAAGAGCACAACAAGTCAGAAAGATGAGATCTGAAGATACCAAACCAAAATCCCACTAGATTAGCTAGTGGATATGATTAAACTGATAAAGAACTGGAGCTTCGATTTTAGACAAGTGCTTTTGAAAATACTAAGTAAGATAAGATCAGCTAAATCTCTATCCCCAACGGAGTCACCAGATTTGTAGCCAAGAATTTTGCACCTGCTACGAGTAGGAGATGTTCCTCTACTCTGAATGGTTCAGATCTAGAACAAATGGTACATGACAAGGAATTCTAGACTCTCCCTAGATCTGGTTCATCACTAAACATGATTCCATAATACTTTTCTCAAAGGTTGTCCTTGCTATCCTTGAATATTACTATAGAAGAACCTGTAAAATATGGAAGACAACAAAGAAAACATGATAGCATACAATATAATCAACTAGATCTATGCTTGTGACCAAGGAATTGAGCAATACATACATATGAAACAATAAATATGGGAAAGAGAAGACATTATTTATTAATAAATGATTGGAGAAACTACAACCTTCATGCCTTGGTGTTGATAATTCCTTCCAATGGATCTTTGCCTCTAACTTCACCTTGTCTCTAAATACTCAAGAATGATTTTGACAGAGTTTGGGCATGCAACACAATTCTTCCTCCCTTTTCCCATGGGAGGTGAGCCAGTATTTAAAGGCATGGGAGGATAGGTATGGTTGAGGATATGATGGGTGAGGTGGGTATTATATCCTAAAAGGGAGGATCTCAAGCTCTAGGTGGTCCTAAACCATAGGGATGAGGCTCCACGAAGGTAAGCTTCAAGAAGCCTCTCGAAGGTTCTCTTTTTGCCTTGAAAACATGAGCACCGCTCCTCCAATGAATAAAATAGGCGTTGTTAAGGGGGTAACACTTCTTGCAGTAAGGATAGAAGTGGTGGCACTACTCTTTGCTCATGTTTCAGGAGAGGTTCTACCCTAGAAACACTTGGGTAATTCTTTTTATCAATGGAAGAGGAGCGTTACTAGCTTAAAACATGGAAAAAATATGAGGGGATATTTTTTCCTGTCATTTCTCTAGGGAAAACTTTGAGGGATTGGAGAAAACAAGGGAATAGCTATCTTAGAACATGATGGTGACAATATTTCGGTGTAACAAGGAGTCAATTTTTTTCGGAGTTAGTAGCATGAAGATAGCTTTGATAGGTTGAAACACTTACTGACAACTTCTCCGGTATTAAAAATAACTAATCCATATAAGGACTTTGTGGTTTGAACTGATGCAAGAAAGGAATGAGTGGGTGGTGTACTAACTCAATAGTTTGTTGTCATTTGTTATGAGTCCCATAAATTGAAGCATTATGAAATAAATTATGGCCCTGTGATTTATAATTAATATCCATTATCCATGCATTGAAAATATAGCAGCACTATCTTTTAGGAAAGAAATTTATGTTATTGACAGATAACTATGGGTTGAAATATTTATTTAATCAAAATACACTTAACGCTTGAAAGGCTAGATGGATTTCCTTATTAAGTGAATATGAATTTGATATCAAGCATATTAAAGGTAAATATAATGTGGTTGTAGATTCCATTAGTCGGAAAGAACATCATTTGCATGCAATAATAACAAGCAACACTAAGTCTGATTTGAAAAATCTAATAAAAACTGTAATACACAAAGATTTAATAAATTGTTATTAAATTCTTTTAGAATGTTTTATTTTATTTTTATTTTAAAAATATATTTTACAAGAAGTCAAAAACAAACGTAATGGACTATTATTTTATTAATAAATATATTTGAGGAAAAATAACCGAAATAGTTGTTGAAAGAGTGCTTGCTGAACCACAAGAGGAAAATCCAAGTCGATGAAGGTACGGAGTGAGAAATCAAGATGAGAGAGGCATCTTCCCCAAAATTAGGTCACACTCCTTGTTGATTTCTAAAGAGAACGAGGCTCATAAATGATCCAGCCCTAGGAAAAATACTATATAATAGTATGTCCATTATCAAGAAGGAGGCTAGCATTGGATGAGGAATTAAGATGATAATGCAAGAGATGGCGCATTAAGTGGAATTTTCTCTCGTGGTTCAGTAAACAAGATTTAGGAGTTGGTTTGTAGGAACAAATATTTTATTTCCGTTTTCCCAAAAGTAGTGTTAGGTTCCTTCTCCTATTTCTCATATGTTTAGGACTAATTAGAGTAGGATTTCTATTTTAACTATGAATCACAACTATTTATTTTAGCATAAATATTATTCTACATCTAAATAGAGTATTGATCTATTATGCATCTGAATAGAGTATTGATCTATTATGCATCTAAATAGAGAATCTATTATGCATCTCAATAGAATATGGATTTATTATGTATTTGTTCAATAATATTTCCTATTATGTTCTTGAATCTAGATATTGTTTCCTATTGTTATATTTACGTTTGTAAAATAATTTCATTTAGTATTTGTAGGATTCTTAACGAATCTCGGTTCGGGTATCCATACCCAAATTGAGGCTTCGGGAAATTATGTATTGATTAAAACAATTAGAGAGTTGAATGAAAGATATAATTATAGGGTATAGAATAAGTTTCTTATGTCCACAACAAGTATGTTACTATAAACTATTTTAAAAGAAGAATCAAATTATGTTTTAAGCTTTTATAAAAAACCTATAGAGAAATCATCAAAACAAAGTAAATCCAATAACACAGTCAAGTATTCCTCTGCATAAACTAAAAATCAAAGTACTTTAAAAACTGATTATTCTCTTAACATGTTAAGTGTCGAGAGCTAAAGTATATTAAATTCATCTCTTTTCATTAAACCCAAATACAGATCGACAATGGCGTGCTTCGAACTCATCATGATTTAGTGGAATAACTACAGATTCCATATTTGAAATTACAAATATCTAACTACCAAATATTGACATCATAAATATCTAAAGTAATCAAAATACCCAATCCATTAATTAACTAACAGTCCTCGATGGATGTAAAGGTTTTCTACATAAAATCTTGGATCTACTACCATTATTGCTTTCATCATCTATCATGATTGTACAACTAAACTCGTGCCTCAATATTTACATTTTAAAAACCAAATCAAATATACAGTGTACAAATCCTCTTTAAAAACAATGAATCTTTTCAAATCCAATACGTGGCTGTAAGACCATAGCAAAATGGAAACATCGGTTTAAACTTATTTTAGTAACAAGAACTATCAAACAAAATAAAATAACCAAACTCATATGATTTAATGGTATAGACCAAGGGTGGATGTTTTCCAGCTAATTCATGGGTGAATCCGCGGACCTGGGTAACACTTTTTGGCAAGTACATTTTGGCAAAAACAGAAAAACACACCTCGGTCGAGGGCTTGTTAAGCCCTCGATCAAGGTTTTATCAAGCGCTCGACTGAGGTATCTAAATACCTCGGTCGAGGTATTTAAATACCTCGACCGAGGTATTTAAGGCTTTACAAACCCTCGGTCGATGTCTTGTTAATACCTCGACCGAGGTATTTAAATACCTCGGTCGAGGGCTTAAAAAAACAGACTTAGCCCTCATTCAAACAAATGAAAATTTTTTTGTGCCTTGCAGAGGTGTAAACCCTTCCATTCCTAGCACATAACTGAGCGGATTTGATACCCATAAATTCACCAATGAATCTTCTATCCATTGAGGTATCATACACTCATTTTGGCATTCATATGCAATTTATTTTTTAATTACTTCTAAACCTTATACTTAGAAAACCACACTGCAACTTCGAAGAAGCTCAAAGAAAAATCCGCAGAGTTAAAAATACACAGCCAAAAAATTCTTAAAAATGCACACATCACATATCGACGTGTCCTCTTCAAAAGGGTATCTTTGGTTTTTCAATTTTTCAAAAAATAGGAAAAATTCCTTTACGTGGACAAATATGTCTTTAAAACGATGCTGAAATCGAATGTGGTCACTTTCGAAAAATAATAAATAATTGTATAATGCGAAAATAATTAACAAAAAAATATGCACATCACACTGCATTTTATGTAGATCATGCTCATATATTTATTTTTTTTAAATTATTAATGCAAGATTGAATTACTCTACGTGGACACGAGCCAGTTATTATCTTCTTCAAGTTTTTAAGGTCACACAGTTCATTAAATGCAAAAATTCACACATTAAATGACATCATAATATTTTTTTTAAAACATCACTATGAAGCCAACATAATATTCTACAATTTGTTTTTTTATTGCAAGTCAAAATTCACATGGCATATATGCGTTTTGAGGGATTCTATCTAGCACATGAGTAAAAAATCAGGTTTTCATCGCCAAATTTGGCCAAAAAGTGTTACCCATCTTCATGGAATCACCCTCATAGAAATAAAATAATTACATGTATCACATTAAACTCCCGATAATGTACAAAATAATAGAAAACACATAAATAATAATTTTGTACAGATTGTAAGGGTCATGTTCCTCATTTGTTATCAAAATTTAAATAATTGGATTCAAAATCCTCGTGGATGTAAGATCATCAACGATGGAATCCACCAGTCTATATAAAAACCCCAATATTGAAATAATTTTACATGTCAAGGTTAACTGAAGGGGTGGTAAGATCATCAATGACGGAACCCATGATAATCCTTAAATCCAACAAACAAACATACAGACAATTTAATATTTAAAAACAAATGGTGGAACAGAGAGGCTGTGAAGCCCTCTCTCTAGTAGAATCAGTGTGAACCCCTAATGGTTGAACCAAACACATAATAAACTTATCTTGCAATAAGGAGATAGCTTGAACTTCCATCATGACCACAAATTCTAGCCAAGAGCCACTTACAATAGGAAACCAAGAATCAATCAATGAACGAGTGTAATTTAAATAGTAATTAAACAAAGTGAGGAATCTAACTAACCTTAGTGTTTTAATATGTGAGCTTGGGAGGAGGTGACCCTATCACCATCCTCGTTGGTTCTTCCAATCCTCCAACCACCTTCCTTCAGTCAAAACTATTTAAATGTGAAAAGAAATGAGCAATATAAAAAAATGTTTTTTCCTTTACCTCATTTGAATGCAGAGAGGGGCATGCATCGGTTCCACATGGACACCTTTATCCCTCCTCTTCCTACAAGAAACAAAATAATAATAATTCTTTATGACCTAAAAGTTCATCAAAAATATCAACAAATATTTTACAGAGTTAAAAGGTTTGTTTTCTTTACCTGGTAAAAAACATTCGAGGATGAAGAAGGTGGATAGGCTAGAGTCATAACAACCAACAATCGATGGCTATTGGAATCCATTAGAATCAAGAAAACATCCTTTACACCTTGGAAATCAAACATGAAGAATTCCACGAATGACTAGCAAGTTTTTATACCCAATAACCTTGCAAAACCACCATGAGGGCATAGCCTCTGCTCGAAAGGTAATACAGAGCGAATAACTACGAAGGAAGTGCTTGGAAGAAAAGAGAGACACATTAAACCCTAAACAAAAACCTTGGCCATCATGTTGTACAAGTGGATGACCAAGATTGATTCTCAAGTGTGACTTAAAAGCCTACTTGCGTTACCAACTCGCAACCATGGAAAAACTTTATGGTTAAATTCAAACAATGTACAAACCATTTATAACCCATCATAACACATTGGCGAAGGTTATTATAAAATGTCTATAATATATTGCATTTAAATCAATGTTCGATTATGGTGTAAGCCCCATAGCCCCAACTATGTATAAACATGTAAATCAACGCAATAGCCTTGATATATGTTGTAAACCTTGTGAATTAGGACCAGGGTTATACCTTAGGTCCTTTTAACCCTTAATAGATTTGAAAAATGGGATCAATACTATACCCATAGTCTCCCAAATATTTTCATATGCAACTGAAGCATAAATGCTTAATAATTAAGGCAAGAAATGAATACCAATTCTTATCCTTAGGGCTAAGCAAGCCATTAGTAAACCTATAACCAGATAATTGTAAAAGGAATAGAACATCACCGTTAAGTATGATGACATTATGCCGTTAAACTTGTAAAAATCCACAATTTGCCACAACCTGTTGAAGAGTAGATTTAGAAATGGTGTAAGTACTACACAAAGCAATGAAAAAATTATTTATGATACAATAACTATTACATTCTATGAAAATAAAAATGTTTTTATATAGTTATATGAGTATCACAAATAGTTTTTATTATTGGCATTTAGAGGTGTGTGAAAAAACTGCCTTAAGGGAAGATTTAGGATATAGAAATTTGATATAACAATGTATTAACAGATGTGATTCAAGTGATAAAAATGAATTTCATATTGATGCAGAAGGTTCTGTTCACTTTAAAGACATAATTTACATACCCAACTAGCTGCAGGTTAAACTAATTATTTTCAAAGAGCTTCACGACAACCCATATTTTGGACATCTAGGATATTAGAAGATTATTTATTGGCCAAATATGAAAAAGGAAGCAACAAATACATTTCTAGATGCTTAGAATTCCAACAGGTTAAGGAAATTCATCAACATCTTGTTGGGATACTACAACCCATACCCATTCCAGAATGGAATTGTGAAACAATCACGATGGAATTTATTATAGGTCTTTCTAGAACTAACATCAAAACAATTCAATAATGGTGGTAGTTGATAAGCTGAATAAAGAAACTTATTTTATACCATTCAAATCCACTTACAAGGCGATTAACATCATTGAAATTTCAATATACCTCAACAGACAAACATTTTATGTAATATTATTTTACTATTTTATTGTTTTAAGATTGGCTGGTTCACAAAACCATGAACGGGTTCTTGAAAGACAGATGTAACTGAAACATTTACTTTTAATGAAACAATGAATGAAGGGGATATCCATGTTAAATGAGAAAACTATGTGTGTGAGGGTGGGGAAAGATAGAAGGGTTAACCTCAAAAATTCCACCAAACGTTAGAAATCCATGACTGTGCATGGCACGCCCTCGAAAAAGAGAAACCTAGTGGTTGACAGGGATTCCATGGGGAATGTACCGTAGCTCCAAAAGACCTAAAATAAAAACTATAAAGGGGGAGAAAAAGTATGGAGGAGGGGGCAACTCTTGTGGGTGTATAATCTATACTAGGAAGCGGCATCACATTGTGAAACTCAATTTGAGGTTGACTGCCTTGTCTCTCGACACACATAGTTTATGTTGGGGATGATTAAGGACAGAGAACATTTGTGCCTAATCTATGGTTGGGTGGACGTGGTTGCTCCCCTTTAATTGTGGCTCACGTTGTAAATAGGTATCATCACTGTGTCTTTTCTTTTGCAAATCTATTAAGCTCAAAGTATGTCTATACATGTGCTAATGGGTGTTTGTGTTAACAAAATGATAAATTCCATTTTTAGGTTATTGATGAAAATGTTGCTTAAAGAGCCAGTGTATGCTCGTACTCTATTTTGATTGATTGTGGAATGCTTTGGGTAATATGGTTTCTCTATTGGGTTAAGATTCTTAAGTATTGCATGCTAATGTGTTCCTAATTTATCGGTTTTACATGCATAAATGTGGTTACTAACAATTATTTCTATGTTGCTTGTGTTTTAAGAACTAGAACATGTATATGTTGCATGTGTCCTAATATCCAGAAAATGTATTGGTTGCTGGACGATTTTTGGTTTTGGTAGAATGTTTTCATGCTTATCCAATTAGCTTTATTAGATATGGAAGTATCACTACAAGGAAAATTGTTTGAGATGGTTCCTTGCATTAGTAAAATGGTAACCGAACTAGTGAAATATTGTTCATGTAAAGAGTTATCTGTATGTTGTATGAATTCTTTCGATTGATGATTTCAAGGCATCTTTGTAGGTATGAAAATGTATTCTTCCATGTTGATCAAAGGGTAATGAACAATCTTATGTATATTGATGAAATATTTTCTTAGGAAATAGTCTATTACTCCTACTTGGATGAAGATTTGTGACTATAGTTAGTTATATGGATTCTGGAGTACAGTAGCCATGATATGTTCCAAAGGTCTAAGGTTTCCCCTTGGTTACTTGAAATTTCTAACTTCTATAACTATGGATCCATGATGGGTCACACGGATATCTAGATCTGCTGTTAATAACTAGTGGTAAGGGACTTCTGTAAGAATTATAACTAGTGACTGAGATAAACCATTCTAGCTTAGGGAAGCCCCCTGTATAATACTTTCATCCTTAGACGAAGGTAAACCGTGAATGGAAGTGTTGAAATTAGCCATTGAAACCTACTTCAGGAATTCATAATCTTGAATTCACTTAAGGACACACACAGTAAAATAGTGTAAAGATGCAAGTAGATTATATTGTTGTTATGTTGTCCTACATTTTACATCTGCATATACTTTTGGATTTAATGCATTTTTGCTTAAGTCCATGGAGGCTAAAAGCATGGTTACAGATCCATAATTCCTTTGAATTCAATGTTTCTGCGCCATGGGATCTGCCTATAGAAGGAGGAAGGAGGGAGGTAGGAATAGAAGTTGAAACAAGGAAAAATGTTGGTTTTTCGTGCCCCAAAATCCTCCTGCAGAAGGAAGAAGGCAAGAGGCAGAAATAAAAAAGAGAAATGAGGTCAAGTGTTGGTTTTTCGTGATCCAGATTCTGTCTATTAAAGGCGAAAGGAGGAAAGCAGAAGGTGAACAAATGAAGGTGTCATTTGTTAAGTTTTCGATTTCCGTAGTCCGCAGCGGAAGGTAAAATGTGGTGATATGATTATGATTACTGAAGTCTGCTGCAAAATGTGAAAAAGAGGAATCCAAAAGGCATAACATGGACCAATGATTCTGTGGTGTATTCAAGTTTTGATTCCTTAAGTATGCAGTGGAAAGTGGGAAGCAAACAAGGATTCCATTGGATTTTGAGTTCCGCTATTCGGAGCCTGTCGTGAAAGGAGGAGGGCGGAAGGTGGAAGGAGGAAAGTTAAAAGACAATACAACACAAATACGGACTTCCCACAACCTGGTATCTACCCTGCAAAATGTGAAAGGTGGAAGGAAGAAGGATAAAGCAACTAAGGAAAATAGAAAGTAATTTGAGGGTTTCGAAATACGCAATCTGTATGGTAGAAGCATAATTACGGAAAGGTTCTGTTAAGTGCAAAACGGACCTGTTAAGGGAATAAATTTCCTGTTAATTGTAGAATGAATGTACAGTCACATTTAAGCTAAGAATGAAAGATCTAGGAGGATACAAAGCCCTTGACTTGTATGAAAGAATTTTTTTTGTTAGGCATGTTTAGCAGGTTATATGGGTATGTTATAGAACTATTCATGAAGGAAATATTTAGGTTGCATGACATACTATGGGCATACCAAAGATAGTGATTACAGATAGAGATACTAAATTTAACTCAAATTTTTGCGAAGCATTATTTGTAGGTCTGGATACCAAAGTAAATTTTAGCACCACATACCACCCACAAACAGATGGGTAGATGAAATGGGTAAATCAAGTGCTTGAAGTTAAGTTGCGTATGTATGTTATGAAACAACTAGGTAATTGCAAAGACTTTTTACATCTAGTTAAATTTTCATATAATAATGGATATCGGGATTCTCTCAAATTGACTCCCTTTGAGGCACTCTATGAGAATAAATGTAAAATTTCCATAAGTTGGGGAAATCTTGAAGATTAGTTGGCTCTGGGATTGAAAATTTTAGAAAAAATGGAACAAGTTCTAGAGATAAAACAAAATTTGAAAGAAAATCAATGAAAGAAAAAAAATCCATGCTGATGCTAAGAGGATAATGAAATAATTCCAAGTGGGAGATCATGTGTTCTTAAGAGTAAAACAAACAAAAATCTCTTTAAGAGCCAAAAATCATACAATGGAACACCCCTGGTTAAATTTAATCACTATAATGGGCATGTAAATGATAATTACGTTATTTGTTAAGTTTAGGACCTTTAAGACATTAAACGTCAATTTAAGAAGATATTTATTTAATAATTAACTTTTTGTATGGTTATGAAAACCTTTGTTGTGAATTGAGAGAACTCTCATTTAAGGTTAATAGCTGAAATTTTACTCATCCCTAAGAGGACAAGTGGATAAATTTGGAACATGTGTTTACTAGCGAGGATAAGTCCTAGGATAATAAAATGCATGTATCAGGGGGGAGGGAAGCCCAACCATTTAGGAAAAGAGAGATTACAGTATATACTAAAATCGAGCTATCATCCTCTGTGTTAAGTGTGAGATTCTAGGATATGTGTTAATTGTGATATTCTAAGCTTCATGTTAAGTGTGAGATTCTAGGATCTATGATAAATGTGAGTTATCAGGCTTAGGGAAATGTTAGAGCTACCAGGATTTGTGTAATTAGAGCTACTAGGATCTAAGAACTTTCATGCTCCAGACAACAACTTTCCTTGGTTTATTTGGTGGCACTTGAAGAGAAAAGTTCAACTTACTTAATTTGATTTTTAGGAAAAGGGGTGGATACTTACAAGACATTAGTAACTTCAAGATCCTATGGCCAAGTGGAGCATGGATGCTCAATACCAAGTGCCATTGTTATTTGCAAATAAGTTTTGTTTATTTCCTTATTATTACAGTTTATTAAAACTTCAATCCTAACTATATCAATACTATTTACAGTTGTCATGAAGTTTAAATTTAATTCATACTTACAATTATCTAACTACTCTATTAACAACATTAAATATTCCATTAGTTGTTTTAATGGTGGTGCTAAGTTACAAGCTGTAAAACGTTGCTCAATTTATTTTGATGGAAGGAAAATCATGATGAATAGAATCTGTGGATAAAAGATTCATTAGGAATTCTTATATAAATATAGTAGAAACCCACACCATGTCGAATCCAATTCGACTAAGAATTCATTATATTATTCGTAAATCTAATGTCGAGGGTTAGGTGACGTCCTTTTCAAAACAACTTTACGGGAAGTAGAAGTATAATCTTATGTATTTATGATCACAATAAATACTATGAAGGAATGTAGTTTATTTATTCCTTTCATAAGGAGAGTAATGTTAAGAATCTTTTCCTTTTAAAAAAGACAAATAATTGTTTAAGTGTTATGTATACGAATTTCTAAAATAAAGTTTAGACCGTATATCAAGTTTGGGTAAAGGGTAAATTATAAAGTTCACTTTCTCACTATGAAAGGAAACATTTATTGTAAAATTTAATTTTATTTATATTTTTTTCTATAAAGAAAAGACAAATTTATACTATATGTTGTGTCAAAAGACAACAAGTTCATGTAGATGATACAAAAATATCCTCTCCTACAAGTCTTCCAAAATACTTTCAAGTCATAACTAATATCCAAAAATGGTGACAAATCTCAACAAATAAGACATGTAAGGCTAAGCATCTATAGAGTGTTCATTAGGAAAAAAGATAAACAAGTCCTTCATGAAACTATATCTACAAGTCGACTGGTGATATAACAAGACAAAATAGATCAGAAACCAAAACATATCACTACCTCCAAGAGTACAAGAAAAGATATCAGTAGACTAATGAACCTGAAACATACCATCACCCACAATACCACCATTAATATATTCTTTCTAGTAGATTTGTCCTGGCTCCATGCATAATCCTGGTTTTGATAAGATATCAGAATGAACATTGTATTCCCAGTAGATGTGTCTACATTGCAAGAGAGGAAAAGTATCAATAAGCTTCCTCGCCCTCCCAATCTAGTATGTGAGGCATATAGAATATAGCTGGTGCATATTTTGTACCCAGTCAATGATGGCCTTTGAATCACCCAGTACATACTGAAGATCGATGTGACGAAACTTCAAAAATAGTAAGTGTCCCCAAAGATCCAATAATTCAATACACGTGTTTATTAAATTGAGCACATAGATCTATGGGCAAACACACAACTCACATGATAGATCACACAATTTACTTAGTTATTTAAGAATGAAACAGTGCAAAAATGGCTTGCAGCTATGAATTCTTTTCATTAATCAAAGAGTAATTACATAGATAATTACAATGAAGTACAATGGATTTAATAGACACAAGTAATTCGAATCCACGTGAGGAAATTTGAATTGAGTAGACTCTACTTGACTGTAGGTAACTAAGACCTTGTCTAAATCACTATCGGAGGACTCAATAGTTAACTGACCTTGTCTAAACCATAACCGGATTCATGGGAGTTCTAAAACACAACTCAAGTGTTACATTTAGTGTTGACTAAGGCTAATTGACTGCGGTAGGTGAGAAATGTGGCCCTCCTGAGTTCAGTCAAGTAAGCCTAGCACTAACTAAATGTAGAGGACTAGAACTAAATGTAACTGACTCCTAACTTAGCTTAACCAGTCATCAACTGAAGTGAACTGACCTTGGTTGCTTTTGACACTCCCACTGGCTCCTAAATTGTAGGGATTGGTATAGGAGGCTCCTAAACTAATGCAATCAAGTGCAATCATTGGCAATGATCCTGAATTAGTGTTCCCCACACTTTAGTAACTAAAACGTGTGCCCTAATTAGGCCAAGTGGACCCAATGGTGTTAATGACTATAAATAGACTAGATGGACTCCCAATTTAGACATATGACCAAGTTGGACAAGGGAGGATTAATAATCCTAACACCCCCCATGAATGCTAACTTGGAAAATTTGTGGGCGCTGGTAACTAAGACCATAGGTCACCCATTACATCAAGTAAAGTAAAGTAACTACTCAAAAACAAGGTGCTGGGAAAAACCACATGGGAAAAAAACCCCTTCTCATTAAGCAGGTAGAATCAGGATCAGTCTGGTTCTTTTGTACACAGGTATCTTGGGGCCTGGCATGTGAACCTCTCCATCATTATGTCTGGAGGAATCTTCCTCTTTGGAAGAAGAATGATATGCTCAACTAAATCAGAAATATAGACAGCTCCTAGATGAAGACTAGACCCATGTAGAGCAACTGAAGTCAACTGATAATTGAGAAAAGGTTCTTGAGGATTCAGAACATGTGAGGAAAACTCAAGAAACTGATATGTTGCAGCCATGAACAGAAAACCATGAGTGGTAAGAACAACCCCAAGTGTTAGGAGCAAGTGTTCAGGCAGATGCATAAAATCTTCCTCTTTACCGATTCTATGAGGAGATAACCATGTGATCAATGGTAGAGAATAATTGGGACTATTGAGAGCGAATGCTTGAGCTCCATAGTCTGATATAGCTTTTGAAATAGCTAATGAATCACATAATACCCATCAGCAGTTTTGAAGAGAAAGTGCGGTACTTGATTTTTCACATCGGAATTGATGAGAGGAGCGACAAGCATGACTGAAAGATTTTGGATTTTAAAATATGAACCAAATAATATCATATCAAAAAGTAAATCAGATCTAAATAGGTTCAAAACAAATCCAAAATTGTGAAATGGAATCAAATCCCCAACAACAGTTTTGTAGGAGAATTGCGGTACTTGTTTCTTCACACTGTTGATGGGAATAGCTACAAGAAGTACTGAAAGACTATGAATTTGATATATTAAACCAAGAAATATAAGATCAGATATAAATAATATCATATCAGATCTAATAAGGTTAATATCAGATTCAATTAAATGGTTAACCTAGACGGTGGATGCACAACTTTCTTCTTCTTCAAAATTCTGAATTTTGGTGCATGTAATCCTACAGGAATTTGCTGGAAAATCTAGATCATGGGGAGTGAATGGATCACTCTAGTAATCTGATATTTCTTCCAAAATATCCAAGGTATCACATAGTTGGACACAAGGAGCAAAATTAGAGGGAGAAAAATCAAGTTCTCTTCACTTTTAGAAGCATTTACTCGTAAATTTTGCACAAAAATTAAAGGAAAATCACCATTGAATGCTTGCATGGAAGTGCAGCAAAATTTTTCTTCAATATCAGAGATTTGAATGTCTTCTTCTATTTCAGAAATATGAGAAGATGAGATATTAGAGATCTCATGAACTTCCGGAGCATTAGGAGAAGGAGTCACTGCATGGAGACTGTCTTCAATTCGAATTGACCGTGTAGAAGCTTCTGCTTCTTCTCCGTCTTCAACAACTTCATCAGAGAGAGTGGATGCTGATATTTTTGGATCAAGAGTGCTTATGGTGCTGGATATTCTCTCCAAAATTCTATTATGATCCTCATCAATCACTCCAAAGGTTCTATCCAATCTTGTCAAGAGTTCCTTCTGGTCTTCAATATATTCATTCAGGTCTTCAAAAGATCTAATGAGGTAGCACAAGCTACAAGAAAGTCCCATTGATATTGTTCCAAAAGCTCCATCACTTATATTTAGCCAATCAATCTTACTAAAACACTCTTTATCAAGTCCAATAGACACCCGACAAAGACCTTGTCTTATCAGAGATGAAATCATCTCCTTCTTCCATTCTGAATAGTTTGAGGACAAGGTGAGAAGAGGAACTAATGAATCCATTCGAATCTATACTTGCAAAACAAAAAAAAGGTACTGTAAGGTTAGAGAGCCTACACTTTTGGAATTTTCTTCACACCTAGCTTAGCTAATCAGGCAAGCTTGATCAACAATTCCTTTGCTTGGGGTATTAAGTGGTAAATTCTCCGCTTTTGGTGCAATGCTGGAAGGACCAATTTTGCTCAAAAATGATCCAGTAGGATATTTAAGGAGGAGAAGTTCCTTGTCCATTGAGGCTCTGATACCATATTAAATTGAGCACATAGATCTGTGGACAAACACACAACTCACATGATAGATCACACAATTTACTCAGTTATTGAACAATGAAATAGTGCAAAAATGGCTTGCAGCTGTGAATGCTTTTCATTAATCAAAGAGTATTTAGATAGATAATTACAATGAAGTGTAATGGCTTTAATAGCCACAAGCAATTTGAATCCACATGAGGAAATTCGAATTAATTAGACTCTACTTTACTGTAGGTAACTAAGACCTTGTCTAAATCACTATTGGATGACTCAATAGTTAACTGACCCTGGCTAAACCATAACCGGAGTTCATCGGAGTTATAAAACACAACTCAAGTGTTACATTCACTATTGACTAAGGCTAACTAATAGTGGTAGGTGAGAAATGCATCCTTCCTGAGTTCAGTCAAGTAAACGTAGCGCTAAGTGAATGTAGAGGACTATAACTGAATGTAACTGACTCCTAACTTAGCTTAACTAGTCATCAACTGAAGCGAACTGACCTTGGTTGGTTTCGGCACTCCCAGTGGATCCTAAATTGTAGGGATTGGTCTAGGAGGCTCCTAAACTAATGCAATCAAGTGAAATCAGTGGCAGTGAGCCTCAATTAGTGTTCCCCACACTTTAGTAACTGAAACATGTTCCCTAATTAGGCCAAGTGGACCCAATGGTGTTAACGACTATAAATAGACTGGATGGACTCCCAATTTATATATGACTCCTGATTTAGACATATGACCAAATTGGATAAGGGAGGATTAATAATATTAATAGTGTTGGTTCCTTTACCTACATGCATGCATAACCAGAATGCATGTGAAGTCTCCAACTGGATAATCATAGAAACATCGAAATTACCATTATGTTTGGCCCCGTCAAAGAACCCAACCATATCAAAAGATGTCAAATTTGGGTAACGCAGGAGTCTCTGATTGGGAAATGAAACAAATGCAACAATGTGAGAAAAACCAGACATAATCGAATGAGTACTTCAACCGATGTCCAGAACAGTCGATTGAAGTATGATGTGATTCCTATAAACCCAGAGCTCCCAAATGCAAAGAAGATACAACTCAAGCCTAAGAACATAGTGATATTCAAATTTATAAAGGAAATTTTAAAACTTATCGAAATTCCAGGTCCAAGAAACATCCATAAGATCACACAGATGTGAGCACAGGCCACCAAAAGTTAGACAAAGAAAAAAAATGTGTTTGATAGTCTTAGAGTCAGCTAGACAAAAAGTGCATCTCTGAGGACCCTGGAAACCACACCTTCTGAGCATGTCCCACGTCAATATCTTATGCTTAAGTACAAGACAAGATTTTTTTTTTACCTTGGACAGGACAAGTTTATTTCATAATTTTGACCATGCATGCCTAGCACTCCAATGGGTATTGATAATATATAAATAGGCTAGGATTACCGTCACCAATCCAGTTTTAGGATTACCAGAACAAACTAGGTGGTCTGATTCCACAAACAGTGTGATTCCAACCTCCCGTAACCTTAAAGTGAAATCCTTCCATTCATCAACAACCTCATCAACCAAATCCACATAACTAACAGATAACCAAACAAAAGAATGATAGAAGCTACCTGTGTAAGCCTACTTCACTACCAAGATTCCTTTATCATGTAAAGTCCTCAAAAAAAGTAGGAGAAAACATAATATTATCAATTCCAACAATGGATTTATTACCCATGCAGATGTCCATTCCTCTACCCACCAACCAACGTATATCCTTTAAGACGAAGGGAAGAGCCGAGCATAAATTGCACCAGATAGGCTATGCATGAATAGTAGAGAAATTTGAATTGAAAAGCCATGTAGCAGTTGGAAAGAGATTTAAATATTTGGATTTTAATATCTTGCACCAAAAATTAGTAGAAAACAAGGCACAACACAGGCTCTTGGCATAGAGATCCAAATTAAAATAGCCCAAGTGTTTAAAACCCCAACCACCCCAACACTTGGCAAAGATATGGATTCCTAGACAACCAGATGAAACTTGAACTTCTCATTAGTTCCTCACCATAAGAATCAAAATAAAATACAACGTAGTGCACTCAACACACTAGCAGGAACACGAAACAAACCAAACTAGCAAATATGAAGAGATTGTAAGACGGAGGTGATAAGTTTCATGTGAGCCTCCAAAGTAAGACAATTAGAATGCCAATGAATCAGAAGATAGTGTACCTTCTCAATAATCCAATCCCAATTAGAACGTTGTAAGAATTTGGTGTAAGAAAAAAACCCAAGTAAGTTAAACCAACATCCAGCTCCTTGATTTTGATGGAGAAGAGATTGGTAATGTCTTACAAGGATGTGTCTTTTACACAATAATGTTTAAACGCAAATTTAGTCATACTAAAAGTCATTCCAGAATAAAGAAAAAAGAGGTCATAAATCTCCTTAATGAAAATCCATTATGCAACTGATCTAGACCCAAAAATAATAACATAATCAACAAATAGAGTATGTGAAATGTGTATGGTTCTAGAAACTTTCACCCCAAATATCTTATTATCCTACATATCCTTGTTAAGTAAAAGACCAAGGCCTTAAATAATAAGGAGGAATAAATATGGGGAGAGTGAACATCCCTGGAAAATCCTGCATGACCATTTAAAGTAAGAAGATGGAGAGCCATTAACCAGGACAACAAAAGATGTTGAATTGACACATGACATAATCCACTAAGTCATGGCCAGAGGTAAACTAATCTGAATAAGTATCAAGTGGAGGAAAGAGATATCTAATTTTTCATATGCTTTCTCCATATCAAGTTTAAGAACCATCACCGATAACTTCTTTAGTTTGATCGAGTGCAGAGTTTCTTGTACCGTTACTGAACGCATCCAAGATATGACGATCCCGGAGAAAGAAAAATTGCTCAGTAGTGTTGGCCTTTCCTAAGGCCAACTTCATACACCCAACAATAATATTAGTGATGATATTATACAAAAGGTTACAAAGAGCAATGGGATGGTAATCCACAAAGGAGGATGGTCTATGAAGCTTTGGAATCAAAGTCAAATAAGTAGTATTTAGACCATCCAGGATCTACCCAAAAATTCTCATTTCGTCAATAGACACCACAATCTTAGGTCTAATCAATTCAAAAAAATGGAGGTAGAATTCCATTGTCCATCCATCCGGACCCAGGATTTTGTCTCGACAAAAAACCTTTAAGGTGTGTTCCAGCTCCTATAAACTAATAGGACAACCCAGTTGTTCACCATCCTCCTTAGAGAACATAGTAGAATACATAATCATAATATTCAGTTTGCTAGAAATATTGTGTGACTTTGGGTCCATATAAAGATTGGAATAAAATGGGACATCATGTTGTTTAATGGAAGCCATATCAGTGACCACATTACCAAACCAATCCATAGTTTCCTATATAGAATTGGAGATTCTCCTACAGTTGGAATAATTAGGAAAAAAATTGGTATTCTCGTCACCTTCCTGAAGCCAAATTACGTGGATTTTTTGTCAAAGGTTCCCATATTTGTCTTGAAGTATAGTCTTTCTCTTCCAAAAGAGCTCTTTTATCTTATCAGAATGTTATGAATAGAAAAAATCCACCCCAATATTCTCTTCCATAAAAGCAATTTCATTTTCAATGGAACAAATAGATAGGTTTTCCATTCTTTTCACCTCTTTTCCAAAGTTCTAACTAGAGTGCAAAGTTTAGATAGCTTGAAGAGAAAAGCTTGAATCACAGAATAATGAGCAGGAAATTCCAAAGAAAAGGCTGCCCAACTAGAATGAACCAAGGAGTTGAAACCTTGCACAAAGAGACAATTAGGGTTGAACTTGAAAGGATAAAAGGTCTTACACTGAGAAAAGTCCAGCTGAAGGATAATCACCTTATGATCCGAACAACCAGAGGATAGATTCCAACTTTTGTACCAGCCCAAAAGACTACATAAGGAGTCGAACATAAAAAAATGATCAAGTTGTTTAGCAATACCTGTAGCACCACATCGTCCATTAGACCATATGGGGGTCAAAATACCCAGCATAATGTCCACCAAACAAGAATCCCCAAAAATGTTGTGAAAATAATCAACGAAATGATCAACAGCTCGTCTAGAACCCCAGACCTCCTCTATAGACCAGTTAAAGTTTAGGTCACTTGCTAAGATAAGGTTTGGAAGAGAGAGGATGCCCCTATCTTGGATACAATTCCAAAAAGATACCCTTTGTCAGTAGGGGCCATATACATTTAGTAAGTGAACCTGAGCATCGATTCCCTTAAGTTTCCCTATGAGAAGAAGACTAGCACACATAGTAAAATCCCAAAGATCCGCCATAACAGGGTTCTAACCCACAAGAGTACCCCCATTTTTACCACAAGCATCAATACCACTAAAAAACCATACAAGATGCATCTTAAGGAAAACATCAGAAGCAACCACCCCATATGACATCGTTTCTTGCAAAATCACAATCATAGGACATGAAGAATCGAGAATATGTTTAATAGCAAAGTGTTTTTTCCCCCTGTAAAGCCCTCAGAAATTGAAGGAGAGAAAATTCATTGAGTAACCTCAGGGGTGGCCGCATTTTCTTTAAGGGACAAGGGGGATACATGCACCGTACTATCGGGTAACCCTCAAGTGGAGAGGGGAAACAACTTAGGGTAAATAAAGGATTTCTCTCTCATAGAATCCTTTAGATCTTTCATAAATTTTGATAGTTTTTTCTATTTTTGAACAGTGAGAAAACACCTGTACATAGATGGAAAGGGTAGGACATCCATACAGGGAGAGTCAACCAAAGAATAGACAGGATTGGGATAAAAGGGGAGAAAAGTAGAAGGAGAGTGACAAAGAGGATCTCCTGACAAAGACGCAGAACCCACCACACTTAATAGTGGTTTTGTGCAATCAACCAGGTCATCAGGAATAGAGGTGGGAGATAGCATAATGTTAAGGTTTCTCCATGAAAGGAGAGGTAGAAACTCCATGGGGCAAGAGAGATCCCAAATAAAGTTACACCCTCGGCCATAGAGTCCAAATTCATTAGCATTTGACCCGTAGGTAAAGTAGAAGGTGTACAATAAACCTCATCATATAATGAAAGAGAACCTAGAATGTTAATAGGTTCAATAAAATTGAGGAGGAGTGGAATGTTCTAAGTAAACTTACCAACGAATTCCAAAGTTGATGGCTTTTCAAGTGGAATTGGAAAATAAATATCCTCGACCGAAAACTTGTCAAAATATGGTTAGGAAATCTTAAAGTCTCCCGTCATACGAAATCAGTGGCATCAAAACGCAACTTTATAATATTCAAGATTCTGAACAAATGTTCCTTCATTCCAGATAACGTCCATATCAGTAGGAAAACCCTTGTTGAGGTCCATATCCACCATAATTCATGGTGCAGACTGTTCAAAACCCAACAAGCACTCATCCTCCATACTAATAAAAGTTCCAATGGAGTTGGGAGTCGCCATGAACCCCTGGATGTTCCAACATTGTATGGGGAAATATGGAAATATCACCCAAAGATGTTATTGGGTCACCTGAGTAGTGCTATTGGAAAAACCCACAAACGATCGATTCAACACCAAAGATCCATTACCTAGAATCTAATATTGTGATTCAATAGTATATTTTTCTTCAGCACTAAGAAACTAAAAAAGAATCCAGCCATTAATTAACATAACCACTTTTGGGACAATCTTAAGGATTGGTTTCCAGAACGCCCTGACCCAGGCCAAAATGTCTACACGAGAGAGCTTGACATACAAAAACCTACCAACAAGAGTTTGTTGTGACAGAGCCGACACCATTTTGATTGTAACATCATGACCAAGAACACACATAGGGCACCCAGGTTTGACCTTCTTAAAGATTAGATTAGCAGGAACATGAGAACCACTAGCATTCACATGTCACTGAGCCTTCACTAGCTTTGAATACCCTAGAACAATGGAGGATTTGTGAGCCTTCAAAGCAAGATGAGTACCTAGGTCAAAATTTCCATGAGACCCATCACCAAAATCTACATGGGGCTTATAGAAGAAACAGAAGGTATAGAGCAATGTACCCTCACACTAGGGTTAATACGATAACCAAAATTTTTCACCAGAGTAAGGGGCATCTCCAAGAGTTGAATGTTAGAAATCCTTCACTACTCAAACCATCAACACGATAGAAGAAATACCCCAGTAAAAATATTCTGGGCCGCTATGATTTAGAAAAAAAATAGTCAAAAATAAACCATCAAACCGAGAAATTGACAAAATAATGAATTAAGTTTGCACTTGTTTACCCAGGTTGGTACTAGGTCTGTTGTGACAGCAGACTCGACTCCCAAGGACAAAAAATCCATATAGAAAGTAGTGATTTGAAAGAGAGGGCTGACAGAAGATTTAACTTCTTGATAAAACAATGAAGACAGACACGGCGAGCAAACCTACACAGTCCCCAAAAAATGGCAAAGGTCTAGAAGTGTCACTCGTAAATACCCAGAAAATACAGTAAACAGGAAAAACAAAATAGTGCAGTTCGAAGGTAAGACGGTGGAAAAGTAGTCAATGACCTAATAAAAAATAGTGAAAAAGACACGACCAACATACCACCACAATCCCTAGATAGAGACAAAAGACCGAGGATGTCGCCCGTAGAAACTCTAAATGTGAACACGACCGACAATGATGAAAAGGAAATAGAAATCATGTAATAGTAAAACAAAAGACACCCCAATAGACATAAAACACCAAAATCACAGATAAAAATGCATAGTTCCGCTGGGAAACAAGCCTGAGAGCAAGAAGTTGATAGCACAAACATAAGAGAGCCAATAAAAAATGGTAGCATACCCAAGAGAAGTAAAAAAAAACAACCTGTGAGCACGATCAGAGGAGCCAAGAAAAAAAATAGTCACTAGGGTTTAGTGGAAAAAATAACTCACCTCCTTCCCTCTGATGCCTTCTTAAACCTATGGATTTTTGAAAGGATTGATGCTAAGATGAAATGGTTACAAAACCTATTCAAGGATGATAAAACAATGAAACTTTGGAGCGAGATTCAAACCCTAGTACGTTATTAACAAAAACCTTATGCATAACAAATCTGCATAAACACAAAGGGAGCACACAACCACTAGCAATACAATTGTAATCAAAATTAAAATCATGCCTTGAATACGACAAAAACAAAGATTCTCCATAGGAAACATTTTATTTCCATAAGCAAACTGAACATAACCAGAACCTAACTAAATATTTATCTGAGTAGCAGTTGAATCTAACCCCAAATTTAACCATTGGAAATATCACAAATATATGGTTAAATGTAAGTGATATTTTCAGTGTAAACAATCAGATAACAAAAATTAACTACTTGGTTAATGCAAACTAATCAAAATATCGCATGTTGTTATTTCTATAATTACCAAGAAGATAAAAGCCTTGAGGATAAGTTAAATAGAGTCTATAAACAAGTTACCCTCAAGGGATTCACATCTTACATTTATCAAAATTAAATAAATAAAATCTAAATAAAACCTTTTTATTAAATAAAAGTAGAGGGATAACAATAGTTCTAGAACTAATCCAATATTATCGATTTGAATTTTTATTCAATACAAAATCTAGTAAGATTGTACTTACATAATCCTTTTACAAGTTCAACCCATACATTGGTTGAAATTTATAAACAAATTGTAAATAAGGGGAACGAACTCAAAACATGACCAAGCCATTAGTTCACTAGGAAATCACTTCCAAAAAAAAACATAAAGTCACGGATCATGGCCTACATTTACAAATCTTCTTTCCAATCAATCTGGTGAACAAAGGGGCTTCCAAGTGAAACAACTGACCATAAGTGGTGAAATGGAAACAAAAATACAAGTATGATCTCTTATCCATCGTCAATGACCATCATACCAAACCAGGAGGTTTTTCCAAATCAAAGGAGAACACAACTTACTAGGGAGGATCCATTTTGTCCATTCGCATGATCAACCATAGAATTTGACAATCGTTGGGATTCTTGCATCAAACCAAAGCCAAAAATATCATAATTTAAAAATTACAAGATGTAACAAAAACAACTACGCAAGGGCTTCTAAAGCCATTGAGTAGGAGTTTTAGCATGATTTTTAGCTTACCTTATAAGCTGTAAAATCCAAGAGATAGGGTAAATATGCTAATTTCCTCATCCTATGAAACCATTATAAATCCTATAAGCTATATTATGTTAACTTTGAGCATTGGAGATTCTAGGCAAGAAAAGAACCAGGATAAAACCCATCCTAAGAAAACCCCTGTCAAGCGCGAAGAAGAAGAAGGATCCAATGAAGGAAATAATAACATAGAGGATCTTTTACATAATGAAAAACTTCTCAAGGTGGACATAAGATCTTGTTATAAGTGGATGCAATGTGGTAGCATCTATCACACAAACACTTCCACCAATAGTAGAAGATATTTAATCTAATAACTTAAACAATCTTGGTTACATTGTGTTTATTTAAACCTGATAGGTATAACTCCTGATTCTATATTATTCCAATGCCAATGCATATATTTATACAAATGATATGACGGTTGTGTTTCACCTTCCACCTAGCCTTTTCGGCTTCCTACTATTCAGATTTATTTATTTATTTACAATAATCCCTATGGATTATATTCTAACAATCCCCCTCTTAATCCGAAGGGGTGTTTGTAAGTCTGAGCATGTTTCTGAATCTTTCAAACTTTTCTCGTCCAAGTGCTTTGGTGAAGATGTCTACAATTTGATCATTTGTGGAACAATGTCGAAGATGGACTGTCTTGGCCTCTACATGATGTCGAATCAAATGATACTTTGTGTTGATGTGTTTGGCTCGATCATGGAATCTAGGATTCTTAGCCAGCTTGATTGTAGAAGTATGGTCAATCAATAATGGTGTGGAGTCCTCTTTTTTTTCTTGCAAATATTCAAGTATCTTCCTGAGCCATACCATTTCTTCCATTGCTTCAGCTGCAGCCACATATTCTGCTTCTATTGTTGAATCTGCCAGAACTGACTGTTTGCGTGATCTCCATGAGACAGCTGTTGATCCAAGACTCATAGTGTATCTAGAATTTGATACTCCTGTCTCCTTATCACCATCAAAATCTGAGTCTGAGTACCCAATAAGTTTGAAGTCATCCACTTTAGAGTACTTGAGTCCAACGTCTTGAGTCCCCTTCAAGTATCTTAGAACTCTTTTTGCAGCTGACCAGTGTCCTTCACAAGGTTTATGCATGAACCTTGAAAGTATGCCAACAACATAAGAAATATCTGGTCTAGTTTTTGTAAGGTAGATAAGGCTTCCTACAAGTTGTCGATAGTTGGTCGCATCCTCAAATTCTTTTCCTTCGCTTGATGTGAGCTTCATTTTATGTTCCATTGGAGTAGATATAGGGTTGCATTCTGTCATGCAAAATTTGTTTAGTAGTTCTCCGACATATTTTTTCTGAGATAGGAATATGTACTTAGGATTTTGAGTGACTTCAATTCCTAAGTAATAGTGGAGATGTCCCATATTTGTCATTTCAAGGATCTTTTTCAAATCTTTCTTTATGGATGCTATATAGCTCTCATTGTTCCCTGTGATGAAAATATCATCGACGTACACCACAAGATACACAACTGATCTTCCTACTTTATTTATAAACGGTGTTGCATCATCAAGATCAAAATGTTTGAAATTTAACATCAAAAGATGCTCGGTTAACTTTTCATACCATGCAGGAGGCGCTTGTTTTAGGCCATACAAGGATTTGACAAGCTTGCATACCTTTTGTTCTTTTCCTTTCACAACAAAGCCTTCTGGCTAAGACATGAAGACATTCTCTTTCAAGTCTCCATTCAAGAAAGCAGTCTTCACATCCATTTGATGAACTTTCCACCCTTTCTGAGTAGCTAAAGATAGTAAGGTTCGGATGGTAGCCCATTTTGCTGTAGGAGAAAAAGTTTCTTCATAGTCAATTCCTTCTTTCTGTGCATAGCCTTTTGCTACAAGCCTCTATTTGTGCTTGTCAAGTGAGCCATCTGATCTGTATTTGTTCTTGTACACCCACTTGCAGCTAATTGGTTTGGTTCCAACTAGAGGGTCAACCAGCTTCCAAGTTCCATTCTTCATGAGTGCATCATACTCATTCTGCATAGCTTCTTTCCACTCAACTCGAGTAGAAGCTTCTTCAAAGGAAGTTGGTTCAAAGTTAGCAGATAAATTAAATTCACAATCAAATGATACATCCATGTCATCACTTGAATTATCTGCTTCTCCTCCATGTCTTTTTGAACTTCTTATTCCCGTCTTTCCAACTTCATCCGGATGGACACTTTCAAGTGTCTTTGTGGCCCATTTAGGAATCTTCCATGATGGTCCTCATTGATCAGCTGGTGGTGCTTCATCATTGATTGAGAGTCTTTCAATTCTCTCAATCACATCATCCATTTGAATCTCTTGATCAGGTGAAGTAGCAGGAACTTCTTCATGCGGGGGAGTTGGTGCTTCATATGGAAATTCCAAAGGTTGATCCAAAATAGGAATCCCCCCTTCAAGGTTTGGAATTTCATATTCATTTTCAGAATATGTCTTTGGATGAGGATAACTTTCCAAATGATTAAGCTGTCTCTTAATGGACTGGTCATTTTTATTAGTTTCAAGAAAAATGACATCTCTGGAAATAACAAACTTCTTGTTTACCTCATCTTATAGACGGTATGCCTTGGAGTATTCTTCGTACCCCAGGAAAATGCATTTTCTGCTTCGATCACCAAGCTTGTTTCTTTGCTCCTTTGGAATCAAGGCATAACAGGTGGAACCAAAGACTC
>LPNX010356670.1:100004-230472 GCA_001517045.1 Pseudotsuga menziesii | reverse complement strand
TGCATGAAAGTCTTTGAATGTTTGAAATGCTTCTGATTTTGTCTTTAAACAGTAAATCCAGCACATTCTTGAGTAGTCATCAACAAATGTCATAAAATATGTGTTCCCATTTGCTGAAGGAGTTGGCATTGGGCCACTTAAATCAGAATGCACTAATTCTAATTTCCTACTTGCTCTGAAATTAGATTCATGGAATGGCAGCTTACTATGTTTCCCTAATATACATGCATCACATTTTTTCTTCTCTTTGGGAATGGTGGGAAAACCAAATACACCATTCTTTCTCAACAAACGAAGACTGTTATAATTTAGATGACCAAATATTGCATGCCACAATGAACTAGATGACAAATTACCTTCTCCATGCTGAGAGAGGTAGGCATAGTTCTGAACTCTTGCAGATGAACCCTTTAGCTTCAGCAGCTTCCCATCTTCATATCCAGTCATGATGACTTGGTTGTCAGAGGACTTTCTTATTTCTACGATTCCGTCAAACATGTGGATGGAATGGCCTTGCTGTCATATCTCCACCAAGGATAATAGGCCTCTCTGCAACTTTGGAAGATAAAGAACATTCTTCAACAAGAAATCAGGGAATCCAGGCATCTTCATTCGAATGGTGCCCATTCCCTTTGGTTTAATACTTGACTTATCTGCAAAGTACACTATGCCATCTATTGTTTCATTAAGTTCTTCAAAACAATCTTTTCTAAATGTCATGTGTGATGTTGCACCAGTATCAAGCAGCCAACAATCTTTGTAAGATGAAAGTGAAGTCAATTCATTAATTCCAAGATTACAATGTGCAACAATACAAGAATCCGAAGATTTACTAGCATCTTGGTCATCTTTCTTCTGGTTATGTTTGTCTTTGATGGAGTCCCATGAAGCCCAAAACGGATATGATGTGTGCCCATTCTTTCCACAACGCTTGCACTGCAAATCTGATCTTTTGGTGAAGTTGTTTGTGTTTCACCTTCCTCCCAGCCTTTTCGGCTTCCGACTATTCAGATTTATTTATTTATTTACAATAATCCCTATGGATTTTATTCTAACAAAACCATAGAGTTAAGGGTGTAAATAAAGTTAAACACTTGTTTATAATAAAAGGATACATACACACACACACACATATATATATATATATATATATATATATAAACTATGATGATTTGATTTACTAACTAAGTTCAATTTCCATAAGACTTAGGATTAGTGACTTTATAATCTTCACTAAAACCATGTACATATGTGTGAGACATAAACTAGCAACTGAGGTGCAATCAATCCTCGAAGTCATTGTGTAGAGTGTATCCAATTTTTCCTCTAAATAGTTAAGCCATAGTAAAATGAGTAGATGATTTAAATTTGGAACAAATTGAAACTAGAGTTTCAAGGAAATGTGGTTACCATTCTATTGAATAATTCTACATTTGAAAGATTTGAAAGATGTGGATATATGATCTTCTATTTTATCCATAAACTGTGGAAATTGTAGTAGGAAAACATGTTAGTTGTTGAGCTAAGTAGGCTATGTTCCCAAACTTAGAGTGAGAAAAAAATGTATTTTTGTATGTGATGTAACTTAGTGTAATCATTGAGTAGATTATCTAATCTAGACTTGTCCAATTTATAAAAGAAAATTAGAAGTTGCATGAATGGATAATAAGTTACTTTATGGTGCTATAAAGTTACATTTACTGTGGTGGTGTTACACTAGGTGCTCTATCACCTAGTATGGAGGAGAGTTTGTAACATGTAACATTGTGTAACATTATGTAGCATTCCTTCCCCATAAAAATAAAAATAAAATAAAATTATATGGGTTTAAACAAAAAATATTATATTAATTTAATCTTTAACCTAGATATATAAATCGCAAGAAGGCTCAAATATATTGAGGTGTAAATACTTCTTAATGTGTAAAAAAAATTAAGATAAAAAAAATTACACATGAAGAAATTGAACTGAGTAGAATAAAAAGAATTGGAAAAACAATCATACCAAAGGTGCGTTCTTAAAATAATTTTGTATTAAATTTAAATTAAAGCATTACTAAATTTAAATTTAAATTTTTTCAACCATACATGTTGATATACAAAAATGATATAAAGGAAATAAAATAAAATCAAGGTGGAGGACGAAGTTTCTGAACACCCTAATCAACCTTTTTCTTGGAGTTAAGCCATACTGGCCTAGTACCAACCAAGATTTTTTTTTAAATGGGAACCCAGAGTAAATTTGCAGTTGATTCAAGTTTGTTTTACTTCATATTTGTTATCAGAATGTTGTTTTTATAGTTTTTTTAGTGGGGTTCATGAACTATGTCAAAGAAAAAGAAAAGTAAGTCCTTTAAACCCTTTCTTGCAGAACTTGGTTTCAATTCTACCCTATCACCATCCTTATCGGGATATCTACGTTTACATACACCGCCAGACACCTGATAGGAGAAGAGGTGTCTGCCTGTGGCTCCTGACAAGTATTTGGTACAAAAGGTCTTTTTGTATGTGATTCAAGTTGTGATGTGATTGTTGCATCAAAAGTTGGAAGGAGCGACGGGTCTTTGCATGTTCTGAAAACCTCTTTACTCAATACACTCATTCCATAGCTGTGGGTTCTCAAAAATAAGTCTGCTTCATTATCAAACATTAATGCCTCGTATTTACTAGTAACTATCTGTGGAAATGAGAAGGGAGAGACTCATAATGGTTTTTCTTCACTAGTTGATTGTTATAAGGGTTTAATTCAAAAATACTACAAACATAATGATCTTTTGAATGACCCTGAGGCGTCATCATGTCCGGCTGTTAAGAGATAATGGGGAAAGAAAGGGAAGGATTGTGGTCATTTTATTTATGTGGATGGTGAGTGAAAGGAGGATAGGGGAGAATTGGGTACTTTTTAAAAACCCTAAATTGAAAGCCATCAAAGTCAATAAAGATGTTGAGGATTTATCTGTAGGTTGTGATATTAAATTGAAGAAGGTAGAAGGACTAGTTGAGAGGAATATTGTGGGCATATTGGAGTATATAAAGATGAATTAGATGGATATGATACATTGGGTAAGTGAAAGATGGAAATATTTTTTATATTACATTCCTCAAGTTTTATGGGTACCTCGTGGATAGTTTTCTTTTATTTTTTTGTCTAAATAGAATGATCAAATTTTTTTGAAATATTACTGGGTTATTAAAGACGGATCATCGATGTTATGGAACTGGACCATGGATTTTAACCTTTTGAATCAAAAAGATTTTAAAATACATTTGTGGTTACTCTTATTGGGTCTTCTATTACCATTCTGGTCAGAAGAGATACTAATAATGTTGTCTAATCATTTGGGGAAGTATATTCCTATTGATAAAGATTCCCTGATGTTGTGTGAAAAAATAATGTATAGAGTATCAATGGAGTTTGATATGTTAGAAGGGCTTTCGTAATCCTTAAATTTCAGATGAGGGGATATTTCATTTGAACAACGAATGGAATAGAGGCGCTTACATTTTTTATTCCTGACCTGTTAAAATACATGGCACTTAAAGAGAATTTTCCCTCTTTTGATGAGGAGATTCAATCATGATTGACTTCAGGAGGTAAGAAAATATTCTCTCTATCCTTCTATTCATCAAATGATGAATATTGTATTTTAGAAGGTGTGTCTCATTACAAGTCCCCAGTTCCATATGAAGACATTTCTTCTAAACAATTATTCTACATAAATTCGGTTGAAAGGGATTACTCTCATAGAATTAGTTCTATTCTACTTCTTTAGTATTTGGGGGCGAATTTGGAAGGGGATCCTACATTAAAGGTAAGAGATAATGGCTCTGATATTTATGACATTAGCAATGGGGAGTCTTTCTATGTGCAATATTATGAAAATATTTGTAACCCATCTAGTGAACTCTCATTAATAAGAAGTCAAGATCCCCCTATTTCCTGCCCTGTTATTTCTAGTACACAGGAGCCGCAGAATTTAGTCCATTTGAAGGGTATGAGTGTTAATGGAAAGATGAAATCTGAGGATTGCTCGATGTTAGAAGAAGAAAAAAAAAATCCTCTTACCATTTATGCTAATAGGCCTAGTGAGTCTTTCGATAGGAATCATATTAGTTCTATTAGATGCCAAAATGTGACTATTAGAAATAAAAATAGGAAGAAGGAAATGAGAGATAAGAATTTCAAAGAAGAAGATAGAGAAATCCTACATGAAGTTGGATACATTACTATTTTTGATAGAATACGTTTAGAGGAGGGAGTAAGAATTCCAACTAAAAAAGATGGGGCACTTTGAGCAAGTAATCCCTTTTTGGAGGTGTTAGAATGATTTTCTTATCTTCAAATGTTAGGGGATTAGGGGGTGGTCGCAAATTTCAGGCCCTCAAAATATTTATAAAAAGTAACAAAGAAGACATCTATTTCTATCAAGAATTAATGAATTTTGGTTCTAAGGATTGTGAGGTTATTCTAAGAATTTTAAAAGATTGGTAAGTATGTGCAGTAGATGCAGATGGTTTGTTTGGCGGTTTGGTGGGAACTTGGAATTCGAGAATTTGCAATTTTAAGACTTTTAAAACTTGTTCTAGGATATTGTTGGAAGGTAAAAAAGATAGGTTTGAGAAGAATTTGCATTATATGAATATTTATGATAAGCATTGAAGCCATTTTTTGGATAAGGTTGTTGATAACGGTTTATTAAGTTTAGAAAATATGGTAATTGTCGGGGACTTAAATTTTACCTTACATTCATTGAGAATTGGGGAATGATTTATTCTCTATGTCATTTGTTTGATTATTTATTATATATTTTTAAGCAACATCGGTTAGTGGATATTGTATCTGCAAAAATTTCTCCTACTTGAAAAAACAATAAGAAGGATGGTGAAAGAGTGGGGAAAAGACTTGAACGTTTTTTCACGAAGGAATTCTTAGTGGATTATTGTCTGAGATATAGGTTTTGGGTCATTCATACTAATTTATCATATCATTTTCCAATATCTCTCTAATTTGAAGAAGAAACTTTAGGCTCAAATATGCATTTTAAGTTTAATCGTTCCTCAATAAAAAATGAGTATTTTTTCCAGATGATTAGAGGATTTTGGTTAACGATCTCCTATCTAGATAAAATAAATGCAATGTATCTATTAGTTTCTAAACTGAATATCCTAAAAACAAGTTTGCAACATGATTTTAAAAAAAAAATTATAGAAGAAAAAATCCATTGCAACAAATAGAAAGTGAAATTACTAAGCTTATTCTGGAAAACTTGGCAGGTTCTTTGTCTACGGAAAATAAAGTTAAAATTATGGATCTTGCAAGTCAAACATATTCTATTTAGCATAAATATGAAGAGAAAATGAACTAAAAAGAAGAGCACTATGGATCGAAGATAATGACAATGACACTAATTTTTTCATAGATTTGCATCTTTTCACAGGAATCAAAATACAACTTGGGAAATAAAAAATGTCAATGGGAATAAGGTAATTTCTCAAGGTAATATTAAAAAAGTTGCTAAAAAACAATTCAAAAATATTTCTAAAGATAAGAGAATGTATCTTATTGGTAATCAATTGAAGGTTCTTGAGCACATCCCTTCTTTTTTCTCCCTGGAAGAAGGACTTGAGATTGGAAAAACTAATTCAGTGGATGAATTAAAGAAGGTTTTATCTTGCTTTGTCAAAGACAAAATCCATGGTACATATGGTCAGATTGTTGAGATTTTCTTGGCATTTTTTGATATCATGGGAAAGGAGTTGTTGGAATTTGCAGAATTCAACAAGAAATAATGTTTTATGACAGGGTCTCTAAACTCTACTTTTATCACCCCTATATCAAAAAAGGACATTCATGATTCCTCTTCATACTTCAGACCTATTTCTCTTTGTAACCTAGTTTATAAGATAGTGAAAAAAGTGATAGAAGATAGACTAAAACTGAAGTTATCAGAGTTAGTATCAAAGGAGAAATTTGGATTCTTATCTAACAGGTAGATTTTAGATGCTATTGGGGTTACAGAGGAATGCTTACATACTCTAATGACAAAATAAATTACCTCTATTGTGATGAAAATTAACCTGGAAAAGGAATACGATAAGGTAACTTGGGATTTATTAATATTGGTTTTGTGACAAACTAGTTTTCCCTCTCAAATTTTAAAGTTCATCATGGATATCATATGTAAATTTTGCATTTTGATAAATGAATCTCTTACTACCTTCTTTAGAAGCTCAAGAGGTTTAAGGAAAAATTTCCCTACATCACCTTTGTTATTCCTTCTAATTATTGAAGGGATAAATACAATGGTAACTAAATCTTGCAAAGAATATCACTTTTCAAGTATAAAGTTGTCAGCAGATGTCAAAATTAGTCATTTTTTTTGGTAGACAATGTGATTTTATTTAGGTTGGATAATATTGAATATTAGAAGGTGTTGTATGCTATATTGGAAAACCTTTGTAATACAAAAACTATGGAAGTCAATGCAAAAAAATCTTGCGTTTACACACATAAGGTTCAGACTGAGACTTTCGAAAAACTCAAAAAACTTTCTAAGTTTAAGTTTGGACAGATGGAGGAAAGGTTTAGATATTTGGGTTTTATCTTAAAACCAAATAATTATCGTGTGAAGGATTGGATTGGGTTGATAAAGAGGATTGAGAAAATAATTTCTTTTTGGTCTTACAAGTTCCTCTCTATGGGTGGAAGACTCACTTTAGTCAAGGAGATTTGCTCAGTATTCTAGTTTTTTGTTATTATCTAGTTATGCTTCCAAAATCTATTATAAACATTCTAAGAGACAAAAAATTTCATTTTTTGTGGGCATGGACAGGAAATGAAACAAAGTTTAATTTTTCCACTTGGGAAGAAGTTGCTTTAACAAAATACATGGGTGTTTGGGGCATAAAAAAATTGACAAGTTTTAATACTACTCTTTGTTTAAAAAGTATGTCTGAGATGTATTTTTTATAAAGGAACGTGGAGTATGGTGATGAGAACTAAATAATTGAAGAGGACTATAAAAAGTTGGTTTAGATTGGTAGAAATTGATCTAAATAGAGATTCAATTTTACGGAACAATGTCCTTAAGGTATTTCACTAGATAAAAAGGGGATTAGAAGGGATATTGGAAATGGAAGAATGTACTCATTCGGGTGGATCCTTACATTGGAGATAATGATATTTTTTATTTGACCTAGGAAATTCTTGATCATTTAGAGTTGATCGATTTTAAAACTCTTGATAAGATTATGTGACCAAAATTATCGGTTCTGAAGGGTGGATATTGGTTCAATTCTAGTGATGTGGGTCTTACAGGTGAATGGGAATTGAAATGGGATAAATATATAGATTTCCTGAAGGAGGAAGGTGTTAAGATGAATGTTGAAGAAGACAAATTAGTTTGGTCGGAGAAAAAAAAACTAGGATTATCACTCCTAAGTTGGATTATGACTTTATCGCAAAAAAATGGATTAAGGAGGATAACGGCTGGTGGTTTAAAAAGTTTTTGAACTGGAATGTTCCACAAAATCTGAATTTTTTGTTGTTGTTATATCTAAAAACAATCTCTTAACTTGGAAGAATCTTATCAGGAGGGGTTAGCAGGAACAAAACTATTGTTTTTTATGCAAACAGGAGAGTAAAACTATTTTACGTATTTTTTTTAAATGCTTGTTTTGCATAAACGTTTGGTATTTAGATAAATATTTGCTCGACATCGGTTTTGAGTGGGGGTTCAAGTAACTAGAAGATTATTTTACTAATTGGTTCGATGAATATGAGTTCTTCAGTCTTCTTCCAATTTTTATTTCTTGGTCTATCTGGATTATGAGGAACAAGGATATTTTTCAAAACTCTTCACCCAATGTGTAACACCCCGGTTTTGACCTTGTGGTATTGAATTACATATGATGCAATTATTGTATTTAATCATGGTGTGGAGCTAAAGGAAAATGCCCCACCATGGATTTAGTGTCTCATGTATCATCGAATAAAATCGATGTCGATGGTTTATGTACTAGCCAGGCACGATATGTTTGAGACATCATGTAAAAACGTAATTTAATTAAAAACCCACAATCAGCTATGTTGATGCAACAAATAATGAGATGGGGCATGATTTCCCAAGGATGGGGGGGGGGTGTTTAACCTTGAGCCATTGGGGAAAACCCATCAAAACTGTCAACTACACATTTCTTGTCTTTTCCCCAATCATTTAGTTCTTCCAGAATTTGGTTGAGGTAGTTATTGCATGGGGATGGGAAGAGTATGGGAAACAACTCGAATTGGGTAGAGAAACCATTTTTGAAAAAAGTGTTTTGACTTCATGGGAAAGAAGATACCCAAAAATATATGCCCATTCCCTCATGCATTCACATTTTGGGAAGCTTGGCGGGACATTTTTTATCATCCATTCTTCATTCATGGGGAACACTCACACAACTGATTGTTATTCTTCTTAGTCCTCCATCTCTTGTTTTTTTCGCCTACATGATTTTTGCATTTGTTTTCATTCTCCCATGGCTCAAGAATCATTTTGGAAGTGCCCAACAGATTGAGGAGGGAACCACGATTTCAAAGTGGTTGCTGAGTCGCCTTCACCCACGTGAAGCTATTGAACATTCTCTGAAGTCGATTTTGGTCATAAGGATGTTGTTTCATGATTTCCATTATTGTTTTGGATTCCATGATGTTTTCCTTCAATCCTAGAACTTGTAATTGATGCATAGGAATTCTCTGTTTGGTATGAACAATTTCGGTGTGGACAATGGTCATTTTTTTTCTTTGGAAGGCCATCCAATGTTTTCTAAATGATTTGTGTCACTTGGGAGTTTTCCCCATTTGACATATTTGATTTTGGGTTCCCAAGACGTCTTTGTCTATAACCAAAATTTGTCTTTTCTTGTGTAGTGCATCCTTGTGTTGGCTTCACTGAGTAATTCCAAGAACCCATCTGTTATTGGCTTAACTATGGGTGTATAGCCTTGCTATGTGTAAGTCTGTGTCCCCTAGTTCCTTGTGGAAATCATGCCCAGCTCGAGGGTGGTAGTGATGCTGAGAGATTAAGGAGCACACAAGACTATGGTTGGGTGAAACATTCCAGTGACATAGCTAGTTAAGGGAAAGATTCTTCTTAAGACAAGTATTCTTCTACATTTAACCCCTAAAATGTATTTTCTCTGTAAATTATTCATTAACATGATGAATGGTTGAACATGATGAATTTTGCTTGTTTTATGATTTATGAACAACATGAATGCATTGAATGAATGTGTATTGCTTCAGCTATAGATTGCTATAGGAATATGTAAACATTTTTATGTTCAATGCATGTTTATGATTTATGTTTTATGAAGGCTTAGATTTCCTGGATTGGTGATGGCATGAATGACCAAATGTGTCCAAGACTTTTGTTAACAGGTTGAATTTTCGGACATATATATTCCTTCCACAACTTGCGGGATACGGGATGGGAAAATGTCCTTCTGTAAATTATGTTCTCTGCATATTTCCTTTTCGAACTTTCCTTTCTGCAACTTGTGAGATGAGGGATGTAGGATACGGCTTCATAATCCCTTTATCCGTAATGGTATATTCCACATTTGGGATGCGGGATCACAATTGCCCTATAAATCTCCTTCTACAACTCTCCTTCCCACAATGGTCTATTCTACATGTGGGATGTGGATGCAGGATCATAATTTCCATATTTCCTCGATTCTACAAACTCAAGTTTTCTACATCGTTGATTATTGCAGGTTGATTCTCAACCGTTGATTTGTTTCCATATGTGGAATAGATTGTGGCCGTCATTTTCCATCGCGATATTTCTCTGGTGTTTGATCTCCTCTGATATTTTTCTCTGTAGATTGTTCAATGGATCACTAATGGGATCAATTTCTCTGCTATTGGGAAGTTAGATAATTTATACACAGACTTGAATAGAGGGAACTTCAAGATTAATTCTCCTGCATCAATTAGGCAGCAGAAATGGTCGTGTTCTTTCTCTAGTTGACGAGAGGTGATCTGACAGTGTGGTATTAGAGCTCTTGTTGCATCTTTTGGCCTCAAAGGGGAAATGAGAAATCCACCTTTGTGTTCAAATAAATTTAGCAGGTTTTCAGTAGGGATTGCAAGGGCCATAAAGTTGGAAAAATGGAAATGAAGTTACGTGCCAGATTGTGTGAAATAAAAAAATTTACAAAAAAAATGAGGGCATTTCCCTTGATCCTCCATGCAGTGGCACAGGGAAGCCACAAGGGGGAAATCCCCCTTGACCCCCATCATCCCCTGACACAGTCAATTATTACAAAAAGGAAACTACAGCAAGAAGGTGTGCTAGTTAGCTGAATTGCTAAACTTAGCCAACCTGATGAAAGGCACATTGACCATTCATGCCTACAAGAATAAATTGTTAAGTAATTGTTTGAATTTTTGAGATTGACTAACAAATGATGTTGTTAACACATTTTGCAGAGTCATAATGCAGTTTGAAAATTTGATCTTGATCCAACCAAGAGGGTCAAAGAGGACCAAGGCCAAGAAGATTAACAAAATGGATTATGCATAGGATTTCTATGGACATGCGAAAGATTCTATAGGGGGGAATACAATAGACCCACAAGAGGGCATAAATCCACTCCAATGCTGGTGATTTCAAGGACACCATTTACACCAGATTTTTCCACATGGGAAAGGGCATGTAAGGCCATATTACAATGTCCAAGGTCATGGAACTGAAGTTGTTGGGAAGTGAGAACAGGAGAGTTACCTAGATGCTACAGCTACTATAAGAAGCTTGAGGGTAGAGTTGTAGGATTGAAAATAAGAAAATAATAGGTTGGTCAAGTCTCTGGTAGAGAAAAACCAATTGAGTACACCCATGCTACAGAGTTTACTATATCTCCAAAATAAAATAAACTCTAGGAATATGTTAATAGAGGTAGAAGGGACTAGGAGAAATTCCCATGAGAATAATGAGAAGCTTAACCCAAGGAAAAAATATTATAAACCTTATCACCTCCTAAAGCAGCAAAGGAAGCTATCACAAGTTGTGATTGAGCTGTCTAGAGTGATGAGGGAAAAGCTAAAGGAACCAATGAAATGGTGGGGATGTGAAGGACCCCATCTATGCAGAAATTGTCCACGTGAGAATAAGAATGAGGGTCAAGTCCCTAGCACCCAAGAAGCTGAAACTACGGGTGAGGAAGTACGGATCATTCCTAAAATTTGTGCAGTGTTAGAAGACCACCAGGTAGGTCATAAATAAACTGTAGTGGAAGTTGGGGGTGAGACCACTGAACATATTGATTATGTTTTCATTGACCCTGGATCGAATCATAGCTATATCACGCCTGGACAGGTTGAGATGTGCACTTTGAATAAATCAAAGCATAGAATATCATGGTTAGTAGAACTAACCACTGGAATTAAGAAGGATGCTAGTGAGGTGGTAATTAAATTTCCATTGCTCATGGATAGGTTAGTCACCTACCCAGATCTGAATTTTCTACCACTTGGATCATCTGATGTCCTCATTGGAATGGATTGGTTGGAAGCACATAGAGCAAAGATTGATTGTTACAACAATAATTTTGAGTTCTTACATGATGAAGGAAACCTATGCTATATTTTTATCATTCAATATAGCATTATATTAGGATCTTTAACTAAGAGAATAACGAGCACAAAAATCAAACATAAGAGACAATGAACACAAAATTTTTCCTCAGGGAAACCATAAAGGAGAAAACTCAACAAATTCCTCAGAGATAGAATTAGCACCAAAAGAAAAATCCCAAAGAAAGTAAGATGATCTCCCGACAACATTAGTCTCTCTCTCTCTCTTCTCCCAGAAAATTCTTCTCTCTCAGTTATGTGCTACAACTGAGTGTGAGTGAATGTGTGTGTGATAAAGAGAGAGTCTCACTCTCTATTTATATTCTTTTGTTCACTTAACCTTTAAATCAGTTATGTAGGCTCGAGTAATCCTAACTCAGTTAAATGTAGGCTCGAGTAACCATAACTGGGGTACCAATGACCCGACTTACATTAACTCACCTAGTGTCAACTTCTCTAAGGGAGTCTAATAACCCTAGTGCCCCACAACTATGGGGACTTCAACCCTTGATGAATAGGAGGGTTACCCACAATGACTTTACATGACTTGTTTACATTATTGAATCTCCCGATAGGAACATGGAGGCATGACATGACTCAATTACATTACAGACACTTCCTGGAATAAACATTGGGGTACAATAAATAAGATATACGAGTGAATACATTACGAAGTTACAAATACATCAACACTCCCTCTTAACTAGGAAGGTATTCTCTCGACACAATTTGTCAGGACAGGTCTTCTTCTCTGTATCAACTAGATCATCTCATCATCTTCATATTCAAGTCATCTTCATCTTAGATCTGGATCATCATCACTTGATCTGGATCATCACTCGATCTAGATCATTATCACTAGATCTGGATCATCACTGGATCTAGATCATCATCACTGAATATGGATCATCATCACTGGATCTGGATCATCACGGGGACACCATCATTGGATCTATATCATCACTTGATCTGGATCATCATTGCTGGATCATCATCATTGGATATGGATCATCTTTTAATCTAGATCATTACTGCTGTGTCATCATGATTGGATCATCATCATGGGTGTTATCTCATGATTCTTCTCGTCACAGGAAGTTCTATAAAGCTATCTCATTTTCATGCTGGTTGTAGGCCTAGCCTCCATGTAGGTCTTCTTCAATGCTTATATCTGACACTAAGTCAGAATGGCCCACCCAGCACTTGCATCTGACCATGAGAGGAACACATCCAACATTCACATCTGACCATGGGAGGAACACATCCAGGAACCATGTCAGAAAGGCCCAGCACTTACATTCACCAGCATAATAGGACACACCTACTATCATCTGTGAAAAGGCACAGCACTAACATCCACAAGCATGATAGGACACACCTACTATCATATGTGGAAAGGCACAACACTCACATCCACCAGCATGATAGGACACACCTACTATCGTATGTGGAAAGGATCGGCACTCACATGCACCAGCCTTATAGGACACACCTACTACCATCTATGGAAAGGCATAGCACTTACAATCACCAGCATGGTAGGACACACCTACTACCATCTATGAAAAGGCACAACACTCACATCCACCAGCATGATAGTACACACCTACTATCATATGTGGAAAGGCTCAGCGCTCACATCCACCAGCATGGTAGGACACAACTATTCTCATCTATGGAAAGGCACAACACTTACAATCACCAGCATGATAGGATAAAACTACTATCATCTGTGAACAACCAAAACACTCACATCCACCACCATGTAAGGACACACCTACTACCATATGTGGAAAGGCACAGCACTTACAATCACTAGCATGGTAGGGAACACCTACTACCATCTATAAAAAGGCTTAGCAGTCACTTCCACCAGCATCATAGGACACAACTACTATCATATGTGGAAAGGCTTAGCACTCACATCCACCAACATGATAAGACACAACTATTATCATCTATGGAAATGCATTGCACTTATATATGATCATGTGGGAACCAATCCCATAGTCATATCATAATGTCGCTCAACCCCAGGCTAAGGATTCATGGTAACTGACCAGTACCTCCATTCTCCCAGAGAATGGTATTCAACACTTATGTCTGATCATGTAAGAACCAATCCTATAGTCACATTAGAATGGCTCAGCACTCATATCTGAGATGGAAGGAACCAATCCTCTCACCATGACAGAATGGCCCAGCCCTTACATCTAACCATGGAAGGAACCAATCCTCTCACCAAGTCAGAATGGCTCATGGAGTCATCATTTACCTTTGGATGGAACCTCTATTTGGAGAACACCACGCTTCTCCCTAAAGTACTCAAACTTCACTCTGGTCATTTCTAGCATAGAACCATATCGGGACTGATTACGTCCAAGGATAACTTGCGAGCTTCGCCAAGAATTTATGGTCAGATAACCTATCTCACAGGCTATGCTAGAGATCCCTCTTTTGAGAGATTTTGATCTAGATGACATACTAGAGCTTCACTACCCCTCTCTTGGCTATACTCAGTGCCATGTAGGACTGCTTCCTACTACACCAAGCGATCACACCTGATTTCATTCTGAAGAACCATCCTAAAGTGCTCTTCTTATCAATGGCATTGCCCAATATGAATCCACATAACATTCCAGGTTAATATTCTGATTTGTATCATAATTGAGCCCGTACTCAACTGTAGCCTTTGTAACCATTAGGTGAACATGGTTCAATGTGTTCATAGAAAAGAAAATATCTGGTCTTGTATCCATCAGGTACATCAAGGAACAAATGATCTGATGATACATCATGGCATCAACCGAGTTTGATGAAGAAACACTCAATAGCTTTAGGTTCGATGCCATAGGTGTGGTCATGCATTTCATCATCCTAAACCTCTTTCGGATCTCTATTGCATACTTCCCTTGTCCACACCTCCATACCTAGAACATAGTGCATCATCCCTAAGTCCTTCATCTCGAACTCGATAGCAAGTCTCCTTCTTGAAACTTTAATGAGTTCATATTTTCTGTCAGGATCGAGTCATCAACATATAACACAAGCATCACTGGTATTTTTCCTTCAACCTTGAAGCAAAGGTTGGAATTCACTTTACTCTCAATAAAGCCTAGAGTCATCAATAATCTATTCATCTTGTCATACCATCTCGAACCTCCAAGATATTCTATAGTCATTCCCTTTGAAGTGGAGTATCATACTCCCTCTGTCTTTTGTACTCTATGCACTGAAACATTCTGTACTAGAGTGACAAGTAGCTTCCTCTACTGCTAATATTCTATGTATCCATGTAGGGTCACTAGATACCAAGATCCTCTATCTTGAACCTTTTCAAAAGTTCATTTCGCACCCATCTGTGAGCTTGTCATCCTCTATAAAATTTCATCTTCAACCTTGTGGCAAAGGTTTAGATCTTCATCAAGCTCCTCATGTATGTGTTATCTCATGGGTGTCTTCTTAGCTTGTACAAGGCCTTCTTTCATTTGAACACATGATTCTGGCTGCCATGTGTCTCAAATCCCATTGGCTGCAAATGCCTCTTTGTAGTGTATGCCTTCTTTTTGTGAGAAGCCGCATGCTATGAATATTTCCTTGTATCCCATGATGTTTCCATCTACTGCATGATGGATTTACGAACTTCCCTTCTTGTATCGATACTGCATCCTAGACATCATTCTTCTTGAACTAGTCTTCCCTTTCTTCTTGGTTACTTCTTTAGAGCTGGAAGGTTCTACATCAATGATGTCACTTCATTCATCATATTATTATTCATCTTGGATTCTTTCTTGAACTGTTATCACTTGTTCTTCGAAACAAGTCTCATAATTCTTTGCTTGTAGGTGATTTTACACGATCTTCCCTACAAGTCAAATGCATTGGTTGTATGGTTAGAAACATTTCATAAGGTATATTCATAATGAAAAATTCTTTTGCATCAAGATATATGACTATGAAACTATTTTAGCCAATACAACATTCATCCATATCTCACATAAAATTTCTATATTCCTTCCATCTCTACCAGGACAACATTGAGATTGTGGACTAATCCAATATGTCAGCAAAGAGGTTTCATTCCAGATAAGTAGCAATGGAGATCTGTATATCACCATCAGCTACTTACCCATCACATGCATATTAGTAGTATACTGTCATTAATGCAAACATTCTACCATGCATAATACATCAACTGAATATAAACAAATGCATAACAAAATAATATCATGAAATGACAATTGAGTACTTATCTTTATTTCTTTCATGGGTAGACACCTTGAGCCTTCAGCTTCATCATCTTCTTCATTTGAAATAACATTGTTTCTTATCCAAATGCTAAGATGGATAATAGGTTCTTCAAGAGTTGAGTTCTTCGTATTCCTCATCGCTTGAGGGATCTTCTTTGCATGGTGAGAGCTTGATCTTCAGTTGCTCTCATCTTCTCTTCTATTATTATGAGTCAAGCTTCTTCTTCTTCCCATAGTCTGTTGAAAGTAATCACTTCCTTCTAGCACACATTCCTTGAATGAATGAATCCCATGATCCTGGGAGGCCATTCAAGGTTGCTATCACCACTTCTGCATTCTACACTTCTTCTTCTGCTACTACAAGTTGTTCTTTGATTTGAGAGACCCTCATAAAGTATGAATGTATGGTCTCTGCATTCTGGATCTTCACATACTTAAAATATTTTCTCAAAGTCATATTCTGATTTATGTTCTTCCCTTCAAATAGCTTGGTCAAGGAATCAAAAATCTCTTTCGGTGTCTTTAGGGAAGACACTTGTGGTATAAGGTGATCCATGATTGAATCATCAATGATCTTCTTGGTCTTGACCAAGTTCTTCTGGTGTATGGATTTTAGCCTCATCTCCCTCTCGAATTGGAACCTCTCTTCTTATGTAGGTGTCCAATTCATTTTCTTCAGAGAGAGCATATCCTTCGATGCTTAGAATTAGTCAAATTCACCAAGCTTAACATCAAGATGATGTGATAGATCACTTTGAAATGAGAACCTCAAATGAAAATAGCAAAAGATTAGATCTTACCGATTTGAGGTGTCCATCCTCATTCCTAAGCTGGCTGATCTAGTGTTTGCCAGAGAAACCCTAATTTTCAAAACTTGGAATATTTAAGATCTAATTATTTAGAAAGATAGACCTCTTCAAGGTGAGCTTTCCAATGTACTCCTTTTCTTAAAACAGTGGAGGGAAGTTCTCGGAACAGGAAGCCCTAGTTTACCAATTTCTTTTACAGAAATTCCTAATACTGTTTCTATGGTACCTTTGAAATTACTACCCCTCTGTGTCTAAAACATTGCACTGAGGTATGCTCACCTATCCCTATTCCAACACCATAGGTTTCATCAGAATTGGTTTCACCAATTGGGACTTATGATCATTTTCCCAAGGTGACCTGTTTCATAATTGTTCATCATAGTGAAGTTGTATAGACTTCCACGTGTCACTATTTCATCTTTTGGATCTAAACCTTCTACCAAAGAAATTACAGTCCATTCCCTTTCTAGAACATCCTGTAAAATTTTATTTGGATCTTGGTATCCTGAGATATAGCAATTATAGCCAAGTGTCCTGTTTAGGGATGAATTTTTGAAGAGGCTGGGACCCTAACTTGGAGGAATCATATCTCCTATAATATAGTGAATATGAGGATGAAACTTCGATATGGTGTACATCAGTATTTTATATTCACACTGTGAATGTTTCAGCCCGTGATACTTCTGAAATCCTGAGATATGGAAAATTTACCAAAACGTATCATTTTTAGTATTTAGGGTTTTTCTAGCTCAGGGTCAAACTAGGGTTTGAATTTCTTGGAGTTACACCCAACCAAAAAAATCAACCCAGGTCTCTAAACTTTTATTTTGATGAGGATAGAAATCCTATTCTAAGATCACTCAAAAATTCCTCTTCTGTAAAAAGCCCTAATTTCCTGCAACACAAACTGAAAATGCCCGGAATCGAATTCCTCTTTGGTAGAAAGATGCACCCTTTAATGGAGATTCATCCTAGCATACTTTTGCTGATGAATTGTGGACAAAGACACAAAGGTAAGAAGCCCTAGATTCTACAACTGCACATTGTATTCTTCTCAGGTTAGCTCTAATAGCATGTTATAATTTTATCATTCAATCTAGCATTATATTAGGATCTTTAACTGAGAGAATAACAAGCACAACAATCAAACATAAGAGACAATGAACATAAATTTTTTCCTTGGGGACAGCTTAAAGGATAAAATACCACAACTTCCTCAGAGATAGAATCAACACCAAAAGCAAAACCCCAAAAACAGTAAGATGATTTTTCGACAGTAGTAGTCTCTCTCTCTTTTGTCCCATCAACTTCTTCTCTCTTAGTTATGCACTAAAACTCAGTTTGTGTGAAAAATAGAGAGTCTCAATCTCTATTTATATTCTTTCATTCACTTAACCTTTAAATCTGTTATGTAGGCTTGAGTAATCCTAACTCATTTATGTAGGCTTGAGTAACCACAACTGGGGTACTAATGACCCGGCTTACATTAACTCACCTAGGGTCGAATTCTCTAGGAGAGTCTAATAACCCTAGTTCCCCACAACTGTGGGGACTTTAACCCTTGATCAATGGGAGGGCTACCCACAATGGCTTTAAATGACTTGTTTACATTATTGAATCCCCCAATAGGAACATTGGTGCATGACATGACTCAAATACATTATAGACACTTTCCGAAATAAACATAGGGGTACAATACATAAGATATACAAGTGAATACATTCTGAAGTTACAAATACATCAACAACCTACGGATTGTGAAGGATTTCGAGAAGTGATATCTAGAGGGAAGTCTTTAGCAATGCAACTGAATAAGTTATATGGGAAATCTTGTAGAGTGTATGCAAGTCATGTTTTGGAGGAAGCAAAGTATGATACTCCTAGGGTGGAGGGATTTCATAAGCTACAGGAATTCAAGAATGCTTTTCTTGATGAAATTCTAGGGATTCCTCCAAATAAGGACATTAATATTTACTTGAACTTGTTCCTATAGAAGCACCAGTTGCCTAGAAACCCTATAGGATGAGCATACAAGAAATCCTAGAATTAAAAATGCAATTGCAAGAGTTGTGGGAAAAGAAGCATATCAATCCAAGTGTGTCCCCATGGGGAGCACCAGTTTGGTTTGAGAAGGAGAAAGATGATACACTCTGGTTGTGTATTGGTTACATATAGTTGAATAAAGTCACTATGAAGAACAAGTATCCTTTGCCTATGATTGATGACCTCTTTCATCAAATGAGAGGAGAAAAGGTATTTTCCAATATTGACTTGGGATGTGATTACCATCAGGTAAGTATCAAGGATGAAGATGTTCATAGGAAAACCTTTAGAGTAGGGTATGGATCTTATGAGTTGGTAGTGGTACCATTTGGTTTCACAATTCCACCAACTACATTTATATGCTTCAGGAATAATGTTTTCAGTAGGTACTTGGGCAGGTATGTTCTTGTTTTCCTTGATGGCATTCCTACTTATTCAAAGGATGAGTAAAAACATGTGGAACAATTGAGGCTGACCTTGAAATTACTTAGGAAGAATCAATTGTATGCAAGGTTAATAAAATATGACTTCTACAAATATGGAATTAATTATTTGGGTCACATTATCTTAGATAAAGGGATATCTATAGACCTTGGAAAGATTGAGGCCATGAGAAGTTGGCTTGCTCCAAGAAAATTAACAGATGTAAAATATTTTGGGGAACTTGTAGGATACCACAGGAGGTTCACTGAAGAATATTTTGGAATAAAAATTGAGTCTATGTATGTGTAACACTCCAAAAATTCATAAAAATTTAAAATTTTTCCATGTGACATTAAATGTTAAATCATCACTTAAGTAGTTTCAACTAATTGCTACAAATAACACTTTTACAATATCTTAACTAATTGCTGCACTAATTCATTTTCTAAAACACATATGTACAACGCTTTTATTACTAGCAGTGTATAAAAGAAAATATTGAAAAGTTAGTCTAACTGAGTCTGATATGGAGTGTATTGATTTTAACTATTTAAGTTCCTAGTAAAAGTAATATTTTAATAGATTGTTCTTCTTGTCTTACTGAAGGGGTACTTAGTTGTGCCTATGGCTTACTTATATTATTGAAGCTAATGCCATCAACTGGTGTTCTTTTTATAGGTTCTTGTATAGGTAACACCTATACCTTCGGTTCAGAAATCAAGATTACCTATCTAGATCATTAGAATAAATGCTAGATTACTTATTAAAATTTGAAGCTTTTGGTTATTGAAGGTATAGAAAACTTATTTTCTTCCCATGAATTTTATGTCAATGAAAAACAAAGCTTGTGTGGGTTCTGATCTTTTAAAATCTAAATTTGTTATGTAAAACAGCCTTAAGAAATCATACCTAACCAAATTGGTAAATATTTGAAGATTTATTTTGCTGTCTAGTTCTATATAATTACATGACTGAAGAAGGTTTAAGCAACATCAATGCTTAACCCTAATATTATAAAATAAACTCTAATTACTCATACAATACTAATGATGCATGTAAAAGAACCATACCCCTATCTCTAAAACTATTTCCAAAATTATTTATGTAATACCTAGTTCACTCATTATGTAAGTATTAACCAAATATTTTTAAAATAGGATTTACCTTACCATATGCACTATAAGAAAAATATTTGTGCAATATCTAGATTTTACATTTTGTAAAGTATTTACTAAAAGGAAGTTTTAATGCAAGGCTTATTGCATTATATTAAATTGTTGAGACCCACTAATAAATCACTTGAAAGTTAGATTCCATGTGGTGGCCAGCTTGAGGAAGAGGTTTTAAGACAAAAACCCTAAGTGATATAAGTCATCCTTTAACCTAAAAATTTGCTTCGAAGACACTATGATTTTAGTGTTTGGTGGGAAGAGAGGGGGGATTGAGCTGACAAGCTCTCAGCTTGCTCAGCCCCAATCATGTTTTCAACTTGAAAAGAGGCATGCCAAAGTTAGAGCTAGAGGTGCTCCTTTCTCTTGTGGCCTCCATTGTGGCATTTGCATGTTCAAACTTAAAATTTCTTGCCAAAGATTGAGTACCAAAGGTTGTTTGGCTTACGGTGTTTGAGTCTAAGGTTTCCTACTAAAGGTAAAATAATTTTCTGAAAGGGTTTGTTTTAAAGAAAGAAAAAAAAGGCAAGCGGTGAGCTCATAGCTACAAGGTAAAACTCTTCCTTCAAACCGTGGTTTTTAATTTCTTATATGAAATTTTTAAATATAGACTATTATGTTAATATTGTTGTTTTGTTTCTAGGTAAAATAAAAATCTTCTATACACAACTAGAGGTGGAATATAATATCCAGTGCAACAATCTAGGTTCAACTTGTAAAAGTGCTCACACAAGCACTCGGGTAAGCCTCATCTTCGCACTCTGAGTTTCCCCTCTTCAGTCATCGTGTAGGGGGAAGGTTATCGTTGGTGTACACAAATCTAACACTGTTGATGGGAAAAAGGATTTATTACTATGACTATGCATTGTTATACTAAGAGGTCGTAGGGCTTAGCTTTGGCTCTAAACTTGTTTTGGAAAAAGGAAACAAAGACTCTATTATAAATTTCTTTCTTTTTAAGAGCATTATGGCTCCAAACCTGGAAAAAAAAACTACATAGTTGCTTAAGGGTTAAGGTTAGTGTTACGTAGGCAAATGCATGAGAAGGACCTATATTGTAAAAAACTCTAATATACATGAAATCAATTGAATTATCATTTTTAATGAGGGTTTTAATTGTAAATATTTTGTTTTTAAAATAAACCTATTTATTATTGTAATAGTTTTTTACATGAAATTCTTTTTATTAAGTTTGATTCTTTTATATACATTCTGGTGTTTTTTTTATTAAAAGTTGATAAAACAAAAATATGAAAAGAGATACCTGCGTTAAGCCTTTAGGCCAAAAGTTGTTATGTGATAATTTGATTTGTGAAGTTGTTTGCAAAAGAGTTAAATTAAAATTTTAAAGATAGACTATGTATGTTATTTACTCTGTAATTTTTTATTATATTCAGTTTGTTTAATCTGGTTTAAAACAATAATTTTTTACTATTAAGATGACAACACTGTTGTCGAAGAAAAATTGATAGTAAGAAGTTTCAAGCCAAAACGGCAGAGAGATAGTGGTTTTGAAAAATTATTTATAAACTAACATGTTAAGGATAACTTTAGGGTTTTGTTTAAATTATTAAGTTGATAAATAGTTCCTCCTTTTGACTTTGTTTTCTTGTATAAACAATTATTTTAAATTTATATTTGTAATTTAGGGTTTATAATTGCTATTAGATAAGCAATTAGGAAATTATTTACTTATATTGTAAAACTAGGTAACTAGTACTAACTAGTGCTTCCTTTTCAGGAAGAAAAAGAGGCTTAAAAGTCTAGATCTTTAGATTTATTAATATATCAGTTAAATTATGATTTATTAATATATCAGTTAAATTATGATAAGAGACAAAGTAAGATAGAATTATAGTTTTACAAGGATGAAAAAATTATTTAAAGTCTAGATTTTTAGATTTATTAATATATCGGTTAAATTATGATAAGAGACAAAATAACATAGAATTATAGATTTAAAAGGATGACAAAAGTCTTTTAAAGATTGTTTACTGACTAATTAAATACTTTGTAGAACAACGTGTTTAAGTTTATGTAACCTAGATTTAGTAAATATTAATTATGTTTTACATCTATATAATTAATTTTATAATTGATTTATAAAAGATATTAGTTGAGTAATAACCTAACTAAACAATACTAATAGTTGAATTACTTTAATTCAAGTAAATTCAAATTATCTAACTTTTATAATAAACATTCTCATTTACATTAAGTTTCTTGTTGTACTAGAGTACTATATCTTCCGATATGTGGAAAAATACAACAAGGAGTATTTATTCTCCAAAAATATTCTAATTCATAAATCATTCATTCAAATATACATTTAACCACAACTTAACTACCTTTCAATCATAAGAGAATACACAATCTAGTTTTTGATACAATTTATCCAATCATTTATATAAATCAACTCTAAATATCATTCGAGTTATTTTTGCCTGTGTAAAATAAAATAAATAACATAAAGAACCTGAGAAATTGTAGAGAAGACAAAATCCTAGGAAACCCATTCCACCCAACCAATTCCTAAGTACAGCTTAGCTGCAAATATTAGGACCCTCGAGTTTGTCTACTGGTCCACCTGGTTGGAAGCACTAGGTGAGAGAATGGGTTATGAAACCCCTGCAACTCCACAGAGTAATCCACAATAATACTTTTGCCTATAGCAGTGAGAACTCATTCAAAATAGTTGTACTATTTAAGTAAACCAACATTTTCACACTCTAATATTCTACTTTTCCCCTCCATCAAATATCCTGTGCACAAATTTCACTGAAAAATTTCACAAGTAAACATTGAACAGCCTCAGCTGAATTCAATGGGTAGTTTATAATATTGCCTAGGTCTTTTGGGTCATATTTTCACTTAATGAGCCACCTGCTCTTGTTCCACTTTCTTGGGGAACATGACCACCAAAATAGGGAAGTTTCCTCTTGCAACATCTAGAAGTAGTTTGAGGATGATGCCAAGTGTTAATCTGCTCTCAATCCAGTCTATTCCACCAAGTGGCCAGTAGAAACTCATTTAACAACCTCCTTAAGCTATTGTCTCATATTTTATTTATTAACTAATAAAATATTTAGCATAATTAATTACAATCATCATTGACCCCACTTGGTCAATAATTACAAACATTACAATAAAATTAAAGTACAATGTCTTCTGAAACATAAAATGTTTTTACAAATTTGGGGTATGTGGCATACACACTCCCTTAAATATAACATTGTCCTTGATGTTATTTCATTCATTGTCCTCAGAGCTACCCTGGAACACAATTGGATATGCTTCCCACATATGATTCTCCAATTCCTAGGTTGCTTCTTCTGGACTAAGGTGCTTCTGTTGCACCTTCACCTATCCAATGTTGTGATTTTGAAGCAAGATCTCCCTCCTATCGAGCATACAATCCAGTTCCACCAGAAAATATCCTTCGAGTTCCACCTGTACATCATTCAAATTTATAACATGAGTAGTATCATGTACATATCTTTTTAAAACAAAGATATGGAAAACATTATCAAACTTTAAATTTGGTGGTAAATCCAGTTGGTATGCCACTTGTCCCATTTTGGACAATATTTCAAAAGGCCCACAATATCTAGGTGCGAACTTAGCACAACTTCCTAACTTTAAAGAACTCTTTTAGGGCCTTACCTTTATGAAAACATGTTCACCCACCTGTAACTCTTTATGAGTTTGTTTAAGATCTACTTGACTTTTTTGTCTCTCTTGTGCAACCTTGAAATTACCTTGCACCCACTTTACAATTAACTCCATCTCCTTTAATAAATTAGGTCCTAGTACTAATATATCAACTTGGTTACTACATGAGATGGCAGTATTTCATTTTCTGCCATACATAATTTCAAATGGGCTATATTTTGTTGAAGCTTGGTAGTGGTTGTTATACACAAACTCTACCAAGTGTAAGTAATCCTCCCTTTTACCTAGTTTTTCTCTAACCTACATTCTTATCATATCTTCCAAGATTTGATTTACCCTTTCAGTCTGTCCATCCGTCTGTGGATGAAAAGATGTACTGAAATTTAAAGTAGTATTCAAACTTTTAAATATAGACTTCTAGAAATTTTCCATAAACTTAGGGTCTTTGTCAGAAATTATAACTTTTGGTATCCCATGTAAATGAAATATTTGTTTAGTAAATATTTCAGCAATATTAGCAGCCTTGTGGGTAGTCTTTACTGGTATAAAATGAGCTGCTTTACTAAGTTTATCAATGAATACCATAACTAAATCATTCTGATTCTGATTTTTAGGTAAACCGGTAATAAAATCAAGACTGATTATTTCCCATTTCTAGCTAGGGATGGGTAATGGCTGTAATAAACCGACTGGATGCTGGTGTTCAATCTTAACCTATTGACATTCAAAACACCTCGGAATATATTCTTCCAACTCATTCTTCATATTCGGCCAAAAATAATCTTTCTGTAACATGATTATGGTATTTTGATAGCCACGATGTCATGAGTAGGGAGTCTTATGTATTTCATTTAAAATCAGCAGCTTAATTTTAGGTACATTAGGTATATACAACATGTTTTTATAAAGTATTAATCCTTTTTCATTTAGACTATACTGTCTACTTAAAATTTTAGTTAAATTTTCTGCCACTTTAGCTTGTAATTTTTTATCATTTTCATCCAATTTTACTCCTTCTTCGAGCTGATCTTCTAGATCTGTTTTATAAGTACTGATTTCTGCCACAAAGTTCAATCTTGCATTTCTACTTAAAGCATCTGTGACTTTATTTTCTTTTCCTTTAATATGTTGGAACTGGAAATCGTACTTGCTAAGGAAAGCTAGCCACCTAGATTTCCTTGCATTTAATTTTGGTTGATCCAACAAATATTTTAAACCATTATTATCTGTCATTAACATAAATTTTCTTCCAATTAAGTGATGGTGCCACATCTTCAAATCATGTATGACAACAACCAACTCTAAATCGTATGTAGTGTAATTTTTTTCATGAATCTTAAGTTTCCTGGACTCGTATGCAAATATATGTCCTTCTTGAGTTAATACTCTACCAAGACCATCATTGCATGCATCAGTGCATACAACAAAGTCCTTTTTGGGATCAACATTTCTTAAGATTGCTGCAATGGTTAATATTGTTATTAGTTTCTTAAAAATTTCTTCCCAATTTTTATTCCATTCAAATTTCGTCCCTTTCTTGTATAAAGAAGTTATGGGATTTGCAATTCTTGAGAACCCCTCAATGAATCTTCGGTAATAACCAGTGATTCCCATGAATGACTCTATGTTAATAACATCCTTTGGGACCGACCATTTTTCAATTGATTTTATCTTTTATGGATCAACCGAGATCCCCTCTTTAGTTATCACATGACCCAAGTATTGTATTTTATCTTTAACAAAGTTACACCTACTGAACTTAGCATAAAGATGATGTTCCCTTAACACTTGTAAGACAATTTTTAAATGCTTCTCGTGTTCTTCTTTAGACTTAGAGTAAATTAAAATATCATCAATAAAAAAAACTAAAAATTTATCGATATATTTATGTAATACATTATTCATTAAACACATGAAGATAGTCGAGGAATTAGTGAGCAAAAATTGCATGAAAACAAAGTCATAGTGATCATATCTAGTCCTAAAAGACATTTTAAAAATATCTTCATCTCTGATTCGAACTTGATGATAACCAAATATTAAATCAATCTTTGAAAATATTGTTGCTCTGTGCAGCTGATCAAACGGATCATCTATGCGGAGCAATGGGTATCTATTCTTAATGGTCATTTTATTAAGCTGATGGTAATCAATGCATAAGCATAGAGTATCTTCCTTCTTTTTAACAAAACTGACAGGTGCTCCGTAAGGAGACGCGCTTGGTCTTATGTACTTTTTATCAATAATTTCCTTTAATTGTGATTTTAATTCGTTAAGTTCCAAGATATTTATCCGGTAAGGAGATTTTGAGTTAGGAACTGGGCCAGGTACTAACTCAATTGTGAAATATAGTTCCCTTTTTAGAGTGAGTCCTATAATTTCCTCCGAAAATACATCCAAATACCCCCTCAGGATTGGAATATCTTCCAGTTTTAGTTTATCTTCATTATTAATATGTTATTCATCAGTTATAGTTATAGCAAAAGATTTACATCCTTTATGAATAGCTCTCTTTAATTACAAGGTGGAGAGTTGTCTGATTCTTGTTTTCCTAGGAATTCCTGTTACAGTTACTGTTTCTCCTTCATTATTTGTACACATGTAAAAGTTTTATCGAAACAATTCAAAACTACGCTATGCTATTCTAACCAGTGCATTCCATTTAATGTGTCATAAGAGCCTAACAAAAGTACATTTAGCTTCACAGAAGTCTCAAACTGATTCATAAATAAAGTACAGTCTTTTACAAAATTAATCACTTTTCTCTTTTCTCTTGTAGCTAGTTAAACCATCCATAACTTTGTAAAATTTTCTACTTGTAAATTGCATTTTTCTACTAAACTAGGAGAAACATAACTTAGGATAGCTCCTAGGTCAATTAAGATAGAAATGGGTGTTTGATTCAGCTTACCTTCTACTTCCACCATGAAAGTTTGATAATCAGCCTACCTATTTTCCAGTGCGGCTTATATCCTGGGCATCCCGCTTGCTAAGTCACCAATAGTCATGTCTTCCTGCACTCTATTAATGTAGCTGACGGTCTTCTTTCTGTTAGGGCAGACTGATGCATAATGAGTTCAATTAAAGTCCCCACATTTTATCGGCTCTTTACATTCATTTTTCTTAACGTAGTTGCTGTTATTATTAGCAAGTTCTCTATTTCTAGGGTGATTAGGGTTTGACTATGAGTTAGCTTTATTTCCTTAAAAATTATTATTAGGAAAATTACGTGCATTTTTATTCCCAAAATATCAATTAGGTGTGAAACCCTTCTTTTTATGTTCAAAATTATTAGACCTCTTGGCTTTCTAGTTTGGCATGTTTTGCCTTTTTCGGTTCTACTCAAAGAAGAAATTTTCCTTTCGCATAGCCTCTTCTAGGGTTTTAGGGTTATCTTATTCAATTATATCTTTAATGTGAAAATGTAAATAGATTAGAAACTGCTGTACCTTGGGCTTCTCATCAACAATGTAAGGCACATAATATAGTAAACTTAAAAATTTACTGTTTAACTCCTTCATGTTCATAGTTCCTAACTTCAGTTCATAGAACTATTTAGCACGCTCTTCATAATTATGTTCTGAAATAAACTTATTTTTAAAATATTTTTTAAATGTACTCTAGTTAATATTCCATTCCTTTATTCCTATTACTCATTTTAAATCCCTCCACTAGATATCTTCCTTTCCAGTTAAGTTGTATATAGCCATTCTAGCTTTTAACAGATTGGAGTAATTATACATTTGGAAATACTTCTTCATTCCAGACAGCCATGCTTCGGATTCCTCCCCTTTCTCTGTTTCACCGTTGAAAGTTGGTGGTTTTATTTTCTTAAATTCTCCAAAAATTTCCTCACAGGACTTATATTTCATTTTTATAGAATGGTAATTATCCTCACTGCTATCGCTAGAGTACTAGCGATTCTTCCTGTGTGAGTCACCATAAATTTCAGAGGATGAACTACTTTCAATTTTAGAATATTTGTAATTTTTACTTTTATGTTGGTAGGACATATTTTCAGATCCTATCTATTTATCCTTCCCTTCACCTTGGAATTTCTCAATCAGTATTTGGTTTAGCTCCTCTTAAGCTCTTAGAATTCTTTCGTTCTCTTTTTTAACTGTTTCCATTTTAGTTTTTAATTCTTTAACAGTTTTTAATAGTTCAAAGGAATTGTTAGATATTTCTTTCTTAACGGGTTCTTTTTTAGAATTACTTTGTTCATTTAATGGGGACCCTTCATCTACATACTCTTCAAGTCCTTCCATACCTGCAATTCTAGTTCAGAAAAATTTTCTGTATAACAACATTTCAAAAATAATAAACTAGTACGCCTGAATGTTATTTACTATTTGTTTAGATGAATTGAGCCGCATTCAGGCCTAGTGTCTAAATGTGGGCTTTGATACCATGTGTAACACTCCAAAAATTCGTAAAAATTTAAAATTTCTCCATGTGAAATTAAATGTTAAATCATCGCTTAGGTAGTTTCAACTAACTGCTACACATAACACTTTTACAATATCTTAACTAATTGATGCACTAATTCATTTTCTAAAACACATATGTACAATGCTTTTATTACTAGCATTGTATAAAAGAAAATATTGAAAATTCAGTCTAACTGAGTCCAAGATGGAGTGTATTGATTTTAACTATTAAAGTTCCTAGTAAAAGTAATATTTTAATAGATCGTTCTTCTTGTCTTACTCAAGGGGTCCTTAGTTGTTCCCATGGATTACTTAGCTTATTGAAGCTAATGCAGTCAACTGGTGTTCTTTTTACATGTTCTTGTATAGGTAAGACCTAAACATCTGGTTTTGAAAATCAAGATTATCTATCTAGATTAGCATAATAATGCTAGCGTACTTATTAAAATTTGAAGCTTTTGTTTATCGAAGGTACAGAAAACTTATTTTCTTCCCATGAATTTTAGGTCTATGAAAAACGAAGCTTGTGTGGGTTCTCATATTTTAAAATGTAAATTTGTTATGTAAAACAACCTTATGATATCACACCTAACCAAATTGGTAAAGATTTTCAAATTTAGTTTGCTGCCTAGTTCTATATAATTACATGACCGAAGAAGGTTTAAGCAACATCAATGCTTAACCCTAATCTTATAAAATATACTGTAATTACTCATACTATACTAACTATGAATGTAAAAGATCCATACTTTTATCTCTAAAACTATTTCCATAATTATTTATGTAATACATAGTTTGCTCATTATGTAAGTATTAACCAAATAATTTAAAAATAGGATTTACCTTACCATATGCACTATAAGAAAAATATTTGTGCAATACCTAGATTTTACATTTTGTAAATTATTTACTAAAAATGAATTTTTGATGTAGGGCTTATTACACTATATGGAATTGTTGAGAACCAATAATAAATCGCTTGAAAGGTGGATTCCACATGGTGGGAAATGAGAGGAAGAGGTTTTAAGACAACAACCCTAAGTGATATAAGTGAGGCTTTAACCTAAAACTTCGCTTCGAAGACACTATAATTTCGTTGTTTGGTGGGAAGAGGGGGGGATTGAGCTGACAGGATCTTGGCCTGCTTGGCCTCAATCCTATTTTCAAGTTGAAAAGAGGCACACCACAGTCACAACTGGGTGTTCCTTTCCCTCGTGGACTCCATAGTGGCGTTTGTAAGTTAAAACTTAAAATCTCTCACCAAAGATTGAGTACCAAAAGTTGTTTGGCTTACAGTGTTTGAGTCTGAGGTTTCCTACTGAAGTAAAAGTATTGTCTTAGAGGGTTTCTTTTAAAGAAAGAAAAAAAAAGGCAATGGTGAGCTCATAGATACAAGGTAAAATGCTTCCTTCAAACCCTGGTTTTTAGTTTCTTATATGAAATTTTAAAATGTAGACTATTATGTTAATATTATTGTTCGTTCAATGTGTTTGTAGGTAAAATAAAACTCTTCAATACACAACTGTAGGTGGAATATAATATCTGGTACAACAATTAGGGTTTAGCTTGTAAAAGTGCCGACACAACCACTCAGGTAATCCTAGGCTATGCACTCTATGTTTCCCCTCTTCAGTAATCATTTAGGGAGTAGGTTATCATTGGTGTACATAACTCTTATAGTGTTGATGGGAAAAATGATTTACTATTGTGACTATGCATTGCTATACTAAGAGGCTGTAGGGCTTAGCTTTGGCTATAAACCTGTTTTGGAAAAAGGAAACAAAGACTCTGTTATAAATTTATTTTTTGTTAAGAGATTTATGGCTCCAAACTTGGGAAAAAAACTGCATCGTAGCTTAAGCATTTCAATTACTGTTACACAGTCAAATGCATGAGAAGGACCTGTATTGTAAATAACTCTAATATAAAGGAAATAAATTGAATTATCATTTTTAATCACGGTTTTATTTGTAAATATTTTCTTTTTAAAATAAGCCTATTTATTACTATAATAGTTTTTTACACGGAAAGAAAATTATTAAGGAAGTTTGATTCATTTATATATATTCTATTTTTTTTTATCAAAAGTTAATAAAACAAAAATATGAAAAGAGATACCCGAGTTAAGACATTAGACCAAAAGTTGTTAGGTGATAATTTGATTTGTGAAGCTGTTTGCAAAAGAGTTAAACTAAATATTTAAAGATAGACTATGTAAGTTATTTAGTCTATAAATTTTTATTGTATTCAGTTTGTTTAATATGGTTTAAAACAATAATATTTTTACTGTTAAGATGACAACAATGTTGTCAAAGAAAAACTGACAGTAAGAAGTTTCAACACAAAAGGGCAGAGAGATAGTGGTTTTGAAAAAATATTTATGAACTACCCTATTAAGGATAAATTTAGGGTTTTGTTTAAATTATTAATTTGATAAATAGTTCCTCCTTTTGACTTTGTTTTCTTGTATAAACAATTAATTTATATTTATATTTGTAATTAAGGGTTTATAATTGCTATTAGATAAGCAATTAGGCAATTATTTACTTATGTTGTAAAAATAGGTAACTATTACTAACTAGTGCTTCAATTTCACGAAGAAAAAGAGGCTTAAAAGTCTAGATCTTTAGATTTCTTAATATATCTGTTAAATTATGATAAGAGACAAAGTAAGATAGAATTATAGTTTTACGATGATGACAAAAGTATTTTAAAGATTGTTTACTGACTAATTAAATACTTTGTACAACAACATGTTTAAGTTTATGTAACCTAGATTTACTAAATATTGCTTCTATATAATTTATTTTATAAAGGATTTATAAAAGATATTAGCTTGGTAATAACCTAATTAAACAATACTAACACTTGAATTAATTTATATCGAGTAAATTCAAATGATCTAACTTAGATAATAAACATTCTAATTTACTTTAAGTTTCCTGATCTACTAGAGAGTATTATATCTTCGGATATGGTGAAAAATACTGCAAGGAGTATTTATCCTCCAAAAATATTCTAATTCCTAAATCATTCATTCAAATATATATTTAACGATAAATTAACAACATTTAAATCATAAGAGAATACACCGTCTAATTTTTTATACAATTGATCCAATCATTAAAATAAATAAACTCTAATTCTCATTCGAGTTCTTTTTTCTTGCATAAAATAAAACAAATAACATTTAGAAACTGAGAACTTGCAGAGAAGACAACAACCTAAGAGGCCCATTCCACCCAACCAATTCCTGGAGACAGCTTAGCTGCAAATCTTACGACCCCCGAGCCTATCTACTGGTCGACCTAGTTGAAAGCATTGGGTGAGAGAATGGGTTATGAAATCCATGCAACTCTACAGAGTAATCAACAGTAATACTTCTACATATAGAAGTAAGAACTCAGCCAAAATAGCTACACTAGTTTAGTAAATCAGCATTTTCACACTCTAATCCTTTTTTTTTCCCTCCATCAAATATCTTGTGCACAAATTTCACTCAGAAATTACAGAAGTAAACATTGAACAACCTCAGCTGAACTTGATGTGTAGTTTATGAGCTTGACTAGGTCTTTTGGGTAATTTTTTCACTTAATGACCCAGCTGCTCTTGTTCCACTTTCTTGGGGAACATGATGACCAAAATAGGGAAGTTGCATCCTGCAACAGCTAGAAGTAGTTTGAGGATGCTGCCAAGTGGACCAATCTGCTCTCAACCGACTCTATTCCACCAAGTGGCTAGTAGACACTCATTTAACAGCCTCCTTAATTTGTTGTCTCATCTTTTATTTATTAACTAATAAAATATTCATCATAATTAATTACAATCATCCTTGAACCCACTTGGTCAATAATGACAAACTTTACAATAAAATTAAAGTATAATGTCTTCTTAACATAAAATGTTTTAGCAAATTTGGGGTATGTGACAGTATGGGCTGAGGAAGCATACGGGTGAACCTGTGGTTCCATAAGGAAATGGCCCTTCTTGAAGACTACAAGTAGAATGACCTAAGTAGAGTGGTCTGGTTGCACCCACTGAAACCAAGGTAGGAAACTTCCATGTGCTATGAGAATGATCTCATGACTAAAATCTAACTTTTGAACATAATAGATTTTGAACTTCATATTTTAAATTTTGCTGATCATTGTTAATTAAATACTATTAACTGTTTGGCTTATCTAAAATGTTGTCAAGATGACATGTTGTATGTGAATGTCCAGGTTTTTTGTAGCATGTCTAAGTTAGGGATGAGTACTCCCCACTTGCAAAAGACAAACAATATGAGGATGATCTCATGGTTGTAAAAATCTGATTTTTCTGTGGGAAGGAGAATTGTGAATTCAAATTTTGATTTGACTATCAATGTTATTGATCATTTGATAATTTGAAATTTATCCAAGCATAAAATAGATTTGAAAGTCTATGATTAAATATTATGATGACATCTCATAAAAACTACATGCTTGTATGTAACACAGGTGATATGATGAAAACATGTACTGGTTGTACATGGCTCCTCAGAAGGATGTACTTCGATACATAGGGATGTGCTTGGAATAGGTTTGAAAACCTATAATTGCAATTATTTCTATAATGACATCTCATATAAACTACATTCGTGTATGTAACGTAGGTGGGATGATGAAAATATGTAGTGGATGTACATGGCTCCTCGAAAGGATGTACATGGAGACATAGCTTCTCGGAGGGATATGTTTGGGATAGGTTTGAAAACCTATAATTGCAATTATTTTTATAATTAAATATCATATAAATCACATGCTTGTATGTAACATAGGTGAGATGATGGTGGTATGCCCCTGGAGTACATAGCTCTCAGGAGGATGTGTTTGAGAAATATTACTCCTCTGGAAGGATGTAAGAGAGTGCATAGCCTCACCCCCCCTGCCATCTAGGAACTGTTATGCATCATTGGGGATTCCCAAGGTGTAAGACATCCAGTTAGACTTCTTTATGCACACATTCATGTTGTAAGGGGACTATCACAAGAGTGTTGATGGATTCGTAACTTCAGAATGTATTCACTTGTATATCTTATGTATTGTACCCCAATGTTTATTCTGAGAAGTATCTGTAATGTATTTGAGTCATATCATGCCTTGACATTCCTATCGAGAGATTAAATAATGTAAAAAAGTCATGTAAAGTCCTTCTGGGTAACCCTCCTATTGATCAAGGGTTAAAGTCCCCGTAGTTGTGGGGCCCTAGGGTTATTAGACTCTCCTAGAGAAGTCATCCCTAGTAAGTTATTATCAAGTTGGGAATTAGTATAAATAGAGAGTGAGCCTCTCTATTTATCACACATTTACTCACACTTAGTTGTAGTGCATAACTGAGAGAGATGAAGTTGCTGGGACAAGAAAGAGAGAGAGACTACTGTTGTCGGGAGATCATCGTACTGTTTTGGGGTTTTGCTTTTGGTGCTGATTCTATCTCTGAGGAAGTTGCGGGTTTTTCTCCTTTATGGTTTCCCTGAGGAAAATATTTGTGTCTATTGTATCTTATGTTTGATTACTGTTCTTTTTATTCTCTCAGTTAAAGATCTTAATATAATGCTATCCTGAATGATAAAAAGCTAACAACGAGTGGGGGCTCTATGAAGAGAATAACCCCTAGGTATTATGATGTTTGTAAAGTAAGTGCCTAAGCATTGGTAATAAATTGGAGGAGGTGTTGGGATCTAGAGTGGGGATGATCAGATCTCGATTGAGAGATGCTATAAATATAAGTATTGGATTACTTAGCAAATCCTGCTTGATTTTTTATAATTACACATGTACATAACAATTCAACTCATATTTTGAAAATCTTGTTAAGAAATAAATCCTGTGAAAAATGAATCTGAAATGTGAATAAATATGTTATGGTTCCTGGAAAGGAAGTTCCTGAAATTAATGAGCACTCGAGGAGGTGCTAGGATCTTAAGTCGGAGCTAACATTAAGCACCCAAAGAGGTGTTAGGCTCTAGAGCAGAGCTACCCAATCTCGGTTGAGAGATGCTACACAGATAATGCTGGAGCATTGGTAAGAACTGGGAGGAAGTGTTGAGCCTTAAGAAAAGCTTCCATTAAGTACCTAGAGAGGTGTTGGGCTCTAAATCAAGGCTACCAGATCTCGGTTGAGATATGTTATACAGATAAGTATTTGGTTTACTTATCAAACTTTTTTTTTTTTTTTCTGTAAAAATACATGAGCATATGATGCAACCATTATTTTTAAAATATTGCTATAGATTGCACCTTATATAAATGAATCTGACATGTGAATTAATTGTTGTGGTGCCCGAAAAGGAAGCGTCAAGCTTGGTGAGAACCTAGAGGGATTTTTAGGCTATCAAGCAGAGCTGTCAGATCTCGATTGAAAGATATTTTCACATGATCCGAGGCTTGTAGAAATTTGGATACCCTTTAATGCGCATCTAGGTGTGGGGTGGGGTAGGGTTGTGTGTGCTATGATTGTATTAATCCCAATCGGACACCTATGGAACCAAAAGAAGATACTTATACAAGATAACTATTTGGTTCACTTAGCAACTTCTTATTGATTTCATGTCAATATACATGTGCATGTGATTCATCTATGATTTGGGAAAATATTGTGAATACTAACTTGGGAATCGACTCATTGCTTTGGGTTTGAGCACAGGTATTGCTGGATGCCAAAGACATTGGAGAAGTTTCAAGATGCGGATAAGGATTCCCCAAGACTAGGAAAATATTCGGTGGTGTGTGCTAATGCATACAATCAAGGACTTGGAGGAGTCTGTGCACAAGACAACTACTTAGTGGGACCAAGGAGAAGTTCCAGATCATATCATTGGATAAGTGAAAATGCATAATGAGCACCACGATCCCGATGAGGATACATGGGAGCTGGAGGATTCCTTATGATTGGCACATCCATTTTGNGGGGGGGGGGGGGGGGGGGGGTGGAATGTAACACCCCATTTTTGACCCCATGGTATCACATGTGATGTAATTATTGTATTTAATCATGGTGTGGAGCTAAAGGAAAATGCCCCACCATGGATTTAATGTCTTATGTATCGGTGATTAAAATCGACGCCAATGGTTTATGTCCTAGCTAGGAACGATATGTTTAAGACATCATGTAAAAACAAAATTTAATTAAAAACCCACAACCAGCTATGTCAATGCAGCAAATAATTAGATGGGGGCATGATTTCCTAAGCATAAAGGGGGCGATGTTTAACCTTGAGCCATTGGGGAAAACCCATCAAAACTATCAACTACAAATTTCTTGTCTTTTCCCCAATCATTTATTTCTACCAGAATTTGGTTGATGTAGTGATTGCATGGGAATGGGAAGAGTATGGGAAAAAATTCGAATTGGGCAAAGAAACCATTTTTGAAAACTGTGTTTTGACCTCATGGGCAAGAAAACACCCAAAAACGTATGCCCATTCCCTCAAGCATTCACGTTTTCATCTCCCCTCACATTTTAGGGACCTGGGCAGGACGTTTTTATCATCCATCCTAAATTCACGAGGAACACTCACACAGTTGATTGTTCTTCTCCTCAGTCCTCCATCCCCTATTTTTTTCTCTAACATGATTTTTGCATTTGTTTTCATTTTCCCATGCTTCGAGAACCATTTTGGAAATTCCCAGCATATTGAACAGAAAACCATGATTTTAGAGTGGTTGTTGAGATGCCTTCACCCACGTGAAGCTATTGAACATTCTATGAAGTTGATTTTAGTCATAAGGTCATTGTTCCCCAATTTCCATTGTTGTTTTGGATTCCACGATGTTTTCCTTCAATCCTAGAATTTGTAATTGTTGTGTAGGCATTCTTCATTTGGGCTGAACGATTTGGCTGTGAAGAGGTCATTTTTTCCTTTGGAAAGCCATCCAACATTTTTTGAACTATTTGGGTCACTTGGGGGTTTTCCCCATTGGCCATATTCGATTTTGGGTTTCCATGACGTCTTTGTCCATAACCAAAATTTGTCTTTTGTTGTGTAGTGCATCCTCATGTTGGTTTGGCTGAGTAATTCCAAGAACCCATCTATTATTGGGCTGACTATGTTTGGATGCGATTATTGGCTTGACTATCGGTGTATATCCTTGTTGTGTGTAATTATGTGTTCCCTCGCTCCTTGTGGAAATCATGCCCATATCGGGGGTTGTAGTGATGCTGAGAGATTAAGGATCACATTGGCGTATGGTTAGGTGGAACATTGCAGCGACATAGCTAGTTGCGGGAAAGATTCTTCTTATGATAAGTATTCTTGTGGATTTAACCTCTGCAATGTATTTTCTTTGTAAATTTTTCATGAACATGTGGAATGCTTGAAAAGGATGAATGTTTATTGTTTTATGAGTTATGAACAACATGAATGCATTGAATGAATGTGTATTGCTTCAGCTGTAGATTGCTCTAGGCATCTGTAAACATTTTTACGTGTTGATGTATTTGTAACTTCAGAATGTATTCACTTGTATATTTTATATAGTGTATTTCATTCATCCTCGATGTTCCTATCAGGAGAATCATTAATGTAATCAAGTCATGTAAATTCATAGAGGTTAACCCTCCTTGTTGATCATGGGGGGGGGATTCCTGCAGTTGTTGGGCACTAAGGTTATTAGACTCTCCTAGAGAAGTCAGCCCTTGTAAGTTATTGTCAAGTCAAAAACTAGTATAAATAGAGCGTGAGCCTCTCTATTTATCAGACACACTCACCCAGCTATAGCGCATAGGTGAGAGAGAAGAAGCTCACTCAAGTGAGAGAGAGAACAACTATTGGAGATCATCTTTTTTGTCTTTGGGTTTTACTATTGCCATTGGTGCTCATTCTATCTATGGATTTTCGTCTTTGTTTTTTTTACTCGGATCTCAAAACAAAAAAAATAGAAAAATCCATAATTTTACAAATCAATATTGAAATATAATAACTCACCACATCAATGTTGTAAAGACTAACTCCTTTTGTCAATCCAACATCAGTTCATCACGGCTCTGATACCAAATGATGAAGAAGTGTCCTTAGACACACAATTTTATTAATAAGGAAAATAACAATACATGAACTCTCACAAAACTCTCTTAACATCTCATAGAGAAGAAATCTTGTTTATATAGCTCAAACCTATACTAAAAAGTAAAATGAAAACCAATCATATAATCACATGAAGATGATATGTGTCATTTACAAAGAAATAGTCCTATTCAAAGTCTATTTTCACATTAAACTAATTTATTCTTTTAATATAATACTAGAAAATAACTTGACTATAAAACTTAGGATTAAGAGGTCTAACAAGATGATGCAGCAGTGATTGGAGAGTAAGAGGAAGGCTTATACAAGCTAAAGGGCCAACCAAAACAAGCCTTGGTCCATGACTCAGTAGAGCAAAATGAAGTTTGGCATAGAAGGCTTGCACATGTGCACTATCGGGAACTGCCACTTGCAAGCAAAGCTATTGAAGTTATTCCAGAAATACATGAAAAGCATGAAAGTTTTTGCAAAGAATGTACGAAAGGAAAGAACAAAAAGAATACATTTGCAAGTAGCGAGAGAAAGACAAAAGGAATCTTGGAAATCATCCACTTTGATGTATGCGATTCAATGTCATCTCATTCATTGAGTGGGTATGTATACTATGTTTCTTTCATTGATGATTCTTCTAGGAAGATATGGATATGTACTTCTTAAGAACAAAGATGAAGTATTTAACAAGTTCAAAGAATTCAAAGTCTTGATCGAGAACCACATAGAAAATAAAATCAAGATCTTTCGATCAGACAATGGTGGAGAATTCACATCAAATGAATTCAAAGAATCATGCAGAGATTCAAGGATTAAGAGGTATTTGACCACTCGATATAATCCACAACATAATGGGGTTGTAGAAAGGAAGAATAGAATGATCATGGAAGCTACAAGGGAAATGCTTCATGATCAATATCTTCCGATGCATCTATGGGTAGAAGCTACTAGGACAGCTGTGTATGTACAAAATTGTAATCCACATAGAGTTTTTGAGAACAAGACACCTGAAGAAGTCTTTTCCAGCAAGAAACCAAAAGTCAGCCATCTTGGAATATTTGGTTGTCCAGTGTACATACACATTCGAAAAGAAAAAAGGACGAAGTTAGATCCTTCAGGGAAGAAAGGTATATTTGTGGGATATAGTGAAAGTTCAAAGGCTTATAGAATATACTTCCCATGATTAAAGAATATTGACATCAGTAGAGACGTAACCTTTGACAAAGACTCATCTTACAATAAATCCATAAAGACACCTGCTCAAGACCCTCAAGAAGTAGAAGTACCAAGAATTCAAGATACAACTATGAATAATGTAAATCAAGATGAAGATCGAGAAATAGAAGAACCCCAGGAACCTACAGATCCACCTCATGAGAAGAATCTTCATAAGAGGAAAATTGCATGGGTATTAGAGGCTATCCAAGGTGTAGAAAGAATGGGGATTCAAAAGAAATGCACAAAGAAAGGAAGATAAATAGCTCCTATTCTGGATATGTAGCCCTATTATGTGACATCATTTATAAAGGACCTTACAACTATGAAGAAGTGGTAGAGAAAAAAGAATGGAAGGATGCTATGATTGAGGAGTACCAGTCAATCATGATGAATGATGTCTGGGATGTTGTCCCAAGACCAGAAGGGAAGTCTGTTGCCACTTCCAAGTGGATCTACAACATCAAGCATGCTACAGATCGTAGCATAGAGAAATTTAAGGCAGGATTTGTGGCTTGTGGCTTCTCCCAGAAAGAAGGGACAGATTACAAAGAGACTTTTTCACCTGAAGCCAGATACACTTCAATTAGATCAGTAATGAAATGGAAGATACACCATATGGATGTCAAGATTTCTTTCTTGAATAGTGTAGTTTAAAAGGAAGTGTATGTGGAGCAGCCACTCAATTTTGAGACACATGATAGGGAAACTCATGTGTGTAAATGGAAGAAAGCCATGTACAATTTGAAACAAGCACCCAGAACTTCGTATGGTAGGATTGACAGCTTCCTGACTAGTTTGGGATTTACCAAGGCTAAAGCAGATTCCAACCTTTACTATAGGGTTGAATAAGGGAACCCAGTGATACTCCTACTATATGTAGATGATCTGTTTGTAATAGGTGAGGATGGGTTGATGGTTGATACGAAGAGGAATCTTTCTACTGAGTTCAAGATGAAGGACTTGGGTATGATGCACTACCTTCTAGGCATGGAGGTGTGGTAGAATGTATATGGAATCTCTTGGGACAAAGGAAGTATGTAGTAGAGATCCTGAAGAGGTTCAGGATGATGTACTGCAAGGCCATGACGACACCTATGGAATTCAACCTAAAGCTATTGATTGATGCTTCATCAGATTCGGTTGATGCTATGATGTATCATCAGATTATTAGGTCCTTGAAGTACCTGACGAACACGAGACTAGATATTTGCTTTGCTGTGAACACATTGAGACACTTCCTAACATATCCGAGACATGTTCATTTTATTGCTCCAAAGCATATTCTAAGGTACCTAAAGGGTATAGTTGATTATGGGCTCAAGTATGAGGTGAATCAGAAGATTAACCTAGAGGGTTATATGGATTTGGATTGGAAAGGCAGCTCCATCGATCGGAAGAGCACTTCTGGGTGTATCTTTAGTATGGGATGAGGTTTGATCTCTTGGTTTAGCAGGAAGCAATCCTGGCATTGAGTACAGCTGAAGTAGAGATTGTCACATCTTGTTCGGTTAGTTGTGAGGTAGTATCACTGAAGAAGCTACTATCTAATTTGATTGATCTTCAATTGGAATCTACTTGTATATATTCTGACAACCAGAGTTGTGTGAAGTTGTTATAGAACCCAATGTTCAATGACAAGTCCAAGCATATTGCGATCCTATACCACTATATCAGGGATATGGTGCAAAGGGGAGCAGTGAAGCTCCAATATGTTACGACAGACGAATATATAGCTAATGTGTTGACTAAGCCATTAGAGATAGTGAAGTTTGAGTACTTCCAAGAGAACCTTGTTGTTCTCCAGATAGAGGTTCCTTCCAAGGGGAAGTGATGAGTCTGTAAGCCCTTCTGACATGGATACAGGATCTATTCCCCACATGGTCAGATGTAAGTGTAGATCCCTTCTGACATGGATGTGGGATGTGTTCCCCACATGGTCATATGTAAGTACAGAGCCCTTCTTACATGGATGCGATATGTGTTCCTTACATGGTTAGATGTAAGTGCAGATCCCTTCTGACATGGATGTGAGATGTCTTTCACACATGGTCAGATGTAAGTGTAGAGCCCTTCTGACATGGATGTGGGATGTTTTCCCCACATCGTTAGATGTAAGTGCAAATCCCTTTTGACATGGATGTGGGATGTGTTCCCCACATCGTCAGATGTAAGTGCAGATCCTGACATGGATGTGGGAAGTGTTCCCTACATGGTCAGGTGTATGTGCAGAGCCCTTCTGGCATGCATGTGGGATGTGTTCCCCACATGGTCAGATGTAAGTGCAGAGCTTTTCTATCATGGATGTGGGATGGGTTCCCCACATGGTCACATGTAAGTGTAGATCCCTTCTGACATGGATGCGGGATGCATTCCCCACATGGTCAAATGTAAGTGCAGAGTCCATCTGACATGAATACGGGATGTGTTCCCCACATGGTAAAATGTAAGTGAAGATCCCTTCTGACATGGACATGGGATGTGTTCCCCACATGGTTAGATGTAAGTGCAAATCCTTTCTAACATGGATGCAGGATGTGTTCCCCACATGATCAGATGTAAGTGCAGAGCCCTTCTGACATGGATGCTAGATGTGTTCCTTGCATGGTAAGATGTAAGTGCAAATCCCTTCTGATATTGTTGCGAGATGTGTTCCCCACATGGTCAGATATAAGTGTTGAAGAATATGAAGACCTACATGGAGGCTAGGCCTACAACCAACATGAAAATGGGCTGGCTCTGTAGAACTTCCTGTGACGAGTAGAATTGAAAGATGGCACAATTTATTCGATATAGTGGAAGTAGTGATGATGATCATGTTCCAATGATGATCCAGCCATGATCCAGTGATGAAGACTTGTGCTTATGAATTGTGTCTAGAGAATACCTTCCTAGTTAAGAGGGAGTGTTGATGTATTTGTAACTTCAGAATGTATTTAGTTTTATATTTTATATATTGTATTTCATTGGTCCTCGATGTTCCTATTGGGAGAATCATTAATGTAATCAATTCATGTAGAATCATAGAGGTTAACCCTCCTTGTTGACCAGGGGGAAAAGTCCCCACAGTTGTGGGGCACTAGGGTTATTAGATTCTCCTAGAGAAGCCATCCCTGGTAAGTTATTGTCAAGTCAAAAAATAGTATAAATAGAGAGTGAGCCTCTCTATTTATCACACACACTCACCTAGTTGTAGCGCATAGGTGAGAAAGAAGAAGCTCACTCAAGTGAGATAGAGGGAACAATTGTTGGAGACAATATTTTTTTGGTTTGGGTTTTACTATTTCCATTGATGATCTGTCTATATTTGAGAAAGTTCTAGGGTTTTACTCTTAATGTTTTCCCTGAGGAATATCTTTATGTCTATTGTCTCTTATGATTGACTGTTGTGCATGTTATTCTGTTAGATAAGATCCTAAGATCATATTGTCCAATTGATAAAACTCTAACATTATCTTTAATGCATTTTTATGATTTATGATTTATCTTTTATGAGGGCTCAGATTGCCTGGATTGGTGATGGCCTAAATGGACAAATCTATCAAAGAATTTTGTTAACAGGTTGAATTTTTGGACCAAAATCTTCCTTCTGCAACTTGCGGGAGGTAGGATGCGGAAACGTTCTTCTGTAAAAAAATTTCACCACATATTTCCTTTTGCAACTCTCCTTTCTGCAACTTGCTAGATGCAGGATGTGGCGTCACAATCCCTTTATCCACAATGGTCTATTCCGCACGCGGGATGTGGGATCATAATTTCCCCGCAGATCTCTTTCCGCAACTCTCCTTCCCGTAATGGTCTATTCCGCAAGCGGTATGCGGGATCGTAATTTCCATATTTCCCCAATTCCGCAAACTCAATTTTTTCACACTGTTGATTATTGTAGGTTGATTCTCAATCACTAATCTGTTTCTAGATGTGGAACAGATTCTGACCGTTGTTTTTTGTCACGATATTTCTCCATTGTTCCATCTCCTTTGATATTTTTCTTCATAGATCATCGAATGGATCACCGATAGGATCGATTTCTATGCTATTGGGAAGTCAAAAAATTTATACACTGACTTGAATAGAGGGAACTTTGGGATTGATGCTCCTGCATCAATTAGGCAACATAAATGGGCGTGTTCTCCCTCTAGTGGACAGGAGGGGATGTGACACAATGCAATGATCTATGGGATTAAAGGAATCAGTATTTTTAATGAATTCGTGGACTTGAGTCATTCAAAGAAGACTAAGAGGATATACTCTCTAGATATTTCTTCTTTCTGTGTTGAAGGTTTCTTTTATGGTGCTACATCAAATCGTTCATGTGGATGTGCAATGGTTCTTCGCTTAAATAAGGAACATTATTTTAATTTAATACTGGGTTGGGAGAATGAAACCAGCACTAAAGGAGAACTACTAAATTTATGGGGTTTATCAAAATTTGTTGCACTTATTGAAATCTTTGATATTTGTATATTTGGGGACTCAAAAGTGATATTAGAATGGATTAATGGTAACTTCAATCCACCTTTAATTTACAAGTTTTGATTCTTAAACAATGGTGCTAGAGAATTCAACTTCCAAAAAGCTTCTTCGTATAGAGCTCCTTTAGACATGTTTCCAAATCTTTCAATTGGATCACTCATAGCCTTTCTAAAGAGGATATTAATTTGAAGATGGGTTCTTATTTGTATCAAGAATTTTTCGATAGGATTTTGCTTAATGAAGGAGAGGTTTATTTGATAGATATGGCCTAATTTGGATACAATTTTTTGAGAAAAAAAGTCATCATTTAATCTTTCAATTTTGTTGAAAGATCTCGACTTTATCTAATAGTTTGTTTAATGTCATAAATTAAATGAATAACAATATTACATAGTAAGTATTCTCCATGAATGTTGATCTTAATATGTAAAAAAAATTTCGTTGATTTAATAAATATCACCAAAACTGCGTTTTTCTTTTGAAAAAAGAATACAAAAACAACATAGATTTTCTTGATAGTGTATTGAGTGATAATTAACTAAAAGGACATTTGGCAAAACCATGTTTTTTTAATATATTTTTTAATTTTTAACTTAAATTTTGTATAAAACAATTGAGTTTGGGATCAAATAAAATTAGTCTTTTCCTACGTTTCTATTAATCATAAAACACAAATTTATATTTAAAATTTTAAAGATAAATTATATTTAAAACTTTAGAAAATAAATTATCAACATACATATTAATTATAATTCAAAGTTAAATAAAAATAATTACTCTATATCGATATAAAAATATAAACGAATTTCTTTAATTATGTATTAAATTAGTTAATACATGAAAATTCGAATAAAACATTATCATTATAATTTAATTCAATATTATTATGGTCATACGGTAAATTGTTAAATAAAATATGGAAAAATAATGACAATGATTTGAAAATTTTATTATAAAAATGTAAACTTAATTGTACACAATTTTTTTATTATTAAAAGATTTAAAAAGTTTAAATAATGTTTATTAGATGTAGCTTGGGTGGTTGGAAGTAATAATTGTTACTTTCATTACCTATATATTCAATTCTTATAAGTAATATAATACTTTTCCCAACCTTTATATAATACTTGATATGTAAAATAACCATACATTTATTTAATTAAATATAAATCCAAAACAACCATAAAATAATATAATCGACTTTCATAAATTAATATAACTAATTTCAATATACCCTAATTTGAAAATAACATTTTACTATATTTAACTTATACCCTGTCCGTTTTCTATGATTAAGGAATATGTTTGATATTTTTGAACGGATATTTAGAATATGTCATAATTTGTTTCGAAAATTTAATTATTATTATGAGAAAAATAAGATAATATAATCCACCTTTATATTAATTTTTATATAGTAAAAATAACATTTTACTCGATATAAAAACCTATATGTTAATATAATTAACTTCTCCACCATAAAAATAACAATTTACTATATGTTTTCTATTGTCAAGGGACATGTTTGATAGTTTGGAATGGGTATTTAGAATCTGTCATAATTTGTTTCGTAAATTTAATTTATTATTATGTGAAACGAACTATTTATTTCGTTTTTATAATTTAAGTTCAAATAGTTGTTATTCAAAAAGCATATACCTACCAAGGTGTGAATAATGTGTGAATAATGGATACTTGTTAAAATAATCAAGACTATATTTATTATTTTTAAAATGTGTAGTTGTTGTAAAATAAAATGTTATTGATTATTTTCTACATGTAACATACTCGGTGTGTGTAGTATAAAAAATATTCTATTAAAAATCGTTAATCATATTTATTAATTTGAACTTATTGTTTAGTTAATCTTATAATCGTTCTTAAAGATTAAGAACTTACAAATCATAATCACCCAAATACTAAGTCACATAAGTAAATCTTAGTAAAGACAAAGTCCATATCGACTATTATTTATATAAGATATGACACTTTGGATTGTTATTTCTTTTATACACAAAAAGTCGTTCCCTCCTTAAGTAAATCCTAGTAAAGACAAAGTCCATATCGACTATTATTTATATAAGATATGACACTTTGGATTGTTATTTCTTTTATACACAAGAAGTCGTTCCCTTTCTTTAATAATCGTAATCATAATGTAAATACAAAATTACATAATTACTTTATAGTAACCCATTTATTTTAATGATTCTCGTACATGAGTATTCATGTATGTCCTGGAAACATTGTTCACCCATAGATGTATTAAGAGGCTCTTTCATAGTGCTGAATACTATAATAAGACTAATGCATTTATATTAGTCGCATAAGAATCCTTTGAATGAAATTACAATTACATATTAAACGAGTCTTTCCATTATGGTTAACACACTCCATATCAAAAAACCATATATTGTATTCAATCTCCTAGAAACAATCCTCGGAGGTGAGGTATGAGCCTCTTGAGTCGTCTCACGAGCAAACCACAAGGTTCTACGACTTTATTACTTTAGATGATAAAATATGTACATAAAGAAACTGATTTCTACTACACTTGTGTTTCGAGAATTAGTCCAATGCCTTTCCAGCATTGGAACACATCTTCTGCAACCACCACTTGAAAGTCATGTTAATTCAATGTAGATAATAGAACTATAAATCACATTATAAATCTAACAACGTAAGCTGCATAATAAGATTGAATCATGATAAAATATTTCCATAAACGAAGTTAACCATTATTGATACTACTCTAGTCTGAAAAGGAGTTGTGCGACTGAAAGCATGCCTATGACTTTCCGCCCAACCATTGGTTCCTTTTGGCGTATGTTTGTCCACTTAAAAACACCCTGAGTTAGGTGACGAATCCAGGAGAGAAAATTTAAGATCTAAATCCCCTCAAGGTTCAAGGTTCATAAAGTGACCTGATTATTAGCTTACATCCCACTCTGATTCTAACAAGTAGGTAGGATTTTATATTTATATATTGAGCCTTAAATTTCATCCCTTTCCAATCATGCTACGACAATGACACCCAATAGAGATGTTTTAGATCCGTAGCCTATATTAACACAAGCATTCTACAAGTCAAACACAAATACCTCAGGAAACGTTATGATGTATATCTTAGATCTGATGTTTATTACAAACACCATACAATGAATGCTATCAACTTATTTTTACTCATTCCCCGATGGCCATCCAAAAAAAGTAGACATTAACACGTATACCATGATCCATACGTTACAGATTCGATTCCAATTTAAAATGCATAGAATTAAACACATCATACCTTACATTTCCGGTTCCAATTAATATGCAGAGTTTAAAATGCATCATACATTACAGATTTGAGTCACGCAGAGGTTTATATGTATCATATATTACAGATTTGACTAAAGCAGAGGTCAAAACCCAACTTACATTACAGATCTCGATCGATTGAAAACTTAGAGGTTAAGCTCATCATATATCACAGATTTTGACTCACGCATAAGTTAAAACCCAAAATACCTTTCTGATCTGGTTCGATTCAATGCACAAAGGTTAAACTCGTAATATATCACATATTTTGACTCTTACAGGAGTTAAAACCCAACAAAATTTACGGATCTTACAGATCTGGTTCGAGTCAACGCACATAGGTTAAACTCATAAGATATCACATATTTTGACTCTTGCAGAACTAAAAATCCAACCAACTTTATGGATCTTACATATTTTGTTAGATTAAATGCAAAGAGGTTAAACTCGTAATATATCACAGATTTTTACTCTTGTAGAAGTTAAAAACCCAACAAGCTTTACAGATCTTACAGATCTGGTTCGATTCAATGCGTAGAGGTTAAACTCGTAATATATCACATATTTTGACTCTTGTAGAAGTTTAAAACCCATTAAACTTTAAGGATCTGGATCGATTCAAGGCGTAGAGGTTAAACTTGTAATATGTCATAGATCTTGCAGAAGTTAAAACCAGCAAACTTTAAGGATCTGGCTCGATTTAGGGTGTAGAGGTTAAACTCGTAATATATCACATATCTTGCAGAAGTTAAAACCCATCAACTTTACAGATCTGGCTTGATTAAAAAATGTAGAGGCGATTGGAAACGAAAAAAGTTAAACAATAACCAATACCAACTTGCAGCATGCTTATGGGATGAACAGAGATTTACGGGAAACAAAATACATAGTTTTTAGGTCATGTATTCTTCAATGCAGATATTCGAGTCTTTCCAGGGTTAGATCATACCTTATTTGGAAAAATCACATGCATAGGTGTAAGTCGCGTAGCAACGCAACCCTCCACACAGACCCCATTACATGAATTGTTTACCTGTAAAAAGACTCTCGGATTGGGAGTCGGGGTTTGACAACTCGTCCAATTCCACCATTTCCTCACCATGATTTCTTTAACTAGGAAGGACTCCACCTTTCCCCACAAAAGTTTCCCCTCTAAGAAAATCGTAAGCTTAATAAATAGGAAATTCCACTCATTCCCAAGGAGACAAATGCCTTTAGGTCATTTATGAGGTGGAAATGACCTTCCTCTTTCTCTTAGATTTTCTTTAGACTATACCATGTTTCAAATTTATTACATTTTGTGTGTTTCTAAGATCACTTAGTATTCCCTTAGTTATTCCTTAAAGTATGTATGCATAAGGATAATGACATATAGTATACAAACATCTTTAGCTTTATATTCCTTTTAGTCTAATGTTCCACCAACAGGTCTAGTGCTTAACCATTATAACTAGATGTAATGTTGTTTACCATAACTCAATTTTCAAGGGTTTCAACCATATCTGAAGGCATTTTCCACGTTTTAGTCAATCATAGTTTATTAATTATTCTTCAATTTAACTAACCATGAAAATGCTTCAATCATATGTATAATGTCTACTCGACATAGATAATATTCATATATATATATATATATATATATATATAAACTTTAGTTCATGTTAATAATTGCAGATATCAATCACAAATTAAGCATGTACGGAGTTTATGAGATGGTAATTAGCATTAATGTCTTTAACCCTAAGGTGAGGATTTTTAGTCGACTTCCTTTTTGTATGCCATTGAACCCATGAGGATGCCAAGAAATATTTACTAGGCCCCCAAGGCTTCACTCACTTTTACCTTTCCCCCTAGTGGATTCGTCACCAATCATTATTTAGTGGTGACAATATTTCATCCTCCAAATCCTATCAATTGCATCCATAACTTTTATGAAGTTAGAATTGGTACTTACATTGTCGTTTACTTACACTTTGTATCTCAGGTCGAGGTGGTAAGGGGATGTTACACTATACTTCATAAAATACTATTATATTTACTTTTCTATTAAAAAGTATATATAGTTAAATGTTAAATCAATTATTTATACTTTTTATTCTAAAATGGGTAAATGTTGTAAAATTAGATGTTGTTGATTTTTGTACATTTATTAGAAAATTATTATACTTTATTCGTGTAAAAGTGTATATGTTGTTACTATGGTGAATAAAAATATTCTATGTATAGGTGAGATTATTGTGTGACATGTTTTATTGTTAATTAAAATTATGGTCTCAATAGGGTGACATTTAGAGGTCGCTATGTAGTAATATTGTACACGTACTAATTGTGATTCTTGGCTTTAACATAGCTCTAGGTTTCAATTTTCATGTTTTTTTTTTTAATTTTTCCTTAGTACTATTTTCTTGTAGGCGATGGTGGAAAACTTGAGTTTTGGCATGGGGAATTCACCTTTGAGGTGTCTCTATGAACATCATTGGCTATAAATGGTTTTGTCTTAGGGTCTTTTCTTCCTATGAGATGTATGAGTCTTTCATACCAAGGTCTTGTTGAAGGGTTCGATTTTAGAGTATGTGGAAGCATTTCAGTTCTAGGAATTAACTCTATGTTGGATGGAATTTAATGTTATAATTGATTTTTGGATATAATTGTGTGCATATTTCAGAATCTGATGTTTCTGGTCGACATTCTACCCATCCTTAGGGAACATGAGAGCTCAATAATAAATAAAGAGATTAGAGCCTAGTGGTTAATGATTAGTAAAGGATCATGACTATTAGAGACATGTTAAAAATGAGATGGATGGAAGGTGAAAGTTTGTTAGGGTTTGGTTAAGGAATGGGAGTAATAATTCAAGTTAATAATTAATTTAAAAAAGTAAAAACTAATGATAAATTACAATAATTAATTAATTGAATATATAAGTAAAATATATAGAGAGGAATGTGATATAAATGTTGCATGTGTTTATTGAAATTAGTGTTTGGTAAAAAAGGGAAAAGGAAATATGTAACATTGAGAAATTGAAAAATATAAAATATATAAAAATACTTAAAATGTAATTAAATTTATAATGAGAGATTTTAGGAATTTTTTTGAGGATTAAAACATGTGTTTGTGTTTGTGTGTGTAGAGAGAGAGAGGGTAGGAAAATTATGCTTAAACTAAGTATCATGGAAAATTTAAGTTTAAAAATTAGATATAAATTAAAATAAATTAAATAATAATAAGAGGCGAGCAGTTTTATATATATAATGACTCATAATTAATAATTAATAGAAAACAAAAATAAATAAAAAGATGAAGAGGGGTTGGTGGCGGGAATGATTCAACAAGGACTTTAAGTTTTGAAAAGATGATGAATAATGGGATTCCATGAACGAATTAGCTTGTATTTTTCCTCTCTATTAAAATTATTAGGGTGTTTCTTGATTTCAAGAGATTCACGGATAATACAAGAAGAGTAATGGGGAATCGAGGCTAAAAGATTAGTTTTGTCAAAGAATATAAGGTGCTTGAAATTGCGAGAATGTTTTGCAATGACTGATTCAGTGATTGTAATACCCCCTTGTTATATTTTGTTAGTTTTATTTATATAAAAAACAAGGAAACAAATGAGTAACTTTTATATTAATATAATTATGAAGTTCATAGTTTTAATAGCTATACAGTTAATTGACAGAAACTTAGTTTTGAAACAGTTACCAAGTCCTGAGCACTCTTTATGAAGACAAGTTTCCATTACTAATGAGAGTTAGTTATTGATATAAAATTCCTAGCAAAAGAGAAAAAGGGCATGCAGAGAGATGGAAAGAAATGAGCTGCGAGAGATCACAGAGGTGAAGGATCTAATTGAAATATCCATTACATATCCTATAGCTTGCAGTGAGCATCAATGATATGTTAGGCTCTGTATAAGAACTGTCAGTGAGAATAACCAAATGTTGGCATATTTGAGTATATAGTTGTCATTGATGTCAAAGTTGTTCACGAATGACAAAAGAATAACCAATGGATATGATGGCAGGACAAACTCAGTGGAAGAATAAGATAGTGATGACATGACATGGCATAGTTGACAATTTTGCATGACACATATGATGACATGGAATATGATGGTGTCCTAATGATGATGAAAGACTAAGGTAGTGATGGAAAAGTTGCTTATGAATTACAAAAGATACCATGGAATATTTAACGCCGCATAAGTCAAAGAAAAGACGAAATGGCACGATGATTAGGTGGCATAGACGAAGGTAGTGATGGCATGGCATTATGATGAGGTGGCATAGTTAGCTACATGAGATTCGATGAATGAGGATCATTTTTTGTATAATCTGGAAAGACAGAAAGAAAATCTGCATTAGTTCTTGAATGGACGATTAGGAAGCATCCCGCAAAAGATAGGTGGAAAATCCAAATTTCTATAAAAGATTAATATCTCACAGTCAAGGGTAAATCCGCAACGAAATCAACGGTCTAGGAAAATGTAGAAACAAAGTTGCGGAAGGAAATTCTTGAAGTCCAAAATAGGAAAGTGTGATTCCACATCCTGCATCCCATAATCTGCAATGCAGAAACAAAGTTGTGGAAGAAAATTCCAAAAGTCCAAAATAAGAAAGTTTTATTCTACATCCCACATCCTAGAATATGGAGAGATCGGACGACTGAAGTTAGTTCCGCTAAAACATATCAATGCTACAAAAGATGAAATGAAGAAAGGATCTTGTGAAAAGGATCTTGCAAAAATAATCTTGCGGAAAGAAGCTTGCAGAAAGGAAAAAGTGGACATTCGACATCCCGCATCCCGCAATCTAGAGATCAATGGTCATGAAAATGCCCGATGATGATCGATGCTGGGGGATCATTGATGAGGTAATCTTGGTGCAAAAAGGAGATTTTGAGGCAAGAATCAATGGTCCATCTTGACATAGAAATAGGAACAATGATTGTGATTGGATCAAGAAGATGATCTTGTGGAAAGAAGTTTGACAGTGCGGAAGCACCTGCAAAAGCTGGACATAGGTGTAGAAATGGTTTCCAAGCTGCAGAAACAATATCTGAGGTGGAGGATCAATGGAAGAATGTGAAATGACATTCTGAAAAGTGTGATATTCAGATATGGAAGGGCACAATAGTGAAATATGTGTTTGTTTGGTTTGAAGAGATGCAACTATTGAAAGAAGCTTAAAACATTGAGAAGTATTTAAGAAACAACCCGAGTAAGATGAAAATCATCTCTGCAGTTCGAATTGCATAATGAGAATCAGAGACTAGTGGGTGTGACAGAATTCAGTGGGAGAGAAATTGTGAGAAATATATCACGGTGGAAGGACGGTGCTAGGGAAGGAAACATGCCTGCAGGGGGTTGTTGTCTCCTTTCAATTGTAGCTGACAAAACAGGGGGTTGTAGCCTCCTTCCAATTGGTATTGGTAAATAAGGTGTTGTAGCATCCTTTCATTCTGAGCCGATAAACCAAGGGGTTGTATCCTCCTTCTAATTGACATTGGTAAATAGTTTGTTGTAGCATCCTTTCAGTCGTAGTTGATAAACCAGGGGGTCGTAGCCTCCTTCCAATTGGTATTGGTAAATAGGGTGTAATACCATCCTTCTCTATAGCAAGTAGGAAAAACTATTTGTAAATAACAATTTTGTAGTAATAGGAAGTATTGGTGGTTTACCCTATTGGGCTTCCACGTTAAGATTGTGTTATGTGTATTATTTTTGTTATGTGTTTCTAATGATATATTTAAAAGTGGTTAAAATAGTAAAAATATAACAATACATATTCACCCACCCCCCTCTCAGTATTGACCAATAAACCAACAGAGAATGCTAGCTTCCAGAATAAAGAACTCTCTTTAGATACTGGTGGAAACTTGAAGCTGTAAAAAAAATAATTTAAACCCAAGAGTCGAGGAAAGAAGGTGGAACATTACAAGCTTGTTCATGTGGCTGGGCGGTATATAGTTGTTAAACCTTTGAATCCTAGAATATTCAGATATGTTTACTTGTAAACTAAACTCCTAGTTATTTTTACAGTTATTATGTTGAATGTTTATATATCAAATTGATGTGATTAAGTAGAATATCGATGTAACTACTGATTATTCAAGGAAAAGAGTATTAGACCAATTCTTGTTATTATTTTTAATATTTTCTTTATTTAAACCATGTAGTAACACCAATTTGGGAAAATATCGAACAAACCATAACATAGTAATTGTTTTATCTAAACCCTAATACGATATAAGAGAAATAAAATAGCTATTAGACCCTTTTATTGGGTCGTGTTTCAAACCCAATTTTTGAAACTGATATTTATAAACAATCCCAATATGCAATAGCTATGAAAATACAGTAATCTGAATGCAACAAAAATATATTAATATACAAGTTCTTTTTATAAACAAAATCATTCGATAACTCAAACCAAAATTACGATCGGTGATGCTTAATACAGGGGCCATTAGAACCGGATACTATTAAACCCTAGGAACTCGTAAAAGTATTTTGAAAGACTTATTATCGGTCAATAATCGAAACTGATACTTATCAAACAAATTTTAGTGTAAATTGAAAACCCTAAATAAAAATGATAAATGTATGAAATTATAAGTTAAAGTACATAAATATAACAAATCACCTAGTACCAAAACATTTATAGACTAGTTGCTAAAAACCACTACCACATTCCACGAAAATAAATAATATTTATTATAAATCCATTTTTATAGTTGGCAGGAGTAAAGAAGTTCTATCTTTTAAGTTTAAGGAAAAATGACATAGTGTAATAGGAATTATTAATAACCGAGTATTACATTGTAAACCTAGAAAAAAACTCACACTATATGCAGCCACACTATATGCAGGCTCAAAAAAACCTATTAAATAAATCGCAAATCATTCTAGCAAACTAAATCTTATGTTTGTTGAAAGACGACTCCCAACCTTTAACAACTTAAGGTGTCTTCCGTCTAAACCCAAACAAGATTCTTTCCCTTCTACGACCATGGAGATGGCCCATCCTTTCACAATGTACATGACAGTATGGGAAGAAGTAGGAATTTTAAACCAGAACTTACCAAATTCAATCAAAGCCGAGGGTATCATCCATCAACCGAATCGTATGTTCTCCACCTGCAACCAACAATTTAAGCAAATATTAAATTATTGATGACCTCTATAATGATAACACCAAATAAAATGTATGGTGCATGAACTATTTACCAGAGTAATAAAATTGATAGCAAGCCCCTTAATGCGATGAAGCAACTAGGTAAGCGTATCTCCAACCCAAAATTTGCAACTAAATGGTTTATGGAAGCATGGAAGTGTCAAAAATTATTTTGGTGGCTATATTCAGCATTAAACTACAACCTTGGCTATAAAATCAGTGAAGCAACACTATGGTAGAGATTCCAAAGCAACTCAGACTGCTAACAGTTACCCACTGCATAAGTGATCTAGCTTGAATGAGCTTAACCTTTACTAAATGTCAATTTTAGATCAACCAAGTGCTTTACAGCTGCATAGCACTATGTCAAACCCGAACATATATATATTTTCATTTAATCAATAATGGCACGAAACTTCTATAGTGTGGAGTTAGTATTCCTCATAATTTAGGAGAGATATTTGAGTTGTCTTAACTTTGGAAATTTTCCTGTACAAGAAGAAAAAGAATGTGTTAGCTGGGAGGCCAAGTAAGTCTTGGCGTAAACTTCCAAGTTCTTCCCGGAATTCAGAAGAAATGTTGTAATATATTCTTACTAAACAAAATCATCATGTTACTAGTTAAGCTAGGGATTGTCCTTCAACAAATATAAGTAAAGTTTACCTTTAACATATATAATTTTCTTTACTATTAGTATTGGTATATTACAAATGGTATCAAAGCTAGGTTAAAATAGTTTGACCTAATGGGCATCGCTTAAATTGTGTAGTGTTATATAACTGTGTATTTGGACTATAAACTGAAAGTAAATAACAAATAAATAAATATTGTTACACACATACTTAACAATGGAAGAAGGAGAAATTGACGAGTAATAAGTAGTTCCTAAAGGTATTCCAACATTAGACGATGCAAGTATTTATGTAGAACTCGGAGAAAAACGTAACACAGATATGTAGTTGGAAATGTTAGAGACAATGAGGAGTTTTAATGAAGACATGGAAATCCTTAAGGAAAATAATATTGAAATCCCAAATCAGATCAAGAGAAGATTAATGAATTAATTTTAAGGAATTTGATAGTCCCACAAAAATATAATGGTCAAAACTCTTGTAGTACTGTAAAGAAAAGAAAATGAGTAGTACAAAGTGGAAGTGTTAAGGAAACCACATATAATATCCATGTACCCAAAGGAGATTTGAAAATAGGAAATGACATAAAATTGGAGAAGCATTGTGAAAAACCCATGGAAAAATCAGAGGGAATTCAAAAAGTTAAGGCCTCCAATGTTTGACAAAGAGTCCGTGGAATATTCTAAAAAATGGTTACTAATTTTAAACAATAGTTTCAAGTATACATATATGATGACAACTTGAGGGTACATTTAGCAATCTTTCAGTTAAGTGGAAAAGTTGCTCCAAGGTGGCAAGAGGTTAAAAGTGTGAATACTATACGTAGTAAAGAACTAAGTTGGAAAGTTTTTAAAATATTGTTTAAAAAAATACATGTCAGAATGATACTATGATGAGAAAGCTAAAGATTTAAATGGTTTATGTCTACGCATGTTAACCATGGATGATTTTGTAACTAAATTTGTGAATCTACAACGCTATGTACCTTATTTAAAGGAGGAAAAAGATAAGTTTTATAGGTTTATCAGTTGTTTACCTCCGACATATAAATAAAATATTGAGTTTTACATGCCTAATACCATGGATGAAGCAATTATAAAATCCAAATTGCATTACCACTTGTTCAAACAAATGTTAGAATTGAACAAAAATTAGCAACATACGAAAAATGAAAAGTTTGACCAACGTAAGAAAGGATTTAAAACCTCACCATTTAGAAAAGGAGGAAGAAGTCATACTAATAACAATTACAACAAGCCAAGTGCAGTCAATAGCAATGAAGTAAAGGTCACTGGAACTTACATTGGGGGATGGAATAAGATCTCTAAGGATGTTAAATGTTGGGGATGTAATGGACCTCATTTATACATAAATTTCCCACATAATCCTAGCAAAAAAATGGCACCCATAAGTATTTTGCATGAAGCTTCCACTATTAATGACTTAGTCAATAGTATACCTAGAATTAATTCTTCTTTGGAGGATTGACATACGGATCATGAATCTACCATGATGGAAGTTGAAAATAAAATTTTAAACACCTTTGTTTCTATACTCATAAATTAAGGAGCTAGTCTAATTTATATTGCACCAAAAATAGTTGAAAAGTGTAAACTTGCTAAGAAAAAACCAAAAAATGCATGGTTGGTATAGTTGGCTATAGGGGTGAAAAGGAAGGTTACAAAAATAGTTTAAAACTATAGACTAACTTTTGATAACATGGATACCTCATTTAATCTAAATACACTTCCTTAGGTTCTTATGACATTCTGATAGATATGGATTAGCTAGAACGTCATTATGCCATTCTAGACTGTCTGCATAAAAGTTTGGGTTGTAGGGATGACGAAGGTAAATATTATACAGTAAAGGGGATTTAGAGACCTATATCTACCAGACATATTTGAACAGTACAACTTAAAAAGTGTCTTAGAAAAGAGTGTCAACGTTATGACATTAAAATTAAAGAAACAAAACTCGAAAAATCAACATGAGTGTTGAAATAATTTACTATTTTAAAGGAATTTCAAGATGTATTTCTTAACAAGATACCAGGAATACCACCTAACAATATTTAAATTTCATCATAGATATAATGTTGGGTTCAACACTGGTATCACAGTCTCCCTATCGTATGACTATTCCATAATTGACAAAGTTCAGGATCCAAATACACAAATTATTGGACAAATAATACATTTGACATAGTGTATCACCCCAGGGAGCACTTGTGTTATTTGTTAAAAAGAAGGATGGAACTTTTAGAATGTGCATAGAATATAGACAATTAAATAATATGATAGTTAAAAACAAATATCCTTTACCAAGAATAGATGATTTGCTTAATCATATTGGAGGATAAAAAATATTTTCAAAAATTGATCTCAGGTCGCGATACCATCAAGTATGGGTCAAGGAGGAAGATATTCACAATAATGATTTTTGAACAATATATGGGCACTATGAATTTGTGGTAATGTCGTTTGGGTTAACCAATTCCTATGCAAGATTTATGAACATGATAATAATGTTCTAAGTAATTTTTGGGATAAATTTGTGTTGGTATTTATTGATGATATTCTATTATATTCAAAAAATAAAACAGACCATGAAGATCACCTATGAAATGTGTTGCAAAATTTAAGAGAACATTAGTTATATGAAGAACCTTGTAAATGTGATTTTTATAAATAGGAAGTATAATATTTGCGACATGTTATATCAAAGAAGGGAATATTGGTTGACCTTGATAAAATCAAAGCTATCTTGAAATGGCTTGCACCAAAATTTGTGCATGATATAAGATCTTTAATGGGGTCAACTAGTTATTACCGTAGATTTATTGAATTTTTTTCCCGAATAGCTCATCCTTTAGAAACTCTACAGAAGAAAAGTGTTCGATTTATTTGGAGCCAACAATGTCAAGATAGTCTTGTTAAATTAAAACATTTATTGAGAACAACACCAATATTAAAAATTGTTGATTCAAATAAGGACTTTGAGGTATGCATAGATGCGAGTAGAGAAGGATTGGTGGGAGTTTTAACTCAACAAGGTCATGTGATCTATTATGAATACATGAAACCCAAGGAGAATGAGAAAAATTATGTAGTACATGATATGGAATTGGCATCTATCATTCATGCACTCAAGATTTAGCGAAATTATTTGATAGGAAATAAATTTATGTTATTAACGGACAACATTGAGTTAAAATATTTTTTTGATCAGAAAACATTTAATACCTATTAATCTAGGTGTCTTTTGTTTCTGAGTGAGTATGATTTTGAAATTAAACACATAAAAGGGAAGGAAAACATTGTAGCAGATGCATTAAGTCAACAACAACATAAAATGCATTCGGTACTAATTAGTGGTTATGGATACTAATTCAAAACTTTTTTTGAATGAAGGATCGAACATTGATGAAAAATATAAATATTGGATGGAAGCATGTAATAAAGAAATTTTTAGAATGGAAGAGAGTCTGTATCAGATTGATGCAGAACGATTTCTATGTTTCAAAAATCAAATTTATGTGCCCAACCAAAATAATGTTAAGAATTTCATATTCAGAGAAGTACATGATAATCTGTATGTCAAGCATCCTGGATATGAGAAACTCATAACAACGTTAAAGAAATATTTTTATTGTCCAAATATGAAAAAATAAGTAGTCAATTATGTAGCCTGACGTTTTATGTGTCAACAAATTAAAGCTATTCACCAACACCCAGCCGAAATATTCTAGCCTATATCCATACCTGAGTGGAAATGGGAAACTATAACTATGGATTTTATTATAGGGTTACCAAAGACAAAAAAGAAAAATTACTCTATTATGGTGGTAGTAGATAAATTAAGTAAAGTATCCCATTTTATACCAGTGATGTCAACTTATAAAGCTGTAAATATTGCTAATATATTTATGAAAGATATTTTTAGATTACATGGGATTCCAAAAATAGTTATTACAGATCATGATGTTAAATTCACTTCAAGATTCTGGACAACTTTATTCAAGGGTATGGATACAAAATTGAATTTTAACACCACCTATCATCTGCAAACAGATGGATAGGATAGGCAGGTGAATCGAGTTTTAGACGACATGTCAAGAATGTATATCATGAATCAACCCAGCAAATCAGAAGATTATATTCATTTGGTGGAATTCACATATAACAATAATTATCAAGCATCTTTCAAAATGAGTCCTTTTTAGGTGTTCTACGGTAGGAGATGTAAAGTATATTTGAGTTGGGAAAATATAGACGATAGGATGGATTTAGGGCCTGACATGTTAGCACAAATGGAGAAAATGGTATGAGAGATAAAACAAAAACTTAAAATAAACATAGGAGAGACATAAAAGTTATGCAGACATCAAATAGACAGCTAAAGAGTACAAAGTAGGACAGCATGTAATCTTGAGGGTCAAGCCAAAGAAAAAGAAATTAAGAACAATAATTTATGTAAAGATTGCACCCAGATATGTGGTACCTTTTGAAATTTTGGCTAAAATAGGGCTTGTAGCTTATCAATTGGCCTTACCTTCTTATATAATAATTCATGATGTTTTCCATATTTGTTTATCAAGAAAAATATGTTGCAGATCAAAATCGTATTATTAATTGCGATAATGTATAGGTCGAGCTAGAGGGTGACTTCCACACAGAACAAATGTGCATTCTTGACAAGAGGGAAATACAGCTTCAGAAAAAAAACTATTGTACAAGTTAAAGTACAATGGAAATAGTATTCAACCGAAGAGACTACTTGGGAAAGAGAAGATATTATGAGACAAAATCTTCCTTCTTTATTTCAAGAATTTAATAATACTAATTAAGAACTAAGGACAGTGCAAAGGTTCTATAAGGGGAGGATTGTAATACCCCCTTCGTTATATTTTGTTAGTTTATTTTATTTAAAGAACAAGGAAACAAATGAGTAATTTTTATATTAATATAATTCTGAAGTTGAGAGCTTTAACAACTATACAGTTGATTGAGAAAAACTTAGTTTTAAAACAGTTACCAAGTCCTCAATAGTCTTTATGAAGACAAGTGGCCAACATACCGAAGAGAGTTAGTTTTTGTTATAAAATTCTGAGGCAAAGAGAAAAAGGGCATGCAGAGAGATGGAAAGAAATGAGCATCGAGAGATCACAGAGGTGAATGCTCTAATTGAAATATCCATTATCTAGCCTAGATCTTCGAGTGAGCATTAATGAGATGTTACACTCTCTACTGGAACACTTATTGAGCATAAGAGAATGTTAGGCTCCAGAATAAAGAACTCTCTTTAGCTACTAGTGGAAACTTGAAGGTGCATGAAAAAAATTTTAAACCTAAGATTCTGGGCAAGGGGGTGGAACATTACAAGCTTGTTCCTATGGCTAGGAGGTGTATAGTTGTTAAATATTTGACTCCTAGAATATATAAATATGTTTACTTGTAAACTAAACTTCTGTTTCTTTTTATAGTTACTATGCAAAAAGTTTGTATATCAAATTTAAGTGATTAAGAAAATATGAATGTAACTACCGATTATTCAAGGAAAAGAGTGTTAGACCAATTATTGTTATTATTCTTAATCTTTTCTTTATTTAAACCAGGTACTAACACCAATTTTGGAAAATATCGAAGAAACCCTAACATAGTAATTGTTTGATCTAAACCCTAATATGATAACAAAGAAATAAAATAGCTATTAAATCCTTTTGTTTCGTCGTGTTTCAAACCCTACTTTTGCAACTAATATTTATAAGCAATCCTAGTATGTTGTAGCTATGAAAATACATTAATCTGAATGAAACAACAATATATAAATATACAATTTATTTTTATAAACAAAATCATTCAATAACTTAAACCAAAATTACGGCTGATGATGTTAAATATAGAGTCCATTAGAACGAGATACTATTTAAACAGAAACCCTAGGAACTAATAAAAGTATTTTGAAATACTTATGCCCAGTCGATAATCAAAACTAATACTTTCTCAAAGAATTTTTTGTGTAAATTGAAAACCATAAATAAAAATATTAATGTATGGAATTCCGAGTTAAAGTAGAGAAGTATAACAAATTTCCCAATACCGAAACGTTTACATACTAGCTTCTAAAAACCACTTCAAAATTCCACAAAAACAAATAATATTTATTTTAAATCCATTTTTACAGTCGGAAGGAGTAAAGAAGTTCTAAATTTTAAGTTTAAGGAAAAATGACAGAGTGTAATTTAGGAATTATTAATAACCGAGTATTACATTATAAACCTGGAAAACAACCCGCACTATATGCAGGTTCAAAACAAACTATTAAATAAATCACATATCATTCCATAAAACTAAATCTTATGTTTATTAAAAGAGGAACCCCAACCTTTAACAGCTTAAGGTGTCTGCCTTCAAAACCCCAACAAGATTATTTCCCTTCTACGGCCATGGATATGGCCCATCCTTTCACATTGTATGTGGTAGTATAGGAAGAAGTCAAAATTTTAAACCAGAACTTACCATATTCGAAAGAAATGACATAATATATTCTTGCTAAACAAAATCATAATCGTACTAGGTAAGCTAGGGATCATCTTTGAACAAATGTAAGTAAAGTTTACTTTTAACATATATATATATATATATATATATATATATATATAATTACTATTATTATTGGTCTATTACAGTGATTCAATTCCTTTTTCCAATTCGAGCACCTTAAAAAAATGTGTGGAATTAACGCAGATTGCAGGTTTGGGGATTATTATTTTAACGGTTTGGTGAGAGAAGTAATGAAGCAAGTGTGCATTCTAGGTTTGACATTTGTGGATTATGTGGATTTTTATCTTAGTGGTTTTTTGTCCCTGTTGAGGGTACTGTTTATGGAGAGGTTGTTCTTTGGCGATGTTGCATGTTTTTCTTTGGCTTATGGTGTGCCAGGAGTGAATATAATTTCCCCTTGTCATTTTCACTTTTCTTCAAGGAATCTAGAATGGAATTTGTTTGTATCTCTATTGTCTTATTTCCCCAATTTTTAGCTTCGTTCCCCGAGAGATGTTTTAAGCTGGTTCTCCCCATACAAGTTTTGTTGGTATGAAATCCATTAGACGATGTTTGTCATCATCGTGGGAGTTGATTATGTGGTCCAGGGAGTGTTGTTTCACTATGTACAATGCTCGTGATATAATAAAAAATTGTTTTGTTATATATCAATAAGAATATATTTGTCATACAAAATGAGACAACATAAAATCCCACAATAATCAAGATGCCAAATATATGTAATTCTTACACTTATTGGTAACCTGATTTCTTTCATTTGGGACAATATTTCCATGACATTATACAAAAAGTCTAATTTTCATAAACAATTATTTCACAATATGCAACAACTCGAATTAACATCTAACTATATTGATCATCATTCTTCATCAGAATTGCTACCAGTGCTCAAGCCACTTGCATGACTTGGGTTGTTTTACTAAATGTTTTATTGATTTCCTCCATTTTGTTCGACATCTTCTTCTCCCCCCTAAAAAAATAAGAATAAAGTGTAATGAGTGTTTTTACATTGGTAGACAATGCATTAAACTAGAATAGATAATATACATAATTGTTATGTAAATTGAAAATCCCTCCAAGGAAATAATTGTGTCATGAACAAGACATTCTTTCAAAATAAAAGGTCATGGCATCTCTCAACAACTATTCAATTTAATCCTCTCCATACTTTGTTTCCTGCAACTTTTATACCCCATCACAAATCATAGATTTATTATAAGTGATTTTTTTGCTCCATTAATTAAAAAAAAGAGAAGTAAAACAACATAAATACTTAAAAAGTCCAGAATTAGTTTTTCATACACCAACATATGCTCTCAACCCATACTTAAATGAATCTCAATAAAATTGTATGATGGCTCTTCTTTGTGTGTTAGCACATGTTTCAAGAAATCCAATGATATTTGGTGTAAAGATGAACTAAATTTTGAAGATCACAACAAATATGAAATCTTAATTTGTTACAATGACACTACAATTACTCAAAAACTTTGCAGTGAACCCTTTTCTTCCTTATCGTCCTCTCTGATGTGTTGAACATGTTTTCTTTTATTTTATTTTATACAACAAAGCAATTGAAAACTATTATTTGATGTTGAATTATTTATTTATATCTACATAATAGAAAAATTCAATGATTACATATATTTGAAGCACATTATTGTTGAGATGGATCCTCGTGCAAAGTAATTATGTCCATTTCTTTGATGGTCTCCTTCTATACTTTTTTCTACATCCATACTCGCATATATCAGAGATAATCTAGTACATCCTTTGAGATTTTTATAATCTTACTCAAAATTTAACATGACATTAATCTATTTTTATATTTATATGGAAATAAAGAAAATCTAATAGAATTAATATTAATATTAAAGGAATGCATTGTAGTATTATATACATATTCTAGAAAATCATGTTTATAAATATTACTTTATGAATGATTCCTTTTTGTTATTGTATGTTTTTTCAATCGCAAGTCCAAGAGGTCACATTTATCACTACCTTGTAAATGCTTCATGTAGTTTAGTTATAACTTTGTTCTTTGAATCATTAGATTGTTTTCTATGCTATAAGTGGAAAGTACTCCATATGTTCTTTCCACTATATCATTCATAGTTTTGTAAAAACGAATGTCCATGTCATTTTCTTCCAACACCACTCAGGATGAGCCAAGAACCAAATCATCATCATTTATATCTTCCGTAAATTTTAATTTCTTATGATGACATTTCATTCTGTGGTGACGATCCATGTAGAAGATTAAACATATGTGAGATAGATTATTTGAAACATGTTAACAGTATTTGTAAGTACATTAAAACTTTATAAAAAAAAAACATATTGAATAGTAAATTTTTATTCATCGCACTCATCCTTTTGCAATTTTTCCATCAAGTTTTATGCTATTCTACACTTAGGTTGCGAAGAATGTAATCAAGATTCCTGACTTTCTGGCTCTATATGACACACATTAACTAATACATATTAATTAAACTAAAATATCATTCAAACATATTAATTTCATAAATAAATTACAAACAACTTAGCTTTTTAACTTGTTTGGATGTGTTTCCATTGTGAAAATTGGCATTATTGGTTTGAAATCATATCCCACACTTTAAATTAATATACAACCTATACCATTAAATACATAAGCTTATAAATCTGTTCCACAAATAAATCAAATAATTTTCAGCTAAAAACAATTATGCATTACTCGTGTGTTTGTACACATAAAAAATGAAAAAAAATTGAGTTCAATCATGACATTTGCGGTTTTAATTTCCTACTAAAACGAACCAGCACATATATCTATACGTGGTGCACGGTAATTCTATCAATTTATAGCGACAAAGCAGTGCACTTTACACAAGGCGCAACAATGCGTTCTTCAAATAATGTCGCACAAAAAAGTTGAAAACATGAACCAAAAGCAAATCGATATATATATATATATATATATATATATATATATTCAATCACACCATGTTTAATACTACTTCAGGGGTAAAAATCAATCCTTTTTGCTTACACTTTTGTGTAGCACATTGGATTTCCGTGAAATATTTCGTATAATGACAATGTGCTTTATTAAAAGCACACCGATGCACTATACTGAAATGATCGACAAGGTTTTTGATCCAATACAATAAGTGGTCCCTTGCATCACATGGAAAATTCCTATATATAGAAGAAAAATATTATTAAATCCAATGTGTTGAAAGGAAAATCCATAATTTGTTAAGTAATAGAGGGAGTTAAACCTTGAGGTGAAGTTTTGTAGCCATAAAAATAAGGAAGAATGAAGAAGAAAGTCTTTTTTGGGGGTTGAAGGTATGTACGCAAATCTCTTTTTTGTTGAATTTTATTTAAATCAAAATAAGAATACAAATATTTATAATTTTGTTATTTATGATCAATAGTGAAAAGAAATTTTTTATGATGTAGAGTTTTGAGTAAATCGCTATACTTTTCCAATTTCAATATTCTGCTTCAAAGTACTCCTCCATAGGGATCCTCCACAATATTCCATGATAAGTGTATGTTGCAAAATTTCCTTTGGATATTTTAGAAAAATAATGAGATACTTATTCGGTTTTTACTTATATAATTGCATTATGAAATTACGTTTGCAAACAACGAATTCCTACTCTTTTTCCAATATTAAAAAGAATCACATTTTTTATATTTTTGGCACTACGGTGTGCTTTATGTTACAATGCACCAATGTGTTTTAAAAACATACACACTAGAAACACATAGTCTTAAAAACTGGATTGATGGTGCATCTATAAGATTCTATAGAATTGGTGTGTTATACTTTTTTGAGTGCACTGTATACGAAAAATACCCGTGAAACATTTTTGTAGTTCATTTTTTATTGAATGGTGCGTAAGAGATAAAACTTCTCCCAATGTGATTATTATTATAAGCACAACACTTCAATATTATTGAAAAAATCATATAGAAATATTCATTATCAAATAGTTGAGGTTCAAGTTAGAAGATATTTTAGTGAAGGTTTGATACAAGTGCACTTGATAATTACATGCACGGGTTCACTTGTTAATTAATAACACACTGGTGTGGATTGTGATTTAATGTGAATCGATGTGCTAAAAAATTCTGTTAATTAAGTGTTTATCATAAAATGTTATATTCAAATCAAATTATCTTTGAGGATACAACCACATAAATTACAATACTTGATAGTATACATATGTTTCCTAAACTCACATATTGATTATTTCTTTTTCTCAAATGTAAGGAATAAACGTTATAATACTCGATGACCAATTCTTCATATTCAATCGTGTTTCATATTTCTCAAATTCCATCATGGAGTTCTCCCTATCCATGTCTAGTAAGTTCATTGTTTATTTATATTTCAACTATCTGATTGAATTATTTATATTTATCCATGTGAATCTGAATAACAATGTATCCAGAATTGTAGGATCCTAATTCACGATAGAGTTTGGATGCAAAAATATTTCACCTATTTCAAAACATTGGAAAATATTATGAGGAGAAACATAGTGCACAAGCACTTGGTAGATCAAAATGGACAAGGGCTTCAACCCTCCAATTGTGACATTCCATATTCTAGTTGTTATCATGGTTCATCGATGATAATTCATCGTGATTTAGATCTCTTTTATGACACTTCCATAGTATGTTGTTGTGAAAAATATCAAGTTTTGAAAGAGACCCCGCAATGTTTCACCCTCACCCATTATATTAATGATCGACTACCCAATGTTTATGGTGTAATACCTTCTATTGCATTAAAAAATCCACCAGGTGATATAGAAAATACATGTAAGACCACTTCCTTATGCTCATTTTTTGAAAATTTGGAAGCCAAACAACTTGGTGGAAACCTAAATTAACAAAGCCCTTAGATTACATTCAGTCAACTGAAATTTCTAGTGATCTGGAGTATGATATCAATGCCACCCAAAACAGTTCTACTAAGATATCCAAAAAGTTGTATGAGTTGAGAGAAAAAATGATAAAGTACATACCAACTTCGGTCAAATGATTAGAGGGTGGCGATGACTTCTCTCTTCCCATGCATTTGAAAATTAAACACAAAATTTTTTACAACCATTCTTTGTAAGGCGCTTGGTCATCTTCTAGAGCTATGTCTTATGTTGCAACCAAATTCTCCATTTGTGGTAATAGTTTTATGATTTCCAAGTCAATGATAGATGCTACGAATATCTATTTTTTTATCGTTTCTCATGTACTCGTTCTTCCAACATCACTAGCGCTTATTCCAATGCGTGGTCCTATTTATTCTTGGTCTGATTAATTGAACATTGTTAACTACAAACATATCATTTCCATATATAATACGTGCATGATAGTTATGCTTCTGGAAACTTTAATAGGAAGAGTCTTCTATACATCAATGGTCATCCATACAATCATGGGAACATTAGAGGGTTCATAAATCATTCTAGGATCTCTTTATTTTCTACAAATTTTTCATTTGAGGAACACTTCAATGACCAAGAGTTCTTTATGAAAAGGAAAGTGTCTAAATTTTTGTTTATGCATGTAAAATGTTGTTTATCTCCTCATGACGAGTTTTTAATAAACTATCACTTTTGTAGAACACCAGCCACTTGTTATAGACGTATTGCATTAGGACTATTGTTCTTTCTTAAATATCACACACATGTGACATGTTCATAATTTTCATAGTAAGGACTCGTCAACATATGTCATGCAGGCCACATAATCCTAACCTCATTAGACCCATGAAACAATATGAGTGCAAAAATTCCAAATAACAACCAAAAGAAAAAATCGCATGGAATTTTTTTTGTTTATATGTGCAACCATGCATATTTCTAGTTTCATTACCATGCAATATCTACATGTATTTTCCCTCAATATCCATGCGACTGTCAAAACGATGAAATATCAACCACCTACAGCAAATCAAAGGCACATGAAGGCTCCATCAACTACAAGAATTTGAATTTGGATCCTCTTGTATTGGGTGTCATTAAATTTGCCCATTATGTACCTTGAATCTAATTTATGAGGTGATGGGATTCACACTTGTATCTAGTTGTTTCTTTGCAACCTCTTTCCCTCTAAAAATAATTCATAGGCATGCATGTTGTAAGAATAAATTAGAGCAAGGTTATGTTAGTTTAATTTTGATAGATATCCCTTATAGCTCACCTCTTCCCTCTTGTTAAGCATCCTCCATGCTCACTTTCCAGCTTCCTCCAAGGGGCAAGTGTTCTTCTCATTTTCTCTTCAAGATACTTGGAATCTAGTGTGGAAAAAATAAACCTCCCTAAGAGGGATTGTTCACCTCCATTTTGAGCTCACTTATCCTAGGTTACACTATATGTATCTGCTTAACCACTTGGAAATCTAAAGTGGTTCCTGCACTTTTTGTTTGTTATCGTTTGCATCCCCTATTTCCCATTTTTCCATTTCAACTTATTTTAGTTAGTTTTTGTTTTGTTTCTATTTCATTTCGCTAACAAGAACTTGGAGGATCTACTTTCGACTCATTAATTTTTTTTGTGTTTCTAAATATTGGGCCTCGTTAACAACCTCAAAGGATTTCATCCAAAGTGGGATAATTTCCCACAACAATATTTATGGTGACTCCACTTCATTTTTGTTCATTTCATTCAAACTAGGTTGTTATTTTTTGAGTGGCTTATTTCTGGTTTATTATTCTTGGAAGGTGAAGAGGTCCATACCCTTGATTCTATAAAATTGACCTCCTATTGGTCGTAATTTCTATTTCAATAGAAATAAATATCTCAACCATGCAGTTGTGTTCTTCGCACAAGTGTTTCTTTGATAGTTGCATAGTTTACACATATCACCATACCTTTGTTGGCATGGTTTTCTCTCTAACTTATTTGCACAATTATCTTATGTTGTAACTACACTACTATGCACCAATGAGCTTTTTTATCACACTACTATGCACCTATCTCTCTATTATGCACATGACTATCTCATTTCTTTTATTTTTATCATTTTTTCACAATCTTGCAGCCCCAATGGATTCTCCATAATGAACAAGAATTATTTAGCTTTCAATTGTTCATTTATTCTATATTAATTAGCTCACCTAGCCTAATATTAGGGAATAAATGGGTCTTCCCTCAAAATATACCTATGTAAATATTGTGAGGGAAATCTACCTTATGACTTTGGGTAATAGGGTCACCAACATATTGTTAAAATAACTTGAATACATCTAGGGTTTAGAAACATATATAAGAGAAAAATATATAATGGAACATGCACCTTATTCTTGATGGTTGCTCCAAGCTTTAACTCTCCTCCTCAAATGCTCCTTAGCCTTCTGATCTTCAACACCTGCATCAAAGGGTTACCTTCTTCAAAGTATCTTCTATCGCTATATAAAAAGAGATATCAATATCAATGATTGAATTCAAAATAAATAACAACATATATCATAAATCATAACAATAAAATAATACCAAGACAATTATGGAAGGAAATCTCTCTTTATTTATGAAGTTTAGAAAATATTAAAAAACCCTTTCTGAGACAATATTTTCTACACAACAAGACTTGAGTCCTCCTTGCTCCTCTCTCTAATAGATTCCTCTAACATAACGTTTCTCTAAAACTTGATTCGCCTATCCTCTATCCATCCCCTCTCTTTATAGTTGTTGGTGAGGAGAGGATTCAAGGCCTAGGATGGTTAGGGGAGCTAGGGAAGTTACCAATACGGATCCAGCTTCCCCTAAATTAATCATATTTATATTTTTAAATTTATATTAATGAAACTAGCAATGATATAGAAGGAAACTTTCAAGTGAGTTGCAAATTTCCTGGAGGAAAATCACGATTACAATTTCTTACAGATAACTTGCGGGTTTCATCTGGGATGATTCATGAGTGTAACGTGAGTTTACATAGGAGTACTTGCAAGTGCAAGGAAATATCATCGATAACAAGTGGTAATGCTGAAAGAGTGAGTATGTATAAAATATCTCATCCATCTATAATGTTCATGACACCTCAATCAATACCATCCTTTTGTGTAATGACATGTTGGGGTCATTACTCAGATAGAGAAGTTCCATTTCATGGTATAACAAATGCCCCCTAATGTGTGAGGTCATAGGGTAAATATGGCCAAAATAAATTACAAAATTTTAACTTGGAGGAATAAGAATCAAGGTCACATAGAAGTACCTAAAAAAAACAAATTGAGATCATTTACAAAATCATCGCTGAGTACTCTGTGTTCAATAATGTAGAACACTATATTTTTTAAAATATACATTTACATCATATAGTATGAGGATTTAGGATACGTATGTTTTACAGAGGTAGATGAAATCCACATAAGTACAATGAAATATCTTCAATACCAAGAAATAATGTCACGAGGCATAGCACAATCTTTCACAACTTAGGTTAAATAGGTTGTAACCCAAGGTCTTCATCCAAATACATAGAAACCATTACAAATACTACCATGTGAATACATGAGTTGAAGTTGAACATAAAAGGGTACCATCAGAATTTTGGCTAAAGAGTTTTACTGAAAACCAATGCAGAAGAGTCCACCAATATGGGCAGTGGATCCTAAGGTGCTATATTTGAAACTCCAGGTCTTCTTCTAAAGGAGGTATTGATCCAAATCCAATTTGTGAAGAGGCAAGCAATGAATCCTTTAATAGGTCACATGAGTAAATGGTAGAATAGAGAAGGGAAGATGTACGTAGAATGATCTCAGAGATTCAAATGATATGTATCAGGATGAATAGACAGAGGGTAATGATCCTTTAACAATGAGCATGACATAGAGATGACTCAAGGAATATTTAAACTTTCAAGCAAACAACTAGTCCTATATTCCATGTAGGAGACATGGATAGATTCCAAATGTATTAGGACAAGTGGATGATTAATGACTCAAAGTGTTAGTTGAAATGGGAAGTGAAAACTGAAACGTGAGTATCGAGAGACTCAAACTAGTGCTTTGTTCAAGGATGACTTGTTGCCAAGAATTTATAATCAAAAGAGTGTATTTCGTTCCTTCTTTTCTTGTTAAGTTTTAATGAGTCCAAGAAATTCAACACGAGTCTTTCTTCATTTTTGGGAAAGCATGAAGAAAATAGAGAATAGTGCTTGATATAACACTGATCTGTGGATTTTACAAGCCTGAATTAGTGAATGTTCATCGATGTTTTCACAGTTTTGAGAGTTTGAAAACTCCAAAGAAGACTCTAGGGGAGTGTTTTTTCATAAATATAGTATCCTCAGTCTGAAAAATTATAAAACAATCCAAAGGATAACTCTCTTAGCTTGCGAAGAACTAAGGTATACCTTTTTCGTACTTAGTCAGCAAGGTCCGAAAAAGGGGTACAATATCACTAAAACAACACTCCTTCAAAAGAAAGCATGTAGCCTTGGTTTAACGAGTGTGAAGGAAGGAAAGATCACTCAGAATGTTCCATTTATTTATGAGAATGGGACAAACAACAATAAAATCGATGTGTTGAATCAATTTTTAACGAGCATGGTAATCACATAAAGAACGCTCATAATCTTTTTCATGTTTTAATCCAGAGCACGAAAAAGAGAATATTAAGCTCAAATTGTTCCTTTTCCACAAGTTTAGTCTTCCAGGCCCAAAAAAGAGATAAATCTATACCTGAAGACACTCTTCTAGTCACAATAAACTAGAGTATTATTTTTCCCAAATAATCCATAGGGTCTGGAAAAGGGTAAACTTATACCATTATGGATGATTCTTCATTTCCTTTAACAAGTTTGAAAGAACAAGTAACTCAATTATCAAGTTAGATTTAAGGAGTATGGCCAAGGGTTGAAGATAACACCATATGGAGGGAGCCTTATAATCAAGTGTAGCACAGTAAAAGATACAAAACGGGGTTGCATTTTTTGTGAAAAAAACTGCAAATGCTCCCATAACCTAGCAATTTGTTGTATGGGTAGAAAAACAGACAAGAAGTGTTGTATTTAGGGTAACCCATGTGAGGTATGATCTAACCATGGAAGAACAACAAGGATTAAAGTGTGAAAAATGTTTGCAGATCGTAGTCCATGGATAAAAAAGGAGATCCTAAGGTTCATAAGGGGATAAGGTATAAATGCAAGATGCAAAAGGGGACAAAATCCTATCCTATATGCTCAATAAATATGCTCCAATTTTATCGATAACCTCGAAATACAAGTAAAAAACAATAAATATTAGTCCAAATAAAAGAATTTGACCAAAACCATATAAAAGTAGGTAAAAATTTGAAATTTTTACTATAAATAGTGAAAATTGATTAAATAACATCTCATTTTTTTTTACCACCAATAGTGTAAGTTTTATCTATAGTCTTCAAATAGCTCATGTTCTCAAACCATTTGATGGATTACAAAACTGCAAGATGTAGGTAACTCACATATCCATCATCATTCATTTCATGCTTTCAAATTTTTTATTTTTATGCCCATTGGAGACCTTTTAGCAAGCTATAAGGGAAATACGCAAGGCTCAGAAATATCCCATTACAAACTCAAGAGTTCACGATGTAATCGTGGGTATGCAATGGGGATCCCATGAGAGGCACACAATATCACCACTAAATAGTCGCAAGTCCTGGGGATTAGGTATGTTCATGAATCTAATGGCCAAAAGCATCCTTTTGCAAGAAAAAATAGTTATGTTGTGAGGGAAATATACCTTATGACTTGGGGTAATAGGGTCACCAAAATACTGTGAAAATGACTTGTAGACATCTAGGGTTTAGAAACATATATAAGGGAAACAAAGATAATGGAATATGCACCTTATTCTAGATGGTTTCTCCAAGATTTAATTCTCCTCCTCAAATTCTCATTAGCCTTATGATCATCAACACCTACAACAAAGGGTTTCCTTCTTCAGAGTATATTCTATTTCTATATGAAAAGAGATATGAATATCAATGATTGCATTGAAAATAAATAACAACATATATCATAACTTTCAACAATTAAATCTTATCAACACGATGATGGAAGGAAAACATTCTTTATTGATGAAGTTCAGGAAACATTACAAAACCTTATCTAATAAAATCTCCTCTACACACCAAGACCTAAGTCCTCCTTTATCCTCTCTCCAATAGATTCCTCTAGCATAGAGCTTCTCTCAAACTTGCTTCCCCTATCCTCTATGCCTCCCCTCTCATTATAGTTGATGGTTAGGGGAGTTAGGGAAGTTACCAATCCAGACCCAAATACCCATAAAGTAATCATCTTTTTTTATTTTTAAAGTTATATTAATGAAACTCACATGTATATATAAGGCTAATTAACAGTGAATTGTGACATCATGGAAGGAATTCACTATTACAACTTCTTATAGATAACTCACGAGTTTCATATGGGATGACATGCGCGTGGCACGTGAGTTGCGAGGGAAGCTCATCGATAAAAAGTGGTAATGTTGAAAGAGTGAGTATGTATCAAGGATCTCATCCATATATAATTTTCAGGAAACTTCAATAAATGCTATCCTTTTTTGTAACAACATGCTGGGGTTGTTACTTGGATGAATAAGTGCCATTTCATGGTATAACATTAACCAACCTTGACACTTTCAATGGGACTCATTGTTGTCACTAATATTCAAGATATATTATGTTCTTTCCTTACTTTACATATTTAGTTAAAGTCGTGTAAATCCACTTTTGAACATAATCAGGGACACAAAGGCTCTACTATCTTGATGTATTCTCTTCACCTAACACTTTTTGCAAGATTGGTGAATCAGAAAAGTGAGAGAAGTTTTAAATACCTCCTTGCACACTTATTTCATTAGAACTTTGTTTTGCAAGCACCATTAGCATGTTTAAAGTTCAAGTTAAAATATCCATTTTCATCTTTTTTTAATCTTTAGTTAGTTTCCAAAGTCTATTTGCTTATGTCACAGTGTTTGCACCTCTAATACACACTAATGAAACTAAAATCTCTTCCAAAACAAGTACGTTGTTCACCTCACATTACTTATGATATTGGTGAAATACAAAGAAGGGGAATTGTGAAATACCTCCCTTACATACCTTAACAAAATTTGAGGCCTTAAAACCAACCCTTCTAATTTCTAACGAGCTAAAATCCTCGACAGGAGGTCAAAAAAAAATATTTTAGTTTCTTAGTATTGTGTGGGTTAGGTATCCAAACATGCCTACCAATCTAGTTTCATTAGGAATTTTTAAAACATAACATTGTTTACTTATAGGGTACTATCAAAATATTGCTATAAACAAGTGTTAGTAGAATACCTGTATCAGAAATGCACCATGATCAAGGAGTTGAAATCCTATCTATATATTTTTTGCTTTCCCCTACGAGTCACTCAACTTATTGTAGGGAGACAGAACTATACTATGTATACTAAACAACTAATCCACACTTTATTCAAGGTATTTTAGTGTGAAAACTTAGGATATCACCAAGGAGCGTTTGTGAGTGCAAGTGACTCCTAAAGTCATATATTTATGTTGGGAGGTTTTACTAAGTATTGTTATTGGAACATTGAACCCATCATCGATAGAAGAATATATGTGTTACCTTCACTAGTCAATCATTGCATCGATCATATTATCACTAGTGGTTGGTATTTTTTAAGGCCGAGTTACATTTGATAGGAAGGATGTTAGGTATTTAGGAAATTTATGTTTATTTTTCTTTTCTAAATACATGGTTACCTAACTCATAATTAACATGAAACTACATGTCAAACCATTTTAACTAAATCATCATGGCACATATCTCTCAGTCTTGTACCATTTCTCATCTATTTTTGTTGCCATGTTTTTTCCTTTGTTCAATTGTGTTTTTTCCGAGCAGCATTTTCACTTGTTAAACTAGAATTCCACCATAAAGGAACAAATAAGTAAATCATGTAGACTACAAATCCTATCCCCTCTCTTGAGGGGTTCTTTCCCATATTTTCTTTATGGTCTGCAATGAATATCACCTAACTATGGTCTCTCCTAGGACATTGATTATATCCTTTAGGAGAGGCCCCACCTTCCTTGTCTCTTTGTCTCCCCTTAGAGAGAGTTTTGACCCTTTTGCTTCCTCCTCTCATAGTATAGTTACACTTTTGTTTCCACCTCGTGGGGGAAATACCTAATCTTATTCTCCCTATTTAGGAAGAGGTCACATAGTATCTTGTTCTTCACATAGAGGAAAAACATCACCTTGATCTAGGGAGAATAATGACCCCATGCTAACCTCCACCTACCTTTTATGTATATATTGAATCTCCTTGATCTAGAAAAGGTTATTAATGACCCCATATGTCATGATCCAACATGAATTCATATGTTTGACAAAATATCTTAAGATATCCCTAAGTTTGAAGGGAAACAAGGAGAGAATCCCATAAAACATGTTTTGCCATTCAACTTATTGTGTTCCTATAAAATAATAGAGGAGGATTATTTCATGCTTTCTCTCTTTCAATAGAATATTACTCGGACATATGTGAGATGGTATGTGAATCTAATATTCCCTCCCATACCAATTTTGAGACAATAACCACCACATTTATCACCTACTTTCATTTATCAATATTCCATAACCTCAATCTCTAAATTCTCGCAGAATTTTTGTAGAACACTTATAACCACATCTAAGAGTGGCATAGGAATTGAAATTTGTGCAAAATAAAGTTTCAACCTCAATTCCTTTTTGGTTGGTTCCTTAAATCATTCCAACCATCTATTGCAAAGGATGTGGAAAACTCCATACCACAATACACGGAAAAGTCCATTCTACAGGCCCAACACTTTGATCTCATATATGCATACACATGGTACCTCTACACTATCCTCCCTGATTCCCCTCAGTATTGTTATTTGGATTCGCCCCATGCAAGGAAATCACATTTAATGGATTGAATTATTGGATCCATTTCTTAACAAAGAAAATATGTCACACAATTAGATATTGTACTACTCCATATGGAAATTAAGTTTCCACCCATCCCTGTTATGTCATCTCCCCTACTATTGTCCCAAATCGTCCATTTGGACAACTAGAGTATGGAACCTATAGTACTACTTAACTAAATGAAAGCCAAGCACCAATGGTACCCTGATCATATATGGTGCAAACTTCTGCTACATCCATATTATATGGAGCATAATAAGCATACATCTTGCCACAATGATACAACCCTTAATAATCATTCCTATGTCCTCCTTGTTTGACCCCCATGCGTAAAATGGGGGTTAATTTTGTCCAACCCTATTTCCAACAAAAAAATCAGCAATTTGAGAAGTTGAACATCATAAATCTAGAGAATCTTGAAAATAAGGGCAAGAAGAAAGGTAAGAAAAAGAAAAACTAGGAGTAGGGACAATCGGGAAACACCCTTCCTCAACAAAACTAGAATCCAGGTAAGTAACAACGGTAAGGGGGGAACCCAAGAAGCAAGGAAACAAATCCAAAATAAGGATGAATTGTTCCTAATCAATGTGTAGTAAGTATAGTCATTACAATCATCATTTTTTTCTTATCCCGGACTCCCTACCTGACTACCAAAAATTAGTGGAAGTGAAGAAAAAGAAAACATCAAACTATTAGATGTACAACATCACGAGTCATTATCCAAGCCAATATTGGGCCTCATGTGTCGAGGTAGAGAGACTAAGTTGGAATCTGTAAAATTGTAGTAGATTATTAGGTTTTACCTAAGGATGAATAAGCCTTCAGATCTAAATATTATTCCTCATGTGTTGAGGTGAATGCTTTGATTTATGAAAATGATGATGTTGTAAAGTATTATTGGAAAATGCTCAAGACTGTATCATTTCATATTCTCATATGGAACTCTAGTTATAGTAGGTACCTATGAGGTGGACCTCTAGTCATAGAGGTAGTTGATTCTCATGTGGATTTCCAATTATAGTACTTACTCATGGGGTGGACCTCCACTTATAGACGTAGTCAGATTCTCATGTGGACCTCTAGTTATAGTAGGTAGACATGGTGTGGAGCTCTAGTTATATAGGTAAATGATCTACATGTTGAAGCATTATTATTGTGTGATATGTTACTAAAAATGGTCAATGGATGCCATTAATTATCCTCTTAGACTGGACACCTAAAGAATGATTACTGTTGGCGAAACCCACCAACAAAGCCTCGTCGATAGGGGTTCCCACACTGTCGATGCCCTATAGTGAAATCTCCCTAAGCACCGACCTAGATAGGTTTTACCCTTCCCAACAATGTCTATGAATCAGACAGGGTCTCACCTGAGGCGTTCAAGGGAGAGCTGTTGGAGATGAGTTTCTGGCAGTGGGGAGGGAGGATATGGGGATCCAATGGAAGGAAACCATAACTACCCAATCAAGAGCTATTAGTTGAATTTACACTATTTACTTAAATTTTAAAGGGTATTCATAATGTATGTAGTCATCATATCATCAAAATATTGCAGCATTATTCATGAAACATATCTACTCATCGCGCAAACAGATAGTAGCAGAAAATAGATTGCATCGACATATCAGCAAAATAGATCACATTGATATAGCAGGAAGAGACTAGATCACATGTACATTATGCCATCATAACACAACAGATCTCGACATCATAATAGACAAGATCATAAGAGTAATAATAGACAAGATTTGTGCCACAATCACCATGTCATATTAATCTTGCGCAATGGAACCACATTACACAATTCTTCTCCAAAATTGGAGACTGCATACATCAAGAGAAACCCATATCAATCACTAGTACACAGGGAATTCTTCACACAACCAGACCGCGTGAAATCTTATGTCTCGATTATCATTTGATGCAATTCTCCTAGACTTATTCGATAGCTCTTTTCAATCACGATCATTTTCTATTTGCAAAACTAGATCTCTAAATAGTCTTGCATTGTTACATTGAGGATCCACTTTTAACTAACTTATAACCGCTAATGACCTATTACAACAAAATTTGGTCAACTAACATATAAAATATTCAAAGTGGTGATTGGACTCTGCAAAATTGTAGTAGATTATTAGGTTGTACCTAAGGATGAATAAGCCTTTATATCTAAATATTATTCCTCATGTGTTGAGGTGAATGCTTTGATTTATCAAAATGATGATGTTGTAAAGTATTATTGGAAAATGATCAAGAATGTATCATTATATATTATCATATGGACCTATAGTTATAGTAGGTACCTATGAGGTGGACCTCTAGTCATAGAGGTAGTTCATTCTCAGGTGGGCCTCTAATTATAGTATGTACTCATGGGGTGGACCTCCACTTATAAATGTAGTCAGACTCTCATGTGGACATCTAGTTATAGTAGGTAGACATGGTGTGGGCCTCTAGTTATATAGGTAAATTCTTTGCATGTTGAATCATTAATCTTGTGTGATATATTACTAACAATGGTCAATGGATGCCATTAATTATCCTCTAGAGACTGGACACCTCTAGAATGATTACTGTTGGTGAAACACACCAACAAAGTCTCATCGACAGGGGTTCCCACTCTGTTGATGCCCTACAGTGCAATCTCCCTAAGCACCGACCTAGATAGGTTTTACCTTACCCAGCAATGTCTGCAAAGTAGATGAGGTATCACTCGAGGTATTCAAGGGAGATCTGTCGAAACTGAGTTTTCGGCAATTGGGAGGGAGGATATGGGGATCCGATGGAAGGACACCATAACTTCATGATCCAGAGCGAGCAGTCGAATCTACACTATTCCTTCAACTTGCAAAGGGTATTCATAACATATGTAATCATCAGATCATCACACGGTTATCACAATATCATAGCATTATTCATGAAACATATCTACTCATCGCGGAATAGATAGTAGCAGAAAACAAATTGCATCGACATAGCAGCAAAACAGATCACATCTACATTATACCATCTCTAGTAAAATGGAAGTTATTAAGCTTCAATTAAATTTCAATTAAATGTAACTATGTATGACTCATTTAACCATTGTTTATTTTTACCTAAAGCAAGAGTGGATGCATCAATTAACTAAAGGAGAACTCAGTGATCACTTCAAGTAAATCAATCATCATGATTTTAGTTAATAAGAGTTAACTAAGTGTTATAAGGAAATATTAGTTAACTAAAGTGTTTTTCATTCATAACCCTCTAATTAAACTAAAAAACAACACTTTAGTTAACAAAATCCCACACTTTAGTTAATTCACTAAGTATTAATCTAGGTTAACTAAGTAATGATACAGGTTAACTAAGATGCCACTTCAGTTAATTCACTAAGTAATCATCCAAGTAAACTAAGTAATGAATTCGAATTTATAGGTTAACCAAGTAATATAACCCAATAATGTAACCCAATTAATTTCTTATCCTAGACCAATTCCAAACATGGATGTTGAAGAACCTATGCAACTTTCAGAATATTGCTTCAAACCTTATTAAAAAATCACTTGAACTTCCATCCTTGCATTGATATCTTGAAATTAAATATTTCCATCAATCCATGATTGAACTTTCTTGGAACACTTCCTTGCAACATAGAGTTTCAATGTTTAGAACAATCAATTTTCCTTAGTTGCAATTTGACTAGTGGCAATTATGTTTTGCAATTGTGTGTTTCCAAATCTAAAGAGATGTGTATTTTCCATATTGATTTATCATGAGACACTACCACTAAACACCAGAATATTAGTTAAATACATATATATATATATATATATATAATTTGCAAAAATAATCTTTACGTCCATATTTTGGAAATTTTTTTTGAACTTTCAACCCTTTTTCTCATTGCATATTTATTTGAAGTTGCCACTGAGTTTCCAAAATTGATCTTTTATGATTCCAAGAAAATTTTAGGGAGGAAACACCATGCTTGATGCTGCACTACTTTTATTACAATCACCTTCTCTTAGTGGTGACTCAATCTCCCATATTGCTTGCTACCCCGAAAACTAAAACCAATGAGACAAAAAAATAATCCAAGGGTCCCAAATGAGCATTATACATGCAGGGTGTGAAATGTCTACTATGAAATTCCATGAACACCAAGAATGAAAAAACCGAATCCATATCTCAAAAGGTCTCCCATGTAGGAAAATGAAACCCTAGTCTACAAAGATGAACTCAAACAAATGAAGTTTGGTTTAATCTCTCAAACCAACAATTGAACTCTTGCTCCAAGTAAGCCAAAACCAAGGAACGGTAGGATCCCATTGCTTTTATTTCAATTCAACAAATAGGATTTCTCTCTAAACCATACCATTATGAAATATAATGCATTTATCCCACATCCTTATATGCATCCTTGCAAACATCATGATAAAAAAGAAGAGTACAACATCATCAAGGATGGAAATATAAGAATACACTAGTGGAAGTTTATAAGTTTCTGTGGAACTCTTCCAAAATCAATGCAACTATGGAATGCAAGGGCAAATCAAATTGAGTCTCTTCAACAAGGTATTAAAGTTCACATCATTAGGACTCTCCATGCTCAAATGAAAAAATAATGCATTATCAAATAACCATGGATGCTAATGCAACTACCTACAAAATAAAAATGGTGTGTTCATGAGATCTCTACAAATGCAAGAAATAATTTCACCCCTTGGGGTGATCAACTCCAACATGTGTCTATACCCAATCAAAGGATGAGAAAAAAATCCATCTGAATGGTCCGAAAGGAAAGATTGAGGCTTCCCAAAGTGCACAACTACCATGGCTCAACTTTATGCCATTGGTTTGACTCAAATGGTTCAAGTGGATGAGGAAGGAATAAAAGGATGCAAGTGAATTCCTATGTTGTTGGTTGAAGGGAGTTGGTTATTTCATCAATTCATCACAAACAAATGTGGGAGACTCCTTCTACCCTATGTCACCAATAAAAGGAAACATTTCAACCAATCTTCATCCCCAAATGTTGTGGATGGAAAATAAGTATGGGGTCAAGAACTATGAACAAACCTTACCTCTTTGCATCTCTTACACCTCAAACATTCAAATGCATCTTCTCCATTATTAGTTTTTCCAACTCTTGTGAGATCATGTGCGATGCAGAAGCATAGACTTAAAAATTCCAAAGAATAAAGGCATTCCTTATTTTGATTTGTTTAAGCTAAATAAATTGTTAAAGGATTATAAATCCTAATTATGTAATGTCAGTTAGAATCACTTAGGACTTTGTATGATTTGCTTCAAGATTGTAAGGAACTAATATAACTGTAATTTCTAGTTTTAATAAAAGATAGTAATGTTCCCAGAGAGAGAGATGAGAGTGAAGAAAAAACAGAGTATTGTTACAGAAGAGTAATCTGAAATAAATAAAGTTTTTTGTGGTTCATATTTTGAATTTGAGGAGTCTGTGTATTTCTTACTGTTAATGTGTATGATTGAAAAAAGGATAATCACCTCTAAAGGATCAAAATCCATCTACGTATATTCCAGGAAATGCCTTCAATTACTTGTAAGTTTACACAGGATTTCATGTTCGTGTTTATATGAAATCGTGCTTAAGGAATAGCGTTATCAACTATGTAAAGATTATATTTTAATAGTGAATAGCTAGATCCTTGATCAACGATCAAGATTTCGTTGGAGATTTGAACCAGCTGAAAGTTAATGACTTCTAATAGACCCGATTAAACTATCAAATACACTTTGAAACAACTTGAATCTATTGTGTATGGGTATTCCAAGTTTGGACTGTGTATTTGTTTAGTAGTTTGGTTATGATTTAGCAGGATCGATAATTCAAGTGATTACTAACTAGAATTAGTGGACCTAGTGTATAGTTTCACAGTATCCCTTGCATGAAGTGGTATCAGAGACAGAAATTTCTGAACATAATAGTTTGAGGAGTAACCTATTTATTTTAGAGTGGAATTTCAAGTTCCAGTAGGACATGGAACAGGAGGTCAAAGAGGTAGACCTATTTCCAATGCAGAAATTATGGAGGAATTGAGAATTCTGCACGAAGAGATGGCAGACATGAGAAGAGCTGGAAGAGATCCTATAGCAAGTGATGTTAGTGAAGCTGAACCAGAGGGTGAACCAAAAGAAAAATATGAGACATAATATATTGGAGTGAGATTGTTGAAGGCATTCATTGGGACTAGTTCGGAACCAAGACTAGAGATAGCTACATACAATGGAGGGTTAAATCCTGAAGAGTTAGTTGATTGGATAAACCCAATGGATAAGCATTTTGATTTTGCTGAGATGCCTAAAGGTAAGAAAGTAAAGTTCACAGTGACTAGGCTCCAGGGTCATGCTTTACTTTAGTGGGATGGTGTACAAGCATAAAGTAGAAGATTGCATAAACAACTAATCAAAAGTTGGGGCAGAATGGTTTCCAAATTGAAGGACAAATTATTACCTAAAGATTACAAACTTGTTTTATATAAAAAAATGCATAACTTGAGACAGAAGCTACTTACTATTAGAGAATACACAAAAGAGTTCTACAAAGTAAAGATTAGAGATGGACACACAGAAGATAATTCTGAGAAGGTATCCAGGTACATGAATGGTCTTAAATATGACATTCAAGATGAGATGAGTTTGTTTTCACCTAAGTTGGTTGAAGAAGTATATCAATGTGCTTTGAAGGTGGAAAATAAATTTAATAGGAGAAACAACTCAAGGAAAGGAAAAGGACAGGATTGCAGAGGTAAGGGATCACATCCTAAAAGAGGTAAAGTTCCAGTTCAAAAGGGAGAAGCTAAATTTTCAAATCAGCGAGAAGAATATCAAACAGGAAAAGACTTCAGAGGAAGAAGACATTTTCAAGGAGGTCAAGGAAGAAGTATATACCAATAGGTTAGATGCTACACATGTGAGAAGATAAGCCATATGTCATGCTATTGTCTTGAAGGAGCCACAAGACAAGGGAATGTCTAGATTCTAGAAGTTGAGAATGAACAAGAATCACCTAATGATCATGTTGAAGTTCCAGAGGTAGGAGAAGCCTTATTGATGAGGATAACCTTGCTGAAGCCAAGCAAGGATTTGCATGAACCAGTTCAAAGGAACAATTTGTTTAGAACATTGTGAAAATTAGAAGGTAAGTGCTGTAAATGAATTATTGATAATGGGAGCACTGATAACTTAGTTTCTATATAGATGGTTGAGAAGTTAGGATTGCAGAAAGAAAAGCATCCTACACCATACATAATTTCTTGGTTACAAAAGGCACATCATGTACTAGTCAATGAACAATGAAAATTTGATTTCCAAATAGGAAATTACAGAGATCAAGTTTTATGTGATGTGGTCCCAATGGATGTGTGTAATGTGTTATTGGGTAGGCCATGGCAATATGACAGGAATGTAGTCTACAAAGGTAGGGAAACTACTTTTGTTTTGGAGAAGGAAGGAAGGAGGCATACTCTCATTCCCCTAAATGATGAGAATACATAAGAACAAACCAGCCCTAAGATATTACTGGTGAAGGAGAAAGAATTTCTAGAACAGCTGCAAGAAGAAGAGGTAATTTTTGCTATTGTTGGTAAGCCTAGGAATTTTGTTGTTATCACTCAAAATATACCTAAGGTTGTGAAAGGTAATCTAAAGGTAACAACAAAACTACTTTTAGAAAGAAATTAGCTTTTCTTTGCAGAGAGGGATCTCTCAAATACAAATTTAACAAGGCCAGATATTGGAGTCAACAATTTTAAGTTATGCAAATGGTTGAAACAAAACATATAACAATTGGGCTATGGATCCAAAACAGATGAACATAATACAAAGATTCCTACTCAAAATTTCAACAAAGGCAAGATAATTATTCAGCTATAGTCATTCATTGAATTTCAGGCAATAAGAAAGAAACATGAACAATCCATCAATATAGAGCATCACACAATGAATTCCATATCAACTTTAGAAGAAATGTTTGTGAATATCTGAAACAATAGCCAGAGCATACATATATGAATTATGAAACTATTAAAAACTGCATTCAGACATGAAAAAAAATAGGATGGAAGGTAAACACTTAGAAAACATTCACAAGGAAAGAGAGCATAGACTATAACATAAACAACACATGAATCTTTGAAGATCAACTAGCATTCAGATCTCTAATTTTATTGAAAAACTGTTCTCACAAAAACATCAGTCCAATCTTACGGGTTCCAACACTAAAAAATATCAATTACATTTAAATTTATAGAATAATAATCTATACCTAACATTGAATTCAAAACCTAACTAAACTCTAAAAATAGAAAGAGTCACAACAAATTTCCCTCACTTTAGGATGCGGACTGTTGAGCAATAAGTTTCAAAGTCCCTCCTACATATCTCTAATGGTGATATTTGTGTGAAATATGGGAGAATTTTTTGTAACTAGCCATGTTCCCTATAAAACCCATGTTTTCGTTTCTCCAAATTCACCTCCATCTCCTTGTAATATTCCTTTTGAAATAGATGACTCAGATAGTAAACTTGTAAATTTCTGGAAACATACCCTGTGAAGATATTTTAAATTCTCCCAAACTATAATACCTGTGTAAAACATGAAGGAGTTTTTTGAATATAGGCCTATGATGACTAAAAACCTCTCTTAGTTTCTTGAAATTCAACTCCAGTTGTCTGAAACAATTGTTTGAATTTTGTGACTAAAATAGTAATTTTGAAATCTGAACACTTTCTCTCTAAATATGACTTTGTTTCTCCTAATACTTAGAACATGTGTAAAAAATGAGAGAGGTTATTGTATATCATCATGTTATTATGAAAAACCTCTTTCAATTTTAGAAAATTCTTCTTTTTTTGCCAGAAACTGTTCTCTGAACGAAATGATTAAAACAATCATTTTTATAAAAAACATGTTCTGTTGCTTAAGGAACCTTGTCTTTAAATGTTGGGACTAAATAATATTCTTCCATTACAAGTGATTTTATTGAAATTACAAGGAATTACGGTGTCTAAAATGTACCCAAGAAATTTCACTCACATCACCAACAATTGACTGAAAAAATGCAAATTTCATGTATACAATCATTTGCATGTGGAATTAAGTTTAAAATTATTTTATAAAGTCATCTCCATGGACTTGTATGATAAGAAAAACCATTCATTTGAGTCTCCATAAAAAATGAATTGATACTCTCTTGTTCATACCAAAGGAATAAGAAATTCAGTTATATGTAAATGTTTAGAGTTTGTCTTGGGCATTGCAAATCTATCATGTGAAAAAAATGTAGGTAAAGTTGGAACCCTTAGATTTGAACATACACCCTTGTGCAATTTAATCATGGGATTTTCACATGTTTCATTGGAAAGAGCGATACAAATTGTATCCCTTCTATTATTTCCCTCGAACATTTAATATCCAGTTTCCTTATGCTAGTGAAACAATTCACAATCGTTGATCCATTTGATAAACCCAAGACATTTCTTTACCTGTCCATCATATAAAATTACACTAAGTTTTTAGAAATTAAATCAACTGTACTGCCACCCAGCGGAATTTTTTCTAGGTAGTTGATCTATTTGGTTAAAACATTTTGTTTTTCCACACCTATTGATTTTCCAACAGCATAAAAATTCCACAAATTTTAAAACTACATTTCTCCATGCTTGTTGACAACAAAGAATTTATATGATACGGTGATCCTTTCTCCACCAAATCATTACCTTTGAAACATGAGAGCTTTGAAATGATTCCATGAATTTAAAATTTTCAGTACCTCACACTAGTTGATGTCAAGGAATAATTCCATGCCATTGGATGCTTTCCATATTTACCTGTGCCATCGATGACTATGGTATTTATAAGATCTAACTTCATCTTCCTGAACATTGAACCATACACTCTATGCATCCTCAAACCTTTTTTTACAGGATATTATAGTCACACTGCACAACTTATTCAAGGATGGTGACCAATTCTTTCATAATATGTTCAAACTTCCCAAACTATTGAATGAAGCAATACATATTTCTGTCTTCCCCAACACAATATATCCAATCGCCTTTTGGAGATATGCATGCAACAACAAAATCTCCTTGCAGAAGACCCACTCTTCCCGTATCTCTGCACATATTTCATGCAGGTCAAATAGAGTGCATCAACATGATGTGCCTGATACATACTCCACTTTTGTATTGCACATCCTGCATCCTACTCTTACTCATATGGCTAACGATTAAGAAAGGCACCACATATGCAGAGAAACAAATAGTTCAACATACCATCTCAACCTGTGGTGTAATAAAACGACCTCTTACCATCATGTTTTCCTGGGATAATGTATACATAGCCTTTTGAGATCCCAAATTTTTATAATGTTTAAATTAACAAGACTTTACTGAAAATGAGATGGTATCGATAGTGTACAAATGACCACATATAAAAAATCTTCCAAAAATTTTCAGTTGAGCCCATAGCGAAGCACATTCAAGTATGCAATTTGTCTAATATTGTAGGAGATCCTTCACAGAAGCAAAGAAAAATATCTTCTTTTCTATAGTCTGAAAGTTTTTTTTATTTTCAGTTATGAATTTCCCAAGGATTTATGCAATAGTTGATGCCGAAAGACCAATCTTTGAATAATCTAGACCACCATAAATATCTCCAATAGGCATGTCCACGACACTGTTGTATCTTACTTAGATAAGTTCAAATATCTCATCAAAACTCTTACACTTTGTCAAAAGCCAGCCCAAGCCCCAAAATGTACCACCTCCAATATTTGTTCCACATGTAAAGAACAACGTATCTTTTTACAGTTTATATACACCAAGCATTTTAAATGATGTCAAGGAACAAAGAAAAGGTTATGAAGTAGCCTCGTGAGTGTGGCGCTTGGAATGTTGGAAAACTTTGGCTCATTTGATTATTAACTTGTGTGCTACTAATGTGGCAGTTGAATAGTGGTCTTTCAAAGTAGCTCTCAGTGTTGATCTCGGGCTTGGCCCAAAGGCCTTTTGTAAAAATAAACCTTTGTCAATATTTTATAAAGAAAACTTATATTTCATTTTAATTTCTATAAAACAAAATTTGTTTCTATAACAAATCAATGGCCAATTTATGAAATAACTCATTTTAGATCACCAATAATAAAACTTTTCTTTCTTTTTCCTCAAAAAGGTCTTCAAGCTCATTCTTCTTGCCAAACTTTGGGAAACTTCTGCATGATTTTTCAAATGAATCAAGCCTTAAAAATAGTCAACCACCATTGTAATCCTTGAAATTTTTATGACAATAACACCAACCATTATGTAACAAAAATAGTGCTAACAACTGGCTCCACTTGGGATGCTATCTTCCCTGCGAGGTAGCAAAGAACCCCATAGAACAGATTCTAAATCCATTCGGTTTTTTATCAATTTTTCCTTGAAATACTCAACCTGTTCTGAACTAAACCATCAAATAAAACCATTTTGCAAACAAATCCCACTCTATCAATCTGTAACCTGTCACTTGTCACCCCCTCTCTGAAGACTGAAGCCAAATGTAACTGCAAACTTGAACTTTGAAACTGAAATTGAAATCAAACTGAAAACTACTGAAAGAAATGCTCTACAATTCTAAGCTTATTCACACCTATCTACCTATCCTACTTAGCATCAAATGCCCCATCAAGCAAAGTCCGACTTCCAATGAAGCCAATCAAGCAATTTATCCAATAATTTTGCTTCCTCCTCATGCTTAATTGAAATTAGAACATAAGAACATAATAGCAAAAGGTTATGATGAAATTTTTTTCTTTGCTGCAAATGTATAACCAACTACCCCATTTGAAAAATTTATCCATGTACTCTTCTATTGGATCATAAAAAGCATGACAAATTTCAAAATACTCAATCACCTGTTTGTCATGACAAGGCTGTCGAAAAAGTAACTCCTCTTGCATACTGTCGAACTGATCTTCACAAGAACTTTGAAAATAATTGTCATGACTATTTTTAAATGAAATATCAACAACATCATTTAATATTTCTGACTTTACAACTCCATTCTTCTCAAACACTTCAAAAGGATTATCATTTTGTTTTTCAACAAGATCAAGCAAAAACATGTTTTCTTGACAAAACATTTCTGAATTGGAAAGATTTAAAGAAGCATCCCATTGAGAATCCTCATCTCCTTCTTTGTGCTTCATTTCCTCATCACAAACAACTAATTTTTCAACGTGTTGAGATTGATTTCATGTATGTTCATCTTTCTCATCTTCTGCAAGCAGATAGGGCTTTGTATGTTCATGTAAATTTTCAGGAAGATTTTGAATGTGATCAACACACAAAGGTCTTTCTTCAACCATTAACTCAAAATATGATTCTTCTTTACTTGGAACTTCAAAAAATAAACATGTGGACGGACTGTAAGACTGAAAATTTCCAGAATCAGAATTCTTTATGTAATCCCCCACAAAAGCATTAGAACTTAGAGGAAATTGATGCTGCAAAAAGGAATTTTCTGATTGGGAATAGGCAGCCTCATCTTAAAACAAAACTTTGGAAGTTGAATAATATGAAGAAGGTTTTGATTGACCATCCCAAGTTCCTTCTTCATCACACAAATATTGACAAGACTGCTGCAAGTTATCATCTACTCCAGAAAAAGAAATGTAGCTAGTTGAATCAGAGTTTTGGCTCATGTCTCTTTCAGTTGAGGAAGAAATTATTAACTGCTGAGATTTTTCTTGAATGTGAAGACAACTAGTTTGCATTTCTTTTTTCTGAAATGGGTTCTCATATAATATTTCTAAAATATCTTCATCCACTAAATCATCATCACTATACATGTTTTCCAATTCTCCAATGAAACCTTTAACATGCATACAACAATATTGAACCAGAAACAAGGAGGGGTATTGGTCTTTGTAATGTTCATGAAATATTGTATGGAAATCAATAAGGGAACACAAAATTTCTGATGGTAACCCTTCATACCATGACCTTGCATCTCCTTATAAAGTAGCCATGAACATTTTCATTAAAGAATCCTCCTACAATTTAACTCCTAGCTTATGTATATGCATTAGAAATCTAACCAAATGAAGGGTATCATCATCATTCTTTTGATTTTTAAACTTTGGAAGACATGTTTGCAAATCTACTTTAGGTATTCAATTTGGAAAACCAGGAATGTGAGCATGATTCATAGGTGCATAACTTTTAAACAAAGAACTCATCTCGACAAATGAATAAGTTGAGTCAACTCTTTAAACTTTGCAATCTTTTGACAATGGAGTCGCCATATGAATTATGAAAACTAGATTTTTCGAAAATAGAGTTTCCAGGTGGAAGATGCACAACCTTTCTTATGTTTGACTGTTGTTCACCATCAAAAATCAAATCTGAAACTATGTCGTTCATACCCAGGGAAGATTTGAACCTTCACTCCCTGGCAATGGCGTCAATTTGTTATCACTCAAAATATACCTACGGTTATGAAAGATAATCTCAACATAACAGCAAAACCACTTCTAGAAATAAACTGGCTTTTCTTTCGAGAGAGGAATCTCTCAAATAAAATTTTAATAAGGCCAGATATTCGAGTCAACAATTTTAAGGTATGTAGATGGTTGAAACAAAACATATAACCATTGGTCTATGGAGTCAAAACAGATGAAAATAATACAAATTTTCCTACTCATAAACGCAAAAAGGTAAGATAATTATTCAACTATAGTCATTCCTTGATTTTCAAGCGATAAGAAACAAACATGAACAATCCATCAATCTAGAGCATCAAAGGATGAATTCCATATCAACTTTAGAAGAACTGTTTGTGAATATCTAAAACAATAGCCAGAGCATACATGTATGAATTCTAAAACTATTAAACACTGCATTCAAACATGAAAGAAAATAGAATGGAAGGTAAACACTTAGAAAAAATTCACAGGGAAAGAGAGCATAGACTATAACATAAACGACAAATGAATCTTTGAAGATCAACTAGCGTTCAGATCTGTAATTTTATTCAAAAAAGGTTCTCACAAAAACATCATTCCAATATTTTGGTTCCAACCCTAAAAAATATCAATTACATTTAAATTTATAGCAGAATAACATCTACCTAACCTTGAATTCAAAACCTAACTGAAATCTAAAAATAGAAAGAGTTACAACAAATTTCCCTCACTTCAAGATGCAAACTGCTGAACAATAAGTTTCAAAGTACCTCCTACATATCTCTAATGGTGACAGTTGTGTGAAATATGGTAGTGTTTTGTGTAACTGGCCATATTCCCAACAAAACCCATGCTTTCCTTCCTCCAAATTCACCTCCAGCTTCTCAAAATATTCCTTTTGAAACTGATGACTCAGATAGTAAACTTGTAAATTTCTAGAAACATACCTTGTGAAGATCTTTTAAATTATCCCAAAATATAATACCTATGTAAAACCTGAAGGATTTTTTTGAATATTGGACTGTGATGAAGAAAAACCTCTCTTCGTTTCTTGAAATTCAACTCGAGTTTTTTGAAACAATTCATTGAATTTTGTGACTAAAATAGTCATTTTGAAATATGAACACTTTCCCTATGAATATGACTTTGTTTCTCCCAATCCTTAGCAACTATGTAAAAAATTAGATAGGTTATTGTATATTATAATTTTGTGATAAAAAACCTCTTTCTATTTTGGAAAATACTTCTTTGTTTTCCAGAAGTAGTTCTTTGAATGAAATTACTAAAACAGTCATTTTTATAAAAAACATGTTCTGCTACTTAAGGAACCTTGTCTTTAAATGTTGGGACTAAATAATATTCTGCTATTACAAGTGTTTTTATTCAAGTTACAAGGAAATCTAGTGTCTAAAATGTACCCAAGACATTTCACTCACATCACCAACATTTGACTGACAAAATGCAAATTTCATGTATACAGTCATTTGCATGTGGAATTAAGTTTGAAATTATTTTATAAAGTCATATCCATGGACTTGTATTATAAGAAAAACCATTCATTTGAGTCTCCATAAAAAATGGATTGATACTCTCTTGTTCATATCAAAGGCATACGAAATTCAGTTATATGTAAACGTTTAGAGTCTGTCTTGGGCATTACAAATCTATCATGTGAAAGAAATGTAGGTAAAGATAGAACCTTTAGATTTGAACATGCACCCTTATGCAATTTAATCATGTGGTCTTCGCATATCTCATTGGCTAGAGTGATACAAATTGTATCCCTTCGATTATTTCCCTTGATCATTTAATATCTAGTTTACTTGTGCTGGTAAAACAATTCACAATTGTTGATCCATTTGATAAACCTGAGATGTTTCTTTACTTGTCCATCATATAAATTCCGCTATGTTTTTAGAAATTAAATCAACTATACTTCCACCCTACGGAATTTTTTCTGGGCGGTTGATCTATTTGGTTCAAACATGTTGTTTTTCGACGTGCATTGATTTTCCCGCAGCATAAAACTTACGCAGATTTTAAAACTATATTTCTCCATGCTTGTTGACAACATGGAATTTATATGAGATGTTTATCCTTTCTCCGCTAAATCATTACCTTTGAAACTTGTGGGCTTTTAAATGATTCCATGAATTGAAAATTTTCATTACCTCATGCTAGTTGATGTCACGGAATAATTCCATTCCATTGGATGCTTTGCATATTTACCTGTACCGTCGATGACTATGATCTTTATAATATCTAATGTCATCTTGCTGACCATTGAACCATACACTCTATGCATCCTCAAACCACCTCTGTAGGATATTATAGTCACGCTACACAACTTCTTCAAGGATGGTAACCAATTCTTTCATAATATGTGCAAACTTCCCAAACTATTGAATGAAACAATAGATATTTTTGTCTTCCCTGACACAATATATCCACTCACCTTTTGGAGATATGCATGCAACAACAAAATCTCTTTGAAAAAGATCCACTTTGCCTATATCTCTGCACATATTTCTTGGAGGTCAAATAGAGTGCATCAACATGATGTGCGTGATACATACTCTGCATTTGTATTGCACATCCTACATCCTACTCTTACTCACATGGTCAAGGATTAAGAAAGGAACCACATATACAGAGAAACAAATAGTTCAACATACCATCTCAACCTGTGCTGTAAGAAAATGACCGCTTACCATCACGTTTTCCTGGGATAATGTATACACGGCCTTTCGAGATCCCAAACCTTATAATGTTTAAATTAACAAGACTTTATTTCAAATGAGATGGTATCCATAGTGTACACATGACTACGTATAAAAAATCTTCCAAAAATATTCGGTTGAGCCCATAGCAAAGCACATTCAAGTATGCAATTTGTCCAACATTGTAGGAGATCATTCATAGTAGCAAAGAGAAATATCTTCTTGTCTATAGTCTCAAAGTTTTTTTTATTTTCAGTTATGACTTTCCCAAGGATTTATGCAATACTTGATGCCAAAAGACCAATCTTTGAATAATCTAGACCACCATAAATATCTCCAACAAGGATGTGCACGGCACTATTGTATCTTCCTTGGATAAGTTCAATTATCTCATCAAAAATCTTACACTTTGTCAAAAGCCAGCCCAAGCCCCAAAATGTACCACCTCCAACATTTGTTCCACATGTAAAGAAAAATGTATCCTTTTATAGTTTATATACACCAAGCATTTTAAATGATGTCAAGGAACAAAGAAAAGGTTATGAAGTAGCCTTGTGAGTTGGAATATTGGCAAAATTTGGCTCATTTGATTATTAACTTGTGTGCTACTAATGTGGCAGGTGAATAGTGGTCTTTCAAAGTATCTCTCAGTGTTGATCTTGGGCTTGGCCCAAAGACCTCTTGTAAAAATAAACCTTTGTCGATATTTTATAAATCCAACTTATATTTCATTTTGATTTCTATAAAACAAAATTTGTTTCTATAACAAATCAATGGCCAGTTTATGAAATAACCCATTTTAGATCACCAATAATAAGACTTTTCTTTCGTTTTCCTCAAAAAAGTCTTCAAGCTCATTCTTCTTGCCAAACCTTGGGAAAATTTCTCCATGATTTATCAAATCAATCAATCCTTAAAATTAGTCAACCACCGACATAATCCTTGAAATTTTTACGACAATAACACCAACCATTACATAACTAAAATAGTGCTAACAGTTGTAACCAACACTAGAATTGATGAATTACCTACGGAAGTTTACAAATTGTTAGAGGATTATGTAGGCATAGTTGTGGATGATTTACTAGATAAATTACCACCTGTTAGGAGTATCAGTCATCATATGGATTTGATTCCAATGGCTACTTTGCCATATAAAGCTACTTATATATTGACTCCAGCAGAAATTGCATAAATCAGTAGACAAGTGCAAGAATTGTTGAACAAAGGGTTGGTTAGAGAAAGTATGTTCCCATGTGTTGTAGCTACAGTGTTGAGTCCTAAGAAATGAGGAGAATGGAGGATGTGTACAGATTCCAGAGCTATAAACAGAATCACTATTAGGTATCATTTTTCTTTACCTAAAATGGATGATTTGATGGATTGTTTAAGTGGTTCCAGATATTTTTCTAAGATAGATTTGAAAAGTGGATATCATCATATTAGAATGAAAGAAGGTGGTGAATGGAAGAGAACTTTCTAAACAAATACTGGGTTGTATGAATGTTTAGTTATGCCTTTTGGATTAACTAATGCACCTAGTACTTTTATGAGGTTAATGACTGGAGTACTTAAAGATTTCATTGGAAAGTTTGTCATTTTTTATCTGGATGATATTATTATTTTCATTAAGACAAGAGAAGAACATCTTAGGCATTTGAAATTTGTTATGAAGAAATTGCATGAAGAGAAACTTTTGATAAATTGAAGAAGTGTTTCTTTATCAAGCAAGAATTAATATATTTGGGATTTGTAATTTCACAAGAAGGACTGACAATGGATCCAGAGAAGGCAAAAGCAATTTTAGATTGGCCATCTCCAAAGAATGTGTTTGAGGTAAGAAGTTTTCATGGGTTAGCAAGTTTTTATAGAAAATTTATAAGAAACTTCAGTGGGATATGTGCTCCAATCTTCAACACAATTAAGAAAGAAAGACAGCCATTTAAATGGAGTATTGCAGCAGATCAGAAGGGATTTAACTTGTTGAAAGAAAATATTACTGAGAGGCCTATTTTATCTCTCCCAGATTTCAGCAAAATATTTTATGTTATATGTGATGCTAGTGGATATGCTGTTGGAGGACTATTGAGTCAGAATGATAAGCTAGTTGCTTATTTCAGTGAAACGTTAAATGAAGCTAAACATAAATATTCTACCTATGATAAATAATTTTATGCACTAATTCAAGATTTAAAGAAGTGGAGGAATTACCTCATGCCTGCAGAATTTATTCTATACTTTGAAAATCATGCTTTACAATTCATTACTAAGAAGGAAAAGTTAAACCAAAAATATGTTAAGTGCATTGAATTTATGCAGAATTTTACTTTTGTTTTGAAGCATATGAGTGGAAGTTATAATAAAGTTGCAGATGATTTGAGCAAGAGATGTTTAGTTTTGCAGGAGTTCGACGTGAATGTCCTTGTATTTGACCATATGAAGGATTTATATTCAGAAGATGTTGATTTTAAAGAAGCTTATGAAGATTGTCAAAATCTAGTTTTGAGAGATCGAAGCCCATGGTTGGACTTCATATTTCAAGAAGGATTGTTGTTCAAAGGCAGTAAATTATGCATTCCTAGATGTTCAATGAGATAAAACTTGTTGAAGGAAAAGCATAGTGGAGGATTTTCTCGTCATTGTGGGAATGATAAGACTTATGCCCAATTGAATAATTTTTATTATTGCCTAGGGATGAGAGAAAATGTCCATATATTTGTTGGAAAATGTCAAGTTTGTCAGCATGCAAAGGGGAAGAAACAGAATACAGGATTGTATCAGCCATTACCTGTTCCAAAGAATCCTTGGGATGCTGTGAGTATGGACTTTGTTCTAGGATTACCAAAGACACAGAGAGGTAATGATTCCATATTTGTTGTGGTGGATAGATTCTCAAAGATGGCACATTTTATTCCTTGTCTTAAAACTAGTGATGTAACTCTTATTGCAAATATATTTTTTAAAGAAGTAGTGAGAGTTCTTCCCATGAGTACAGTTTCATAAAGGGATACAAACATTTTTGGACATTTTTTGGGGGACTTTGTGGAAGAAACTAGGAACAGACCTTAATTTCAGTTTAGCTTATCATCATTAGAATGATGGACAAACTGAAGTTACAATTAGAAGTTTGCGTAATATTTTTGTGAAGTTTAGTTGGTGTACATACTAATCAGTGGGATTTAGCTTTACCACAAGATGAGTTTGCATACACTGATTCACCTAATAGAAGCATAGGTTTGAGTCCTTTTAAAATTGTTTATGCAACAAATCCCAGAGGAGTATTTGAGCTCAGATATTTGGGAATGATGGAGAAAAGCAGTGCAAATGCAGAGGATTTTGCTTTTGACATGAAAAAGTTACATGAGCAGGTTAAGTATAAATTGCAAGAGATCAATCGTAAGTACAAACAGAGGGAATATCTGAAGAGGAGAGAGATCAATTTTGAAGAAGGTGATATAGTCTTAGCCTATCTGAGGAAAGAGAGATTTCCTAGGGGTACTTATAATAAATTAAAGGTTAAAAAGATTGGTCCTTGTAAAATTCTAAGGAATTTTTTAGCTAATGCTTATGAAATTGAACTTCCATATGATATGGGCATATCACCTATATTCAATGTTGTAGATTTGTATCCTTACAAAGAAGATGAAGATAAAACAAATGATATTGAAAAAAATGGTAGACAAACAATTGAATGGAAGAGACAAGTTCCTACTATACAGAAGATGGAAATGGAGCAGATCTTAGACACTAGACTGCTGAAGAAGACTAGAGGGAAAGAGTACTATGAGTACTTGGTTAAATGGAAAGACCATCCACCTGAAGATGCTACTTGGGTGACTGCTGTACTCATACAAAAAAGCGGCGGAACTATGGAGGAACTCATGAACATGAGTCCATAATTTTTTTTTTTCTGACTTGAGGAGTCTAATGCAGGAGGATAGACTTAAAAATTCCAAAGAATAAATTCATTCCTTCTTTTGATTTGTTTAAGTTAAATAAATTGTTAAAGGATTCTAAATTGTAATTATGTAACGACAGTTAGAATCAGTTAGGGATTTGTATGATTCGGTTCAAGATTGTAAGGAACTGATATAATTGTAATTTCTAGTTTAATAAAAGATAGTAATTTTCCTAGAGAGAGAGACGAGAGTGAAGAAAAACAAGAGTAGTGTTACATAAGAGGAATTCTCGAATAAATAAAGTCTTATGTGGTTCATATCTTGAATTTGAGCAGTCTGTGTATTTATTACTGTTAATGTGTATGATTGAAAAGAGGATAACAACCTCTAAAGGATCAAAATCCATCTATGTATATGCCAAGAAATGCCGTTAATTACTTGTAAGTTTACACAGGATTTCATGTCCATGTTTATATGAAATCGTGCTTAAGGAATAGCGTTATCAAACTCTGTAAATATTAGATTTTAATAGGGAATAGTCATATCCTTGATCAGGGATCAAGATTTTGTCAAGGATTTGAACGAGCCAAAATTTAATCACTTCTAACAGACCCGATAAAACTATAAAATACACTCTGAAACAACTTGAATCCATTGTGTATGGGTATTCTGAGTTTGGACTGTGTATTTTTTTAGCAGTTTGGTTATGATTTAGTAGGATAGATAATTCAGGTGATTACTAACTAGAATTAGTGGACCTGTTGTATAGTTTCATAAAATCCCTTGCATCAATGTGCCTCCTCCAAGACTTTGTGATTCTCACCATGAGGAAACTCATAATCCCTGTAAACAAGAAACGATGCTTTCCTTCCTTCTTGTTTGAATGTATCCTATTCAAGCACCTGCATATCAGCATGTACCTCATGTTCCAAAATCACATGAGGTTCCTCTTTTGAAACATAAATTCTTTCATCCATTGAATGACTTTCTGATATGTAGGAGTGTGTAAAGGACCTTTACAACCTCTCTTGAAGTTGCTCAATTTGTACCATATATTTTTGGAGTGATATATGGGTTGAATCCAACTCATTTGATATCTTATAATTATCTTGTGCATATTTCAATGTTATTACATGATACAAACAAACCAACAAGGTCAATTAAATAATCTCTATTAGAAAGAAAAATTAAAAAATTACCTTTGGTGTGCAACATTGCTTTTTAGATTTTGTCCATGTATTCAGGGGAATATTTCTCCTCCACACACTAACAAAATTTCAAAACCAATGCATGTGTTCCATGGAGACTCTTGAAGGCCTCATGAATATTCTTTTCATTCATCTTCAATGATATTGCAAGTACAAGTGGTTCTTTCTAAGGATGTTCCTATTCTTCTTTATTATTTATTACATCAACTTCTTGAAGATCAAGTGGTGATGAGGAAGTTTATATTGGTTCTTCTTTATATGATAGAAGGTATTCATCTTCATGCTCATGGGAACTTTTTTCTTGCAGCAACATTTTCAAAATTTATCTCTATGTTACCAACATAGAGTTTGTGAGCACCCATAATTAGGTACTCCTTCAAAGTTCAAGAATCCATCAATGTATTTTCTTCGATCCATGTCCAAAGTGTGTTCAGTATCTTTTGAATGATATTCATCTTCATCATAGGTGGTTTCTTATTCATATTCTTGATTTTCACAACCCCGATTAGTAAGGATTGTGTGCTTGATTCTTTCAAATTCACCTCGGGGTTAATTTTGAACCTTTTCATGGATCGCTTATTTTGAATAACTAGGTGGCTCATGAATCCTCTCTCTAACTATGGAGGCATGAGGGTTCACATCCATACCCTCCCCATCAATCTTAGATATGGGTGAAAATTTTATAGTTTCCACCTTCTTACACACTTCATTCACAATTTGTGCAATCTTTTCTTTACTAGACCTCTCACAGGGGGTAAAGAAAAAGAATTCTAATACAAAAATGTAGTATTATTGCTAATATATGGTCTTCAAGTGTTCATCATTCAATGTAGAATAGTCTAGGAGATACCAAAGAGGTTCTTTTGGCTTCTTCCCATTGTGCATTCGACCATCTGTTGAACTGAAGATAGGTGGATCTTATTCAAATATTTTCTCGCATGAGTATACATCATACATAGGTGTGATTTATGATGAAGTATTGTATGATGGAACCTATTACCTCTCCCTCATACCATTCACATTCCTCTTCCATGTAGGTATAAAAGGACTCTTCCCCATCATCTTACCAAGACATGGTTGCAATTTTTCTCTTCAACTGATGATCCAATTTGCATGTGCAAGGACCATGCTATGATACAACTCTAATGTCCCTTTTTTTTAAAATTAGGCACATTAACTCAAAATGGTTCCATAGGGATTAAAAGTTTAGCGTGTAGAAGTGATGTTTCTCAAAACACTCCATAACAATTAATTTATGGTAGATTTCTTGGTTATGAAACAAATAAACCGTCTCTAGGAGAGTGATATGGAGATTACAATTGGTTTAAAAAGATGATGTATGTGTCTGGTTAGTATTTTGTCTTTTAGGAATTTTTACAAACACTTCACATACATCCTCCTTCATTACTTTGTCTAGTTTCAAAATTAGGAAAACTAGGAAATTGGTCTTGCTTTATTTTGTTCAAAACACCACCAGCCCATTTTCAAAATTATTCTAAAATAACACTATGGAATTTGACACATGCTAAAATACACAATACACTCAATGGTCTAGTAAAAAAATCCTTTTTATATGTTATTCAATCTTTCATAAATTAGGGAGAATCTAGTTTATTTCAAACTTTGGAGTAGTGAGGCCCAAGTTGTTTCCAAAATACCCTGAATGATTTCAAATTTAATATAGAAGGGATTGAAGGGTCTTATGAAATCGTAATGCATCTACTGAAAACAAATACACTTTCCAAAATAATTTACTACTTTCATTAACCAAGGATGAATGAAAGGGAAAAATACTAGTAATAAGGTTTGCTGAGATTCCACAGTGAGGATTCATGGGATCTAATGGAGAATCTATGGTCATAAAGTTTATGGTCGATGTTTTGAACCAAGTGTGGCTCATCTTTAGGACAAAGCGATGCCTGGAGATTATTTTTCTTTCATTGGTGCATTAATACAAAAAACGTCACTTTGAGTATTAATGCACCAATGAAATAAAAACAATCTTCAGGCATTGCTTTTTCCTGAAGATGAGCCACACTTAGTTTGAAATGTCGACAATAAAATTTCTGACTGCAGATTCTCCCTTAGATGCCAAAAATACTATTAGTTTCGATGTTGAAACCTCCTAATGGCCATGGACCATTTGGTCTTCTGAATTTATGTATGAAACTTCCTAATATATGAATAGGGTATTGGATTGGATAAAGGAATTTAATGGAAACAAAATTTTATCATTAATCATAATATATAATCTACTATTGCACCCATAAATCAAAACATTGTAACACAATGACATTGTGTGGAAAGTATGAACAATAAGCAAAAATGTTTACATGAAATCTGATCAAGTTCCCAAAGGGGCCTGCATAAAATAACTTTTTAATCTACAATACATTAAAGGTTTTTCAAGTAGATGCAAAAGATAGAGATAAATTCTGATGCAAATATGATGTTTACATACTACAAAAATTCACAATGAAATAGAGAGTAAAACTAGCTTTATTGAGGTTATTGTTTGTATTTTATACATGGTTCACATGAGATTTCGATCTATTGCTCAAATATGAATCTAAAAATAGTTTGAAATATCATATCTTACATATTTGGGACCACAAAGACCCCCTCATTAGTTTTTATACATCCGCTAGTGCACCATTAACACTAGAACATAGGCATATATAAGAGAATGAAAATAGAGATAGAAGAATAACACATATGGGATGATATCAAACTATAGGGGGAATTTAACCTGCAACAAACACATGAATTAATCTCTTATAAGAGGTATGAATGGCCTCTCCTCCAACCAACTTGGATAGGAATATTTCACCTTCAAAATTTGTTCAATGGAAGGGAGGGTAAACACCCATTGTGCATGGATAAGATAAATCTCTCCCAAATTGCGAAGGTGCAAATGAAAAATGACCAAAAGATTCTCTTATTTGACCTCGATCCCTTCCTTTTAATAAAGTATAGTTTTCTCTTTCCCTACAAAGGGATCTCATTCCTCTCAAGATGCTCATGAACTTGAATTAGAGTGAGTTATGACTAGCCCACTATGTCATGTGACACTTGCCTCATTTTTCTGTAAAATCCTCCATGAAATTCAAATTCAGGAATATTCTTGTTGACTTGGTGGACCTAACTCCCCTCATGCACCCCCTCTTAGTCTATTTTTATCTCTTACATATTCATAGATGTCATAGTGTCATTGATTATGTTATAACTGTTATAATGAATATCATAGTTGTCATAGAATCTTGTCGTTGCCTAATTTTTTATAGAATATTTAACCCATATAGACATTAGCATGAATCATTGATTTTATTTCATAGTTATTAGACCATTATTAGTTTACCACCTAGTGTTTATTCATAAGTATCCTAATCACACAAGACTATTATTTTGTCATTATTAGCCTCATTATCGTCATATCTACCCTCTTCCTTATTTCTAGGAGTTAATGAACTCTCATGCATGATATTAGGCCTACTTGAGTCAGTTCCTACAATTTAGGAGCCTACCTTCAATTAACTAGCCTTGTTTGCATCACCTGAGTTATTATGATCTTGGAGAGCCACTAACAATGAAATTAACACCTCTTATCTTTCATCCATCATTAGTTATAATAATTTAACTATCTAATGCACCTCTTGGTCCACCTACTGTCAATTACACTTAGTTAACTCATATGCTTCAGGAGTTATGACTAGAAATTATGTCTAACGATATTTTTCTATGTTATCTAAGCCTGCCATATATGTGGAGTTCAAATTCCTATTTAGGATCACAAATTTATGGTTTGGATATGTATTTATAGTGTACATTTCTTAGTGATTTAATACAAAAGAAGTATTTATTCCATTGAATTCTTTCTCTCATGCATTTTGTTCGGTATTTTCTTCACTAGATTTTTTGTTAATCTATGTTGCGCATTTAAGTAGGATTATTTTGATTCAAGATCCTTAGCTTATTATTTGTTTCTGGAATAAATTCTATAAAAAAATATCACATGGTATCAGATCTTCCAATTTATTTAGAATCAATTAGTCTCTATATAGATATTCAAAGAGTTTGTTTTGTAAGTACAATTTCAACAAAAAAATTTGAAAATTGCAGCCAATTTTGAAGAGGTTCCATGACCTATACTGATATTCCTAGATGGATCACAATAGCTTGTTTGAAAGGTGTTTCTATGGTATAAAAATATTTTTTACGGAATTCCATTTGAGTTTTGAGTTTGAGAGATATGTTCAGTTGAATATCGAAGGTTTGTAGTAGATCACGTCCATTTGTACCCTCTATTTCGGCTAGATATTTGTCACTCCATAGGATGATATAGGTCAAGTTCCTTATATTATTGTACATATCTCTTTGATATATCAAACGAGTGTTTGACAAAATTTGATTACATTATTTGTAGCAAAAGTTGTGATTGAATTAGCAAAAAGACATCAATGACATTTTCGAGTTATTTATTGAGGTTACATACATGTTTTTATTTACATCTATCACTTCATGGATTCAAATTCATTCCTGAATTTGAAGAAGAAAATTGCAGAAACCTCTATTGTTAATGAAGAACTCAATGATTTTTCTCATCTCAGTTCTTAGACTCTTCAATTTTTTATCTTGAGGGTGATAAGTTAGTTGTTTTTTATCTTGTCATACTTCACAAGATGATGATGTACAATCTAGAGATCTCTTGGAAGTTTTTTAAGACTTGATAAACTTTCTAGAGTACTTCTTCCATGCTCCCAACTAGTGATATCATGCATTCTACCTATTCCTCCATGATGACTGGCACAATTCCTTAATTTTCCTTTGAACATAGGGACTTTCCCATTGTTTTGGCACACATGGGAATCTTGTTCCAAACCTTAATTTTATCCTATATATATTCTATTTCGAACTATGAACATAAACAACCAACTTTTGTAGCTCATACACTCCCTAAGCCTCTCCTTGGTTTTCATTTTAGTGTGTTAATTGATGTTTTGAAGGTGGAATTTCAGTGTGGAGTTGTTTCATTTACTCTCATTGTCATCATTCCTATACACTATATTATTTTTATTGGAATATGTTCTTAGAGTTACACATAATATGGAGGACACCACCATTCGCTTAGATCTGAATTTAGTTTATTGGGATCATGTATTGGTTCAAATGTAATGTCTCTAACATATCAAGTCTCATTTGTACCTGATCTCAAGAAGTGCAAGTCTAGTGAGCACCTTCATTTGCATGTAGACTATGCAGAGATCCACCACATGTTCTAGACATGGGAGAAGAAACCTCTTCTTACTAATAATAATATCCCTCCAGACTTATAATCAAGTTTACACCTGCTTGTGTTTGGATCAGTTTATTTTTTGTGCACCTCATGTCCATTCTTGAGGGAGGATTTTCCCCATGATTTTTTTCCTCATTCCTTGTTTTACATGGACAAATAAAGTTGTAAACATTGACCTTATACTTTGTTGTTGGGACCTAATTTTTATTTTTCCTCACATAATACGAGATTAAGGGGGGATTTGGAATAATTAACCCATTTAAACATTATCCTTAATCATTTATTTGATTTTTTAGTTCTTACACCATTATTGATTGACCACCTAATATATAGTCCTAAGTATCCTGATCACTCTAGAATATTATTTTTTCTTTATTAGCCTCATTATACTTAGATGAACCCTCCTACTTTTTTCTAGGATTTAATGCACCCTCATGCATGATTTTACGACCACTTGAGTCTGTTCCTATATTTTAGGATCCTACCTTCAATTAAATAGCATTTTTTTCATCACCTGAGTTAGTATGAGCTCCTATGACAACCAACACTCAATTGAACACCTCTTGTGTACTTTCCATCATTAGTTATCATTAATTAACTAGCCAATGTTCCTTCTTGGTCCACCTGTAGCCAATTACACTTAGTTAATTGATCTTCTTTAGGAGTTATGATCGAAAATTATGTCTAGTGATGATATCTATGCTTCTAAGCCTACCACATGTGTGGATTTGAACTGACTCTTTAGGCTTACGAATTTGTCCTTTAGAGATATATTTATACTCTATACTTATCAATGATATAATATGAAAGAAAGATTTATTCCATTGAGTTCTTTCTCTCATGTATTATGTCCATTATTTTTCTTCACCACTTTCATCATTAATCTCCATTGCAAATCTAAGTAGGATTATTGTGATTTCAGATCCTTGGCTTATGATTTATTGCTTCCATTAATGCTACTTATAAATCTCACAAATTTATCCCTATGACTCTTCATCCACCCACCTTGGAAGTACATCGTTACTCCAATTTCGAATTTGAGAATGATGCCATGTGTAAAGGAGGAATATTCCTTCATGTGTACTCTACATTTCCACTTAGGAACCCCCATGTCCAACTAGGACCTATTTCCACTTAATATTGGAGCATTTAATATTTATTCCATCATTTATTGACCCATTTTCCACCTTCACATATATCAATTTGAATTTACATGCGAAACAATAGGCCTTGGGGTTTCATATTAAATTTTTAACTTGCCCACCTCACCTTTAGAAGCTGGATAGGTCAAATAATAATGAAACTCAAAATTATTCTATTAGGGACATTACAATATTCTTCGGACCAAATGGCATCACCTCATACTGGTAACATCCTAACTCTATTTCAAAATTAATCTTATGTTCATCTTCAAATGTAGCATGTTAATCGAATGGTATCTAGAAAACCCATCATTAAACAAAGCAGCTTCCTGACCTCCAACATTCTCTAACACCTCATCTATAAAAGAAGTGGGGAATGTATAATGTAAGCATGCATAGTATACTTTCTTAAATAAACACAATCCTAACTTCCTGTTTATTCTTATCATAAACTACCATAGGGATAATCCAGTTCAACTCTTCCACAATTTCAATTATTCTTTCTTCTAGCTTCCTATCAATCTCATCCTTCTCTTTCTCTTTATATCTTCAATTCACCTATAAGGTCACTTCTTAAAAGGATTGGCATTAGGATTAAGTGGTATATTCATTTCTCCTAAGTCATCGAAAATACCCTTCATTTTTTAAAACTTAGCAGGGAAAAAAACATAATACCCATTCAATAACTTAGTAATCTTTCCAACAGTCTCATCATCCCAATAATCCCCTATATTAGCAAACTTAGGATTCTCTTCTAAACAAATATTGAATTTTCTAGTCTAAAAAATATTCAAAATTTAGGTGGATTCTATCTAAGGCCCTCCTATGTTGTGTTTACCCTTTAACTCTTATATATGCATGTCCCTAGGATGCTCATCCTTTTGGTCTCCAATGATGTTGTAGCATTCCAATGCTTGCTTAAATGTTGCATCCTATCCTAGCATGTTGTGTCCATGTAAAGGTATTTCTTCAAAATTATTTTGCTTAACAACTTTTAGAGTTGTGTCCACTGTTGGACTTTCATCCTCAAATATATATTTTTTAAATTTCATATTCATATCCTCCCAATATTTAGTTTCACATTGCAGTTCCAACTCAGTATACTCGTTTCTTGGTATTGGATCAAATTATAAATAAGCATGTGTACCCACACTTGCTTATATATAATCCTCCAAGTTGTGGTACATTCAATTAAATGTTTTGTAGGGATATTGAAACAATTATACTTCACTTTGACACACTCAATTCCCTCAATAAATCTGATTTATAACATATTTTTACACTATGATCAACCTTCTATACTTTTTTTATGAGCAATCTACCATTTTGGTGGGGTAGATGTCAAGGCTACATCTAAAGCTAATACGCTCTGTTGTTTGGTAACTTGCATTTCAAATCTAGAAATCAAATAATCTAATTTTGTTGAACCATCATACCTATGTAAATTATTTACCTCTGTCTCAATCCGACAAAATGATTTGGTGATCTAAGAACACCTCCTCATGGAAACTTCATGCAGGCTATTTTTCCAATTCTCCATCCCTTCATTTGAATATGAAGCACAAAAACTGATATTGTTTGAATTGATATTACCATCTTCTTTGGGATTGCCATAACGATAATTTCTTGAAGTCAATTTGTAAATATTTTCCAACTCATGAGTGTCATTATTATCTCTAACACGTTCAACATACCTTGGTTCTCCAGAGGATCCAGGGGCAAAATAACCTTCATTCCTCCCTCTTCAAATTCCATTAGTCACTTTTTCAAGTTGATAATGGCTTGATTATCCATTTCCCAATCTATTCCAAGTAATGTTGGATAAAGGTTGGTGTCATCTATTATTTCAATTACTTCAAAATTTGTATATTTATGCAATCCATTCATATTGACATGTACCCCTACTAACCTACATAGATGAGACTAATTTTGTTTTATTTTCTAGTCTCAATTGGATTGTTGAACATACAAGATTAGGTTTACCTATATTTTTCCATGCCTCCTTAGTGAGTACATTTACATCCCACCCTAAATCCAAAATTATAAAATCCCTCTCATAATCCCTAACCTAAGCACTAAGTTGTAATTGCCTACTTATCCTCTATTTCTTTTGTAAATGGTTTCCAATAAATTCTTCTTTATAATATGCCACCTCCTAATCATATTTATCAATCAAACTATGAAGTTATTTGAATACTTTTTTAATATTTGAATAGATCTAAAAAACTTTGTAAGAAACTCTTCAAGGAACTTACCTTTCATGGGAATATATTTGGAATTGAATGACTATATATTGGAGGAATATCATATATTGGTAACGTATCATATACTAGATGAGCTATAGATGATGATATAAACTCCTTTCTATATTCAACAAAAGTCTCCTTATCCTTCTGAGGGTTAAACAATGGTGGATGTCTAGGTTCTTTGCTAATCCACGTATCACACTACTTTTCTTGTGTTATTCTATCACTACCTATCGCAAATCCCACACATGTATATACTTATTTAGTAGGTTGATCCTCTCACAATTATGCAGATGTCTTCTAGAGATTCTAGTTCTTGTTTTGATTCTAGTTTTTATTTTGGTTTTGGTTTCCTTTTTCCTAGAACTTAACAATCAACTAGGGGAAATCCGCAATAGTATGATCTTGTGCTTTGCAATACGTACATGTTGAACATGGGTTTTGAAAATCTCTTGAAAAGTGTCCCATTTTTCCATAATTATAATAGATTATTTGTCATCTTCCTCTGTCAAAGGCACCTGTACCTATGCCTCAGAATCCTTATCTACTAGTTTGTTTCTGATTTCTACACTGCTCCTTTTTTGTGCAACCTCCCCTTGAACTTTCTACACATATGAAGTTTGCACCCTCATCAGATATAGCACATGATAATCCTTTTCATGATGACATAGTGACTTACAAAATTTTCAACATAAACTCATTGGATTACTTACATACTTCTCTACTACAGGGAAAACGATTGGGGAGTCATTTCCTCTTCATTTCTAACACGAGATACCTTCATTAGGAAATGGGTTTGGATCTCTCATTTCCAAGTAATTTCTAAATATTCGTAACTCATTCTTATGGTGACCCTCCATCCTAAAATTTCTACACCATATTTCCTCATGTTTTTCCTTCCCCTTAGTGATTTCCGACAATTGGATCATTAATGCAGCAAGTTGCGTCTGGACTTGAGCCATCCCTATGCTACTTTCTCCTATAGAGGATGCTCCCAATTGTGTCACCATATCTAGTGCACATGACTATGTTAGGATCTTGTGGTTTGCTTATGGGCCCCATATTTGTGGTAACAACCTTACAATGAACCATTATTATTTTTTATGTTCATGAATTTGAAATGTCGCCTTGTCCATTAATGTTTTGAATATTTGGTAAAGCTCTTGGACTGAGTCATTTGTCGTGTTCTTAATTTCCCTTGAGTTAGTGATGCACTTCTTTCATATTTTGACTTCTTGAATTAGTTTATCGATGCATCCTTCACCTCATCCAAGGTTATATTTTGTACATCAGTTTGATACTTCATATACCATGTCATCATTGAAAATATAAAAGTAGTTACCAACCATGCCATGTTGGTATCCTCATCTTCGACTTATTTTTTCCCAGCATATTACTTCACACACAAACATATGATAATCTTGATCATATATCCCCTTTTCTTGGAAGACAAGCATCCTCAAATTAGGGTCCACCCTTCCATCACATTCTGAGTAGTACTACTACTAGGTTTCAACAATTTCCTTTGAGTATCCATCTTTAATATGTTACTTTGACTACTATTGCTGTTCTCACTAACCGGAAATACCAAATTCGTACTTCTTACCTCATATGTTGGGAACATACACATGGTTAGGGGTTTCATGCATATTCAAACCTAAACAAAGTGAATTCCTTCAAGTGAATTGATCTTCCTGCATTCTTTTTCCTCTGAGTGTGACAATATTGAGATATGGGGTTGCAAGTAGGAATTTATTTCTTGATACTCACTACACTACTTCTAACTCTATCGTAGTATTCTTCCTACTATCTTTCGGAAACCTCTTTCCTCAATATGATAACCCCATCTCTTCTATTACCACATATTCCTCTCTATTCAACATCCTCATCTCATCCTTTCTCCATTCATCCTTCACTTTGTTGGAACATATTAAACCCACTCATAACTTAAGATAAAATAATTAATCATTATTTGATTAATTATTCAACCACTAGCTTAATTAGTTGGCATGCACTTGGACCTTAAATTCAATACATGCCATCTATATCTTAGGAATGATTTAATTATGATTTTAGGTTCATCTTGACCACCTTTTTACCATTCATAATTAGTATACAACACTTTACAACATATTATGCTTTATTTTTCTTTTCTTGCTTTTTTGTGGATAAGGTAAAGCTGGTCAAACTAGGAAACTGGGTCCGTTTGTTTCCAACCCATCCTTCATGAATTTCTATACATTTTCTAGGATTATAATTTTTTTTCAATGTCCTTGAAAACTCATTCATCCTTTTGACAATTTGTGATTTCCTTGATAGATTTGGGAAGTGCTTTAGCAACCTATGGGGGTTTGCTATATTTTGGAAAGTCATCCTTTTTGAGATTTATGAGTTGTCTCCATACAACTTGATTTTACTATGAGGGATGTACTATTTATGTACACTATTATTCATCATTATTCAAGGGAAGGATACAAAAAATTATTCATCTCTCTATTCATGTGATTCAGTCTCTTTTATTCTCTCTAGTTTTTTTGTGTATGCTTGTGAGAATTCTTAGTAGAAAGATCTATTTCCTGTGCTTCTTCTTACCATTATTTCTAATAGAATTGATCTATTATTTAAACATGGTATCAGAGACATAGGGATCACAACCATTCAATATTCTACATGGTATCAAATAATAAATTTTGATCAAGTTCTACAGAGTTGAGGAGTGCATCCAATCTCATATCCCTCTATGAAGAAGAGCTTGTCTAGCTTAGAAGATTTTATCCTAGTTTGTTTTGTAGGTTGCAAATATTTTCTTCTTGAGAACATAAATTCAGTAGTATGGATTCTCCTTCATCAATAATTCTTACTCCCTTCAAGTACCATGAATGGAAATCCAAAATTTCCATTCTATGGAGTAATAGGGGATTATATAGAGTTACTCTAGCTTTGGAGAATGATCCCAGTGTTGTTATTGAGAAAGCTAAGTGGCATAATAGGTTGGATGAAGCCTATGGATTGATTTTCCTCTCTATTTATACTGATATAATCTTTCATCTAGATGGTTTGACCAATCCAAACCAAGTATGGACTCTATTAGATTCTCTCTTTGGAGTTCAAGATGAGCTAAGAGCGCATCAATTGGAGATTGAGTTATTCTCACTAAGTCAAAGAAATTTAGAATCTATTGAGGGTTTCTTCACCAAGTTCAAGTAACCTGTTATAATTATTAATAAATGTGGTATTGAGAAAGAATATGATCAATTAATCCTTTCCATTCTTTGAAAATTGGCTCCAGATTACTCAATTTTTGTGTCTACTTTTCATGCTACGAGGCTTGATGTTCCTAAGTGGGAAATGCCTTCTTTAAATTATTTTCTTGATTCACTAACAAAGGAGAAAGATAAATTGATCCATATGGGTGTCCTTAATTCTTCCAAATGAAAGGATCATTATCTCTTGGTTCAAGGAAACAAGAATGTCAAATCAAAGCAAATTGTGAAGAAGCCAAAGTCAGAAATTGAAGATGATAGTTCAAAGTCTACTTATGAAGACTCAATAAAGAAGTGTAAGAAGAAAGGGAGAACAAAAAAGTGTTATTATTGCAGACAGTTTTTTCATTTTGATAATAATTGTTTCAAGAATAATATGGGAATCATGTCTCAGCTTCTTGAGAAGCACAAGATCGAAGTTCGAGATGAACTAAAAAAGCATGTTGATTGCTCAGAACAATGTCATACTGGGCAGTTCTGAGGTGATATAAATTATGCCTTGAGTGTCAAAATTATATGATTTTCTAGTGACTCTGATATAGATTTATTCTCTGATATATATCAATCATAAATTTAATATCCTTTCTTTGATAATCCTCCTCTCGGTCTACTAGATTCATCTCCCAAAAATTCTGATTTTTCACTAGATATTGACTTGTCCTTGAGCAGCTCTTCCTCACAAGCTTGTATATCTGATTTAGAATATTTTTTAAAAATGATATGCATGTGATGACACATATCATACCACCATACATACCATCTACCATACATCTGAATAATCCTAATACTATACAAATTCCAAGTTCACTAGTTGATTCATCATTGATCTCTTATGTAGTGTTACATATCTTACATGGTTTGAACTCTTTCCTATCTTTCAGTGGTTGGTTACCCATGATATTATTAATATTTGGACTGATATTAAATATGTCTATATATTTTCGAAACACTTATATTTCAGATCTTATGCCCATCCATCATTCAAATTTTTACACCTATCAGTTTTCCCCAATTGCTCATAGTTTTCCTAGTCTATACCTATATCCTCACAGAGCCATTGAATCCTTTTGTATTTGTTGTTCCATATTCTAATGTTTCTTATATTTTGGATTTTAATTGGAATCATATAAGATATATACAGGTGTTATATCATATTGGAATATTGACATGTTATTCACATCACAATTTTGCAACTATTCAAGGAATTGGGTGTGAAAACAATTGTCTTAATTTTTGTACTCTTTGGAAAGGAGTATGCACATATATATTTCCATTTGATATTATGTTTGAATATCATAGTTTGACAGCCGAAATAATAATTCAGATAATTCTCCTACTTCATCAATTGATCAGATACAAGGAGTCTCTCCTCTTCTTCCTTGCAAGTTCTACACTCTAGCGCGTGATCATGGAGTTCATGATTTCTTCAACAATCATTCCATCCAAAAGAAGTTCATTCAGCTCATTAAAGTGAAGATAAAGACACGTTGAATACATATTATTTCAAAATTTGGTTCCTTTTCCTTTCTTGAGGGAGGATTTTCCCCATGTGGTTTTTCCTCTTTCCTCACTTTTGTGGACATAATAATTGTTAAAGGATGACCATAGCCTTGTTTCTACACCCTATATGCATCCATATGCATCCAAATTTTTTACATACCATCATAAATTCAGACTTATAAGGAGGTGTTGGAATATATTAAACCCACTCATAACTTAGGATAAAATAATTAATCATTATTTGACTAATTATTCACCCACTAGCTTAATTAGTCGGCATCCACTTGCACCTTAAATCCAATACATGCCATCTATATCCTAGGAATTATTTATTTATGATTATGGGTTGACCTTGACCACCTTTTGACCATCCAAAATTAGTATACAACACTTTACAATAGATTCTTCTTTATTATGTTTTTCCTACTTTTCTGTGGATAAGGTAAAGCTAGTCAAACTAGGAAACTGGGTCCTTTTGTTTCCAACCCTCCTTCATGAATTTCTCTTCATTTTATAGGATTATCATTTTTTTTCCATATCCTTGAAAAATCAATCATTATTTTTCCAATTCATGAGTTTTTTGATATATTTGGGAAGTGCTTTAGCCACCTATGCGGGTTTGCTATATTTCGATAAGTCAACCTTTTTGAGCTTTATGAGTTGTCTCCATACAAATCGATTTTCCTATGAGAGATGTAGTATTTATGTACACTATTATTAATCATTATTCAATGGAAGGATACACACCAATATTCATCTCTTCATTCATGTGATTCAGTCTCTTTTCTTCTCTCTAGTTTTCCTGTGTATGATTATGAGAATTCTTAGTAGCAAGATCTATTTCATGTGCTTCTTCTTAGCATCATTGCTCATAGCATTGATCTATTATTATAGACCCTTAACTTTGTATATCTCATTTTGTGGCATTCCCCTAGCTCCCCACTGTACGCGTAAACATTTAGCTAGTAGGGTGATCTAATTGCAATATCATAGTTTCGATTATCACACAATAACATCTATATATGTATATAATTACCTTAGGTACCTTCCATGAAGACCTTTCAAGAACTCTCTTTCTACTATGCTATAAAGATTTAGTATAATCTACAATAAATTATGTGACATACCCTTGTGAAATACTATCGAACTAATAGTCCACTACACATGATATTGGATTACTTACAATATTGACTAACTAGACACATTGATGAGTCTAATCCCTTGAAATATACACATGATATCTCATATGTTATGTCTTGTTTTTGTTTTCTATTTTTGAACCATTTGCTTGTTTTCAAAATATGATTTTTCTTATTGTTTTAAATTTTTGACCCTGGTNATAGTCGATTTAATAGGTTTTCTTTTTAATTTTGGCTTTACTTAGTAAATTTCATGGTTTTTATGGGCTTATAGGATGTATATATTTCTAAAAGGTTCTAAATAAATATCATACGGCCTTATTTAAAGTTATTTACCAAAAATTAACACTTTGTTTGGATTTTTGGTTAAAAAAATCATAAAACAAATATTCTTGTAGCGCAAGCATGGAAAATGTGAAGAAGGGTTCTACAAGAAAATCCGGCCTATTGAAAAAGTCATGACTTTTCTTGTGATTTCAAAAATTTGTGTGTGAGAGGATTTATTCACACCTGTTAAGGATATTGATACGTGTTTGAGGCATAATAATCATTGTGACAAGTGTTTTGAGATGAGGTTAAAATCATTAGGGTAAGTTGCAGCTGTCTGGATGTTAGAGGATACAAATCATGTAAACAACAATTATCATGCATGATGGGAGTAATTCACTGTGAGTTACAAATTTCTTGGATGTATGAAAGCTTACAAATATTGTGCTAATACCTATCAATCTGTGGCTGGAAGCAATTCTAAGCAAGGTAGTTACAGGTTTAGGGTTTGCAGAGTAAATGAATAGTGCAGTCGTGGCCATTGAAGAGAGAGCTTTGGAAGTCTGTTGGACACATATGAAGATAGGAGAGCACATTTTCATCATTTTAGATCATCATTGTGACAGTTCTAGAAGTTGAGACTTTTTTGGCAAAATGGCTGACCATGGTGACAAACATCGACAGATCAAGAGACAAAAAACTTTTAAAAAGGAGGGGCAATTTGTAGATGAAGATATAGACTATGTGGAGGAATATGAAGAAGATTACCAAGATGGTGAAGGGTTACAAAAGAGATATTTTTAAAATATGGAATAGAAACCTGATCATTATAATATACCACTCTGGGTCTGCTCTAATGGACGAATATTTCTAGAGACATTTCCTGCACTTTATAAACAATCATATGACTTCCTAATTATTATTGTTGACCCTGTTTGTAGACCAGAATCTATGCATGAGTACAATTTGACACCTCATTCATTGTATGCTACTATTTCTGTGGGGCTTATTACTGAAACAATGATTGTTGTACTCAACAAGCTATCAAAGACAAAACTTCCCAAAGAGATCATTGATTTTATTAATGGATCAACAACAAATTATGGAACATTCAAGTTTCTGTTGAAAAAGAATCGTTATTTTGTGAAGTCCCCATATCCAGAGGTTCTGAAGACACTACTTGAGGATGTTGTAATTACTCGGTCAAGAATACAATCATATGAGGTCTTTGATATAAGGGGATGGGATATGTTCACAGTTAGCAAAGCGCTTAATGAAATAGGAGGAAGCCATACCGAACTCATTGGTAGTGAAGACATCACAGCTGTGATTAGAGAAAAAGAAACACATTGATTTGAAATCAATCCTATACAGGTTGAAAATGTGAAACAAAATTGCTTACTGAATGCTTTAAATTACCCCGTGCTTGAAGAGTATAACTTCATAAATGATACTGTTAACCCTGATTTGAATGTGGAGTTGAAGCCTCATGCACAACCATGACCATATAAGAAAAAAAATCTAACTAAGATGTTTGGGAATGGTATAGAATGAAAGATAAAATTCAGTTATTGAGAAGCATTCTCTAATGAAGAAAATAGTTAAAGAATAGCCATTGCAAGACTTGGAGTGTGCAAATATTATTGACAATTATGCTCTGTTTTTCCTGTTTTGGGTTATTGCAATTGAGTGCATATTGTGAGCTGATGAAGATGATTTTTAGAAAAAAAAAAGAGGATTGTGTTCACAGGACACACGTTCAAAGAAACCTCTCTCTATTTTTCAACATCTATCAAGGTTTGAAAGATTCAATTTAATATTTATAACATATTTTTCAGGGTTTTTAAAATATTTAATAATTTCCTATTTTAGTGTTCATTTTACAGAGAATATTCGGATTGATTGGAGATGAATTTTTAAAAACCAAGAGATTTTTTTTGTCCATCGTGGACCTGTTCACAAAAACCTCTCTCTGTTTTCTTACAGGTCTCACGGATCAAGATATACGGAAGCTTCTTTGACACCTATTTTTCAAAAATTCACCAAATTTATCAGGAATCTGATTTTGCTATTTTTAGTCAATTAGTTGAAAGTTGGTTAATATAACTACTGATTAGTTTCAAATTTGACATAATGAAGGGAACATAGAAATAATTCTTTGTAATTATAAAAGCTGGACAAGGGTAGAGTGTAGGGGTTGAAATTTTTGTACAAGGGGAGGCTTTCAAGCTACTATATACAGAGCTAAGTTCAGAAACTCTTATGTATTTTTTATAACTGATTATGACATATATGCAAGCAATAGGTTAATTTTACTCTATTTTCATGGTTTTATTTCCAGTTTGTGTAATCACTCAGTTGATATATTCATTTCTTGTTTGAGGTTATTATTCATGAAATGCTTGTTAACTGTGGATGAAATTCAGTGTTGTGCTTATTGTTTCTAGTTTATGTTTCATATATTATGCATCTCAGTCCTTCATTGTTACATCATTTAGTGTTTGTATTATCCTGATGAGATTTTACACTCTTGTTATCAAAATGTATAACCAAAACCCTAAAAACTTGTTTTACTTAGTTTTATTTTATGAGATTGTGTTGGCTTGTTCTTTAGTAGTCTGAGAACAATTTCAAGCACTAACATCAGGTTTGATTCAAATAAACTTAAAAACACTCTTCTATGAGCAGAGAGAACTCATATAAGAATCATTCATACAGATCTTTGTATATAAACTTTTCTAACTCGTGTTTTTTGTTAATCTAGGGGTTCTTATTCTATTGATCTTCAACAAATTTGTAATCTTTTAGATTTATCCAATCTTATATTGTTACATCATAGGTCTCTATAAATTAATAAGTCAAGCATCACTCTCCCTTATCTTACTTTAATATTTGTATAACTCACTCTAGCTTAGTACAAAGAATTAATTCTACATTCAGCTGGATCTAGATATTACAATTAGTCAACTAGTTCGGTGTAAACAACAAGGTAATAAAATCGTACTGTGGTCTCTCGAACTGACTAAGATACTACTTTTTAATCATAGGTGTGAGCAATGAAATATGCATATATAGATGCGAGAATGTAATGTGCATAGGTTCAACATTTAAGATAGATGCGGGAAGTAGTTTTGAGTTGCATATCACGGTCCTAACAACATAAACATTTGATGGAATAAACTTTGATAGACTTGGCTCATTAACAACAAATAAACAAACTAGATACTCGTTGTTTTGGCATCAACTGAAAGAAAGTGAATTCTCACATATAGTACCTATGGGTATTGTAGGAACCAATTTTTTGTAGTGGTGAGGGGAAGAGAATTTTTTCATATGAAATAATCCATCAATAGAGATTTGGCATACACCAGTTGAATCATGAAAATAACACATTGGATACATTAACTCGACAATAACATTGTAAGTTATATTAATTGTAGAATGTGACTATTACCATTTTACAATATTTCTTAGATCAAACATAACAATCACACAACAAACATTCACAATTCACCATGACACACAAGGTATTTTTATGTGGAAACCCAATAGAGGATAAATCCATGGAATTTATTGGTTATTTATAGATCTTGTTACATAAAATACTTTAGATATATCTGCACACTTATCATGTAGACCTATCACTCTTCCTCTCTCAATACATCATTGATCTATGCATGTAGCTTGCAAATCCTTCTCTTTAAATTACAAAACATGATTATCAACATTCTACCAACAACAATACAAGACTCTTTCAACAAGTTATTACAAAAAAATTCAGTATTTATTCATCAATCATATTCTACCTAACCCATTACATATTTATATCGATCCATGAACCACATGGTCAACAAAGTGGAAATACAATCTAACTAAATTCTCGATTGGATTGATGAACAATTAGCTTTCCATTCTTTTCTGCCACTACTATTAAATTTTCTTAATTGTTTAGATGATATTCTAAAACAATTACAATAGTAGGATCACTAAAATAGCAACAATTGCAACCAAAAAAAGAAAATAGAGATTTTCCTCGGGAAAACCAAAAGGGAGAAAACCTTGCAAAACTTCCTCAGTATAGAACTCAACAAAGACATTGCGAAACCGCAGGATAAATTCTCCTTTCTCGTTGGCACACTGCTTGTTGATTTTCTATTTGTAAATTCAAAATATATTATGATGTATATTATCATTGTATCTTGTTATACACCCATCAGTGATGTGTTTCCATCCTTTCAAGATGTCATTATTGTCTATGGTCCTTGAGCTACAACCTTTGTTGAAAGTCGATGTAGTAGTCCCCAATTTAATATAATTAAACACATTTTTGGACTCGCCCTATGTAATGTAGGACATGTTAGGGTAAGAAGTCGGCCCAATCAAATTAGAAGGTCAGTCACTTGATGTGTATAAATACAAAGCTTCCCTCCCTCATTTAGAAACACTCTCACTCACTCAAGTTCTCTAGAGGACAGCGAGAATATCAAGTAGGAGAGAGAGAGTTGCAGAGGACTTCTTATATTTGTGTTCTTACATCTTGCGATATTGTCTTATAGTGACAAAACTATTCTAAGGAAGTTTGTGAGGATTTATCCTTCATGGTTTCCTTGAGGAAAATTTGTGTGTCTTTTGTATATTCTATAGCTTATGCATCTTGGATATTTTGTGGTTCTTGTTATTCTTCCAGATAAATATCCTAATCAATTTGAATAAGACAAGAAAAACAAACATGGTATTAGCGCCTCTATGAAAGAAGCCACTGTGCAGCAGCAAAAATTGGGGATTCCTAGTCACAAGGTATTCTCTCCACAGATCATCAAGAAAAAAGGGTTAGGCTAAATCACCCTAGGAAGGAACATATTTTGGTGGAAGCATAATCAAAATTTGAAGAAGCTTCATTTTTTACCTAGACACTAGTGCCAGGAGGAATTAGGGCATTAATTTTTAGAGGCTTCCCACCTTAGCTTTCAGAAAAGGATCCTACTGAGAAATTTGCGTCGAGAATTTGCATATTTATATCTAGAAAGAATTCCAAAACTTCAAATTTGAAAAATAAGGGTTTTTCTAACAAACCCTAGGTCAACCAGTTCTAGAACTAGGCCACACACCTAAAATGGGTAAGATCTAAATCTCTTCTATTTCTATTTCAGGTTCTCATTTCAAAATGAATCATCACACCTATATTGACGATAAGCTCGGGAAGGATGATAACTTTCAAGCATGGAAGTACATGATCTCCCTGATCCTTGAAGAAAATGATTTTGATCACTATATCACTAAGCAATTTCCATATCCCAAGGGAGATGAGGCTAAGGATATTCATAAGAAGAACTTGATTATGGCCAAGAGGATTATTACAAATTATATTAAGGATCACCTCATTCCCCATCTGTGATCCTTGAAGAAACCTAAGGAAGTGTTCTATTCTTTGACGAAGTTATTTAAAAGAAAGAACATCAATTAGAATATGACATTGATGAACCATATAAAGAATGTGAATATACAGAACTCAGACACCATGCATTCCTACTTCACAAGGGTTGCTCGAGTCAAGGAAAACTGGAAGCAGTCGAAGAGAATGTATAAGAAGGGTATATTTTTATAAGCACCTTGAATGGTCTCCCAATATAATGCAATTCATTCATTCAAGGAATATGTGCAAGAAGGATGTTGATTTATTTCAGCAGGATCAGGGAAGAATGCACATAAGAAGAATATCAACTCATAACAAGAGAAGAGAGGATGTGAGCATCTAAATATCAATCTCTCATAGATCACACCTGAATAAAGGAGGAGAACCACCATCATAACAAGAGGAAGGAACATCATGAGAAAATACAAAAAAAAGTATAGAAAAGATCCTTCTAATATTCGATTTTACACTTATGATGAGAAGAGACACTACTCTAAATATTGTTTCAGGAACAAAGACTATTTCAACAAAACATCGAACAAGAAAATGCATATTTCTCAGAATCCCAAAGACGAATAACCAACAAGTAAAAGATTAAAAAATTAAAGAGATGATTCTCCAAGTGATTAATAGTATGTCTTAATCTCAACACCCACGGAAACTAACTCACATGGAAGCAAAACATATCTTGCGGATAGTGGGGAATCAAAACATATGATGGGATAAAAAGAATCATTCGTCAATATATATGAGCATGAATCACAACAGAATGTGAAACTTGGGGATTATTATCAATACCCCATACAAGGAAGTGGATAAGATTCATACAAGATATATTCTAGAAAATATTTGAAGATGAAAGACATGCTATATGTTCTAGATGAAAATGGAATAAGGTTAACATTTGTTGGTGGCCAATTCCTAATATGTACAAAAGGAAAGACAATTGATGATGCAACAATAATTGGAGAAAAAGAGGGATGCTTATACAAGTTGAAGGGACAAGTTGAAAATAGATTAGTTCATGAATCAATAGAACCAAGTTAATTACTATGGCACCGAAGGATTGCACATGTGCACTTTAGATCACCACCAATTGCAAGCAAATTAGTTCTAGTACTTCCACAAATCCAAAAAAAAAAAAAGGCCTTTGCAAAGGATGTGTGCAAGGAAAGAATGGTAAGAAGACATTTCCCAGTAGTGAATTTTTTTTTAAAGGAATATTGGATATAGTACAATCATATGTGTGTGGGACCATGTCATCCATCTCAATAAGTGGGTAGGTATATTATGTTTCCTTTATAAATAATTTCTCATATAAAAATTGGATATATTTCTCGAAAGTGAAAAATGAAGTCTTCAACAAGTTGAAAGAATTAATAGACTTGGTCAAGAACCACAATGAAAGAAAGATCAATACTTTGTGGTCACATAATGGTGGAGGGTTCACCTCAGAATAATTCAAGGAACTTCACAAAAAATATGGGTTTAAGAAGGAGTTGAGAACTCCATACAATCCTCAATAGAATGGCATTGTAGAACGAAAGAACATAAATATAATGGAATAAATGAAAGTGATGCTACATGACAAGGATCTTTTGATGCACCTACGGGAAGAAGAGGCAAGGACAACGATGTATGTATAGAACCATACTCCTCACCAAGTAATCGAAAACAATAATCTTCAAGAGGATTTCTCATGAGAGAAACCAGAAATCAACCATATCAGAATATTTGGTTTCCCAGTGTACATACACATTCCAAAGGAAAAGAGGACCAAGCTCGATCCTTTTGGGAGGAATGTTATGTTCGTAGGATATAATGACACTTTAAAGTCCTATCAAATATACTTCTTCGTATTTCAGAATATTGACATTAACAAAGATGTGACATTTGATGAAGACTCAACATACTCTAGGTCTAGAAAACTACTTATTGAAGAGGTTGAGGAACCTGAAGGAACTAGAGTTTGAGATATGATAATGGAAGAAACAACTCTAGAATACCATGAAGATCAAGACATGGAAGAACCATAATAATTGTATAAACACATCATGACAATAACTCCCACAAGAGAAAACCAGGATGGGCACAATAGCTATTAAAGGATGCATAAATGTATGGTGTTCCAGATAGGATGCATAGAGAAAGGGAAAAAACTAAAGCATACAAGAACTATGTGTCCCTGCTATGGGACATCATTGAAAAATGACCTTCCAACTATGAAGAAGTATCTTAAAATAAAGAATGGTAGGATTCCATAATCAAGGAGTACCAATCAATTATGAAGAATGATCTTTGGGAGATAGTTTCAAGACTGAAAGGGATGTCTATTGTTACTTCAAAGTTGAGCTACAAGATCAAGCATGTTGCAGATGGAAACAATGAAAAACACAAGGCAAGGTTTGTAACACATGGCTTCTCACATAAAGAATGCATATACTACAAGGATAAATTTGCACCCGTAGTGAGATACACTTCGATCACATATATACTTTCATTGGCTATAGTAATGAAATGGAAGGTGCACCAGATGGATGACAAGAAACAATTCTTGAATGGTGGAGATGAAGAGGAACTGTATGTGGATTAGCCACTATGATTTTAGACAAATGACAGGAAAACTCAAGTGTGTAAATTTAATAAATCCTTATACAGATTGAAACATGAACCCAGGACATTGTATGACATGATGGACAACTTCCTGATGAGATTAGGCTTTACCAAGAGTAAAGCAGATTCCAACCTTTACTTCAAGGTTGAAGGAAAAAAACCGGAAATGCTCCTATTATATGTTGATGACTAGTTTATGATGGGATATAACACACTCGTTATAGACACAAAGTGGAACCTTGTGGTTTATTTTGAGAAGAAATTCCTAGGGATGATGCACTACTTATTAGGCATGGAGGTGGAAAAGAGTGCAGATGGGATTTTCCTTTGACAAGGAAAGTATGCAGTGGAGATTCTAAAGAGATTCAGAATGTTGGATTGTAAGGTGATAACCACACCTATGGAATCAAACTTAAATCTATTGTGTGATGCTTCATCAGATTTGGTTGATGTAACGATGTATCATCAGATGATTGGATCATTGATGTACTCGACACATACAAGACTAGACACATGCTTTTCCATGAACACCCTGAGCCAGTTACTCATGGATATGATACATATTCACCTATTTACTGCAACGCATGTACTGATGTACTTGAAGGTTAGGGTTGATTATGGGCTCAAATATGATGCAGATATGAATATTAAACTACAAAGTTATGTTGATTAGGATTGCGAAGGAAACACCAATGAAAGGAAGAGCACTTTAGGTTTCTTCTTCAATATGGGATATGGTATGATCTCCCAGTTTATAAGGAAGCAGTCCTACATGGCAATCAGGACTACCTCAAAAGAGTATGTTGCATCTTGGTCGGTTAATTGTGACGAAGTATCGATTCGAAAGATACTGTTGGATTTGTTTGATATTCAATTAGAGGTGACTTGTATCTTTTTCATCAACTAGATTTGTTTAAATTTGTTGAAGAACCCATTATTTGATTACAAGTGAAGGCATATCAAGTTCAAGTTCCACTATATACGGGATATGGTTCAGAGAGGAGAAGTGAAAATCTAGTACATGTCGACAAACAAGCATATATCCAATCTGTTGACTAATACAATAGCCAAAGTGAATTTTGAATACTTCAAAGAGAGACTTGGTGTGATCCAAAATGAGGTCCCTAATAAGAGGGAGTGACTTGTTCTAGAATGGTTGGAGACTGAAGTTGTATTAATGATGTAATCAGTCATGGCATGCTCCCATGCTAGATATGATGAGATACTTGAAGACACATATCTACAAGATCACACATGGGAAAAAATATAGGTTTTCCTTGAACGTAAAAATTCTAGCGTGGTACGCAGGTGGTTCTTGAACATAATAGGTCTCGTGTGTTTTCCTCAAATGTAATTAGTCCTGGTTTAGTACATGGGTTGTCCTTGAAAGTAAAATTATTGGCATCGTACACAGGTTGTTCTACAATATAATTATTCATGTAGGTTGTCTTTGGATGTAATATTTCCTATCATGGTACATAGTTTTTCCTTGGATGTAATCAGTCTTAGAAGGTTTTTTTATTTAATTATTCATGGTGTGGTATGCAGTTCTTAATTAGATGTAATCAGAACTTAAGGTTGTACTTGAACATAAAATTCTTGAAGTGGTATACAGGTTTTTCTTTTATGTAATCATTCCTTTTTTGTGTGTTTCGATGTGGGAGATGATGAGAGTTCAGAAAGAATTTAGTGTGTTCTTGATAAGTTCTCACATAGTGGTAGATGCAAGTTTTCTTGTTAACGTAAACAAGTCCCGACGTGATCCTATGTTGGTAGAACACAAGTGGTCTGCATCTGGGTTTTTCTCCATACATGATGACAAGATGACCTAGATACAACGATATGACGATAGGAGACACATGTGATTATAGTGGAAATATAATGAATGGTTCTAAGCTTTAACTACATGATGGATTTCTCATGGATATGATGAATACCTAGATGAGGACTAGTCCTACACCCAACATGAAACAATGTTGCTTCTATAGAAAATTTCGATGGAATATATATATGATAGATGTCACTATTCAATGATCTCAAAATGGATACTATGGAAGTATCTATGATGACGACTCTGAAAGGATGACATGACCAAATGTGTTGATGAATATGGAAAGAGAATAAATTCCTAGTTAAGAGGGATTTTTTTTGTATTTGTAACTTCAAAAGATATTCTGATCTATATTATCAATGTATGTTGTTTTAACCTCATCATATATGTGTTTCCATCCTTTTGGGATGGCATTATTGTCTATGGTCCTTGAGGTACAAACTTCATTGTAATTCAGGGCACTAGTCCTTAGTTTATATAGTGAAATTTATTTTTGGAGTCTCCCTATGTAAAGTCATCCCTGCTAGGGTAGGAGGTCTACCCAGTAAAGTTAGAAGGTCAGTCACTTGATGTGTATATATAGGGAGGCACCCTCTCTCATTTAGACACACACTCACTCACTCAAGTCCACTTGAGTAGAGAGATAATATCAAGGAGGAGAGAGAGAGATGTAGAAGAACTCTTATACTTGGGTTCTTACATATTCTGATATTCTCTTAATGAAAGAACTATTCTGAGGAAGTTTATGGGTTTTTCTCCTTTATGGTTTCCCCAAGGAAAAAAATTGTCTTGTGTATCTTCTCTATCTTTTGCATCTTGTATATTTTGTTGTGCTTGTTATTCTTTCAGATAAATATCCTCATCAATTTGAATAACACTAGAGAAACTAACACTTATTCTCTCTCTAGAAAACTAGCTAGAGTGAAGTCAGTGAAAAATGAAGGAGGCACCTCTCTATTGATATTTGACTCTTGAATTGACCTAAAACCTAACTGGGCCAACTTATCTAACTAACAGAGCTGACTTATTTAGTAAAGTACCAAAATAATATTTATTACAATGAATCATGGGTACTACTAACCCAACTGACATCCATAGGGTTACATTGATTCTTTCAATTACTATTACATCATTGATACCTCGTGAAGGAGGAATAACAATAATACAAATAGAATATCTTCCGAAGTTACATTATTTTAAAATTCCCTCTTAACTAGGAATGTATTCTTCTTAAAAAAGAACCACAACAACTACTGTACAACTGACCGGTGAATGTCTATATGTCATAGTAAATTTTGGAACAATATCATAGATCTTCATCATCAATTTGGAATTTCATTATTATCTCCATCATCAATATGTGGATACTAGGACATCATCATCGTCATCAGTATGTGAGTACCACGACTTCAACATCATTTGAAGAATCAACAATATATGGATAATGGGAAATCATTAGCTACAACATTGGTATGTGAATATTGAATTATCATCTGTAATATCAATATGTGAATACTGGATGATCATCGACAATATCAATACGTGAATACTGGATCATCATCTGTGACATAAATATGTGAATACTGGATCATCATTTGCAACACTCGTATGAAATACTGTCATAACAACAACGTCATTAGAATGTTAACGCTAAATCAAAATCATCAACAAATAAATGCTAGATATGGGGTTCTAGGTAGGAATTTATTTCTTGATACTCACTACACTTCTTCTACCTCTATCATAGTCTTCTTCCTACTATCTTTCTGAAACCTCTTTCTCCATGTGATAACCCATCTTTTCTATTACGACATCCTCCTCTCTATTCAACATCCTCATCTCTTCCTTTCTTCATTCATCTTTCACTTACCTTTGTTCATCTCATTTTTTGGCCTTCCCCGAACTCCCCACTGCCCGTGTAAACATTTAGCTAGTAGGGTAATCTAATTCCAATATCATAGTTCCTTTATCAACAATAACATCTATATAGGTATATAATGACCTTAGGTACCTTCCATGCATACCTTTAAATAACTCTCTTTCTATTGTGCTATAAAGAGTGAGTATAATCTACAATAAACTATATGACATGCACTTGTGAAATACTATCGAACCAATAGTCCACTACACATGATATTGGATTACTTACAGTATTGACTAACTGGACATGTTGAGGAGTCTAGTCCATTGAATTAAACACATGATATCTCAAGTTTGATTATACTATACTTAAAACCATTCTTATAGGAGTAGAGGGAACGCATAGAAGAACCATTCATACAGATATCTATAGATGTACTTTTGTAACCAATGTTTTTTGTTGATCAAGGGGTTCTTAATCTACTAATCTTCACAAAAAATTTATTCTTTTAGCTTTAGCCAATGTTATATTTATTCCTTCGTAGGTCTCTTTAAATTCATCAATCAAGCATCACTCTCCCTTGATTTTCATATCTCGATCCCAACAACATAACAATTTTTTGGCATAAACTTCGATAAACTTCATTGATTAACACCAAATCAAGAAACTAGATACTGGCCCTTTTGGCATCACCTACAAGAAAGTGACTTCTCACCTGTAGTACCTATGGGTATTGTAGGAACCAATTTTTTGTAGTGGTGAAGGGAATAGAATGTTTTTATATGAAATAATCCATCAATAGAGATTTGACATACACCAGCTAAATCATGAAAATAACACATTGCATACATTAAGTCGGCAATAACATTGTAAGTTAGATTAATTTTAGAATGTGACTATTACCATTTAACAGTATTTCTTAGATCAAACATGACTATCACACAATAAAAATTCACAATCCACCATGAGACACAAGGTATTTTTATGTGGAAATCCAATACAGGAGAAATCCATGGAATTGATTGGTTATTTATAGATATTGTTACATAAAACACTTTATATCTATCTTCACACTTATCCTATAGACCTACCACTCTTCTTCCCTCAATACATCACTGATCTGTGCATGCAACTTGTAACTCCTTCTCTTTCAGTTACAAAATGCGATTATCACCATGTTACAAACTACAATACAACACTCTTTCAACAAGCTGTTACAAAAACAATCATTATTTATTCATAAAACCTATTCTACCCAACCCATTAAATATTTATATTGATCCATGAACCACATGGTCGACTAAGTGGAAACAAACTCTAACTAAATTATGACTAATTTCTTAGTTGGATTAATCAACCACTAGATTCCTCTTATTTTCTTCCACTACCATTAAATTTTTTTAATTGCTTAGATGATATTATAAAACAATTTTACAATAGTAGGATCACTAAAATAACAACAACAATAACAACAAAGAGAACACAGAGATTTTCCTCGAGGAAACCAAAAGGGATAAAACCTTGCAAAACTTCGTCAGTATAGAACTCAACAAAGATGGTGCAAAAACCCAAAATAACTTCTCCTCTCTCATTGTAACACTTCTTATTTTTGTTGTATTTGTAACTTTATAATATCTTATGACATATGTTATCATTTTATCTTGTTATACCCCCATCAGAGATGTGTTTCCATCCTTTCAAGATGTCATTATTGTCTATGGTCCTTCAGGTACAACCTTTGATGTAAGTCGGGGTAGTGGTCCTCAATTTAATATAATGAAATGTATTTTTGGGCTCTCCCTAGGTAAAGTAGGACCTGTTAGGGTAAGAGGTCATCCAAATCAAGTTAGAAGGTCAGTCACTTGATGTGTATAAATACAGATCTTCCCTCCCTCATTTAGACACATGCACTCACTAAAGTTTGCATGAGGAGAGAGATAAGATCAAGTAGGAGAGAGAGAGAGTTATAGAGGACTTCTTATATTTGTATTCTTACATATTGTGATATTGTATTAGTGACATAACTATTCTAAGGAAGTTTGCGATGATTTCTCCTTTATGCTTTCCTCGAGGAAAATCTTTGCATCTTGTGTATATTCTATATCTTATGCATATTGGATATTATTTGGTGCTTGTTATTCTTTCATATAAAGATCCTAATCAATTTGAATAAGACAATAAAAACTAGCATGGTATTAGATCCTCTCTGAAAGAAGGAACTATGCAATAGTGGAAACTAGGGATTCCTAGTTCAAGGTATTCTCTCCATAGATCATTAAGAAAAGAGGGATAGGATAAATCACCCTAGGAGGGAACATATTTTGGTGGAAGCATAATCAAAACTAAAGAAGTTTAATTTTTGAACTAGACACTAGTGCCAGGAGGAATTAGGGTATTAATTTTCAGAGGCTTCCCACCTTAGGTTTCACAAAAGGACCCTACTGAGAAATTTGTGTCAATAATGTGCATCTTTCTATCAAAAAAGAACTACAAAACTTTGAATTTGGAAAATTACGGTTTTTTATAACAAAACATAGGTCAACCAACTCCAGAACTAGTTCGAACAACTAAAATTGGTAAGATATAAATATATGCTATTTCCATTTGACGTTCTCATTTCCAAATGACTCATCACACCTAGCTTGATGATAAGCTTGGATAGGATGATAACGTCCAAGAATCGAAGTACAACATCTCCTTTATCCTTGAAGAAAATGATTTCGATCAGTATATTAGTAAGTAATTTCCAGATCTAGATGGAGATGAGGCTAAGGTTATTCATAAGAAGAACTTGATTAATTCCAAGTGGATCATTGCAAATTCTATTAAGGATAACCTCATTCCCCATGTGTGATCCTTGAAGAAACCTAAGTGTTTGATTCTTTGACAAAGTTGTTCAAACGAAAGAACATCAATTAGATGATGACAATGAGGAACCGGATATAGAATGTGAAGAGACATAACTCAGAGGCCATGCAGTACTACTTTAAGAGGGCTTCTCAAATAAAGGAAAACTTGAAGCAATTTAAGAGAATGTAGAAGAATAATATATATTTATAAGCACCTTGACTGGTCTCCCAATATCATGCAATTCATTCATTCAAGGAATATGTGCAAGAAGGAAGCTGATTTATTTCAGTAGAATCTGGGAAGATTGCACACAAGAAGAAGATTGACTCATAACAAGAGAAGAGATCATGGAAGAAAATGAAGATCAATCTCTCACAACTCGCACCATAAGAAAGAAGGAGAACCACCATCATAACAAGAGGAAGGACCATCATGAGAAAAGACAAAAAAAAGTACATAAATGATCATTCCAATATTCGATGCTACACTTATCATGAGAAGAGACACTACTATATATATTGTCCCTAGAACAAAGAATATTTCAAGAAGAATTCCAACAAGAAAAGACAACTTTTTCACACTCCCAAAGGTGATGAACCAACAAATAAAATATTCAAAAATGAAAGAGATGATTCTCCAAGTGATTAATAGTATGTCGCAACTCAACACTCATGGAAACTATCTCACATCGAAGCAAAATATAGATTGTGGAAGTGAGGTATCTAAACATATGATGGGATACAAAGAATCATTCATGAATCTATCTAAGCATGAATCAACTCATAATTTGAAACTTGGAGATGATTATCAATACCCCATACAAGGAAGTGGAGAAGCTTCATACAAACTAGATTTTGAAAAATATTTGAAGATGAAAGACATGCTATATGTTCCAGAATTGAAGAAGAATATTCTCTCCATCTCTACACTAGATAAAAAGGGAATAAGGGTTGCATTTGTTTATGGCCAATTCCTAATGTGTCCAAAAGGAAAGACAACTGATGATGCAATAATAATTGGAGAACAAGAGGGATGCTTGTACAACTTGAAGGGATAATTTGAACACACTTTAGTTCATGAATCAATAGAACTAAGTGAACTATCGCACTGAAGGCTTGCGTATGTGCACTTTAGAGCATTGAAAATTGCAAGAAAAGTAGTTTTAGTACTTCTAGAAATCTAGAAAAAAAAAGAAGGTGTTTGCAAAGGACGTGCACAAGGAAAGACCACTAAGAAGAGATATCCCAACAGTGAAAGAAAAGTAAAACAAATATTGGATATAGTACAATCATATGTGTGTCGGCCCATGTCATCAATCTCACTAAGTGGGTATGTATATTGTGTTTCCTTTATAGAAAATTTCTCATATAAAAATTGGATATATTTCTTAAAAGGGAAAAATGAAGTCTTCAACAAGTTGAAGGAATTAAAAGCCTTGGTCAAGAAACACACTGAAAGAAAGATCAATACTTTGCGGTCAGATAATGGCGCAGGCTGGTTCACCTTAGAATAATTGAAGGAACTTTGCAGAAAATATGGGATTAATAAGGAGTTGAGAACTCCATACAATCCTCAATTGAATGGATTTGTAGAATGAAAGAACATAACTATAATGGAAGCAATGAAAGTGATGCTACATGACCAGGATCTTTTGATGCACCTATGGGAATAAGACGCAAGGAAAACTATGTATGTATAGAACCATACTCATCTCCGAGTACTTGATAGCAAGACTCTTGAAGAGGATTTCTCACGAGAGAAACCAGAAGTTGGCCATATCAGAATATTTGGCTTCCCAGTGTACATACACATTCAAAAGGAAAAGAAGACCAAGATTAATCCTTCTAGGAGGAAGGTTATATTCATAGGATACAATGAAACTTCAAAGGCCTACCAAGTATACTTCTTCAAATTTAAGAAGAGCGGCATTAACAAAGACGTGACATTTGATAAAGTCTCAAAATACACCAGGCCCAGAAAACTACTTATTGAAGAGGTCGAGGAACCCAAAGGAACTAGACTCTAAGATACGATAATGGAAGAAATAACTATAGAATACCATGAATATCACAACATGGAAGAACCACAAGAACTGTAGAAACACTATATCAGAAAAAATCCCACAAGAGAAAACCATCATGGGAACGATAGTTATGACAAGATCCATAAATGTATGGCATTCTAGACAGGATGCATAGAGAAAGGAAAATACCTAAAGCATACAGCAACTATGTGGCTTTGCTATGTGACATCATTGACAAATAACCTTCCAACTATGAAGAAGAAGCTTAAAATAACGAATGCAAGGATGCCATGATCAAGGAGTACCAATCGATTATGAAGAATGATGCGTGGGAGATAGTTTAAAGATTGGAAGGGAATTCTATTGTGACTTCAAAGTTGATCTACTAGATAAAAAATCCTGCATATGGAAACAATGAAAAACACAAGGCAAGGTTTGTGATGCATGGATTCTCATAGAAAGAATGCATTTACTACAAGGAGACATTTGCACTTGTAGTGAGATGCACCTCCATTAGATATATACTTGCATTGGCTATAGTAATGAAATGGAAGGTGGACTAGATGGACGTCAAAACATAATTCTTGAATGGTGCAGTCGAAGAGGAACTTTACGTGGATTAGACACTATGATTTGAGACACATGATAGGGAAACTGAAGTGTGTAAATTTAATAAAGCCTTATGCAGACTAAAACATGAAACCAGGACATGGTACAACAGTATGGAAAACTTCCTACTAAGATTAGGATTTACAAAGAGTAAGGTGAATTCCAACCTTTACTTCGAGGTTGAAGGCAAGAGACCACTAATTCTCCTATTGGTTTATCATCCGATATAAAAAACACATTATAGATGTAAAGTGGAATCTTGCAGTTGATTTTGAGATGAAATACCTAGGGATGAGGAATTACTTCTTAGGCATGGAGGTGCATAAGAGTGCAGATGGGATTTTCCTTGGTCAAGGAAAGTATGCAGTGGATATTCTAGAGAGATTCTAGATGTTGAATTATAAGGCGATAACTACACCTATGTCATTGAACTTGAATCTATTGTGTGGTACTTCATCATATTCAGTTCAAGCCATTATGTATCATCAGATGATTCGATCATTGATGTACCCAAAAAATACAAGAACAAACACATGATTTGTTATGAACACCCTAAGCCAGTTCCTGATAGATCTTATATAGGTTCACCTAGTTGCTGCAAAGCATGTATTGATGTACTTGAAGGGTACAGTTCATTATGGGCTCAAATACGATGCAAATAAGAAGATTAATCTACAAAGTTATGTTGATTCAAATTGGGAAGGAAACACCATGTAAAGGAAGAGAACTTTAGGTTGCTGCTTCAGTTTGGGATATGGTACGATCTCCCATTTTAGCAGGAATCAATCCTGCATGGCATTGAGTACAACCACGATAGAGTATGTTGTATCTTGCTTGACCAGTTTTGACAAAGTATGGATTCAAAATATATTATCTAATTTGTTTGGTCTTCAGTTAGAGGTGTCTTGTATATGTTTCAACAACCATAGTTGTGTAAAGTTGTCAAAGAACCCATTTTTCCATGACAAGTTGATGCATACCAAGATCAAGTTCCACTATATCTAGGATATGGTGTACAGAGGAGAAATGAAGATCTAGTACATGGTGACGGATGAGTAGATAGCCAATGTGTTGACTAATATGTTAGCCAAAGTGAATTTTGAATACTTCAGAGAGAGACTTGGTGTGATCTAGAATGAGGTCCCTAGAAAGAGATAGTGAAGTGTTCTAGAATGGTTGGAGACTCAGGTTGTCTTACTAATGTAATCAATCCTGGTCTTCTCCCATGCTAGATATGATGAAAGACTTGAAGGCATAGATGCAAAAGATATCACATGGGAAGGTATATAGGTTTTCCTTGAATTTAAATGTCCTAGCATGGTACATAGGTGGTTCTCAAGCATAAGCAATCTCGTGGGTTGTCCTCAGATGTAATCAAGCATGGTTTAGCATGCAGATTGTCCTTGAACATAAAATTATTGGCATCATACATAGGTTGTTCTCAGATGCAATTATTCTTGTAGGTTTTCTTTGGATGTAATTTTTCCTAGCATGGAACACAACTTTTCCTTAGATGTAATCAATCTTGCAAGATTGTCTTTTGTTGTAATCAGTCCTAGCATGGTATGGAGGTCTTCCTTAGACATAATCAATCCTTAAGGTTGTACTTGAATGTAAATGTCTTGGTGTGGTATGCAGTTTGTTCCTGGACATTATCATTAGTTTTGTGTGTGTTCCAATGTTGGATATGATGAAAGGTCAGAATGAACTTGGTGTGTTCCTGAGAATTTCTCACATAGTGTTAGATGCAAGTTTTCTTGTTCATGTAAACAAGTCCCGACGTGCTCCTATGTTGGTAGAACATAGGTTTTCTCCATCTAGGATGTGCTCCATGCTTGGTGATGAGATTATATAGATACAATGAGATGACGATAGGAGAGGAACTTGATTGTAGTGGAAATTTAATGAATGGTCTTGGTATTTACCGACACGATGGCTTGCGCGTGGATATGATGAATACCTATATGAGGACTATGCCTACACCCAACATGAAACAATGTTTCCTCTGTAGAAACTTTCTATGGACGTTATATATGATAGATGTCCCTATACAATTATAAAAAGAACGGATACTATGGAATTAGTTATGATGTTGAATTTTAAATGATGATGTGACCACATGTGTTGATGAATGTGGAAAGAGAATACCTTCCTAGTTAAGAGATGGTTTTGTTATATTTGTAAATTTGCAAGATATTCTTGTTAAATTTGAGCATATAGATCTGTAGACAAACACACAACTCACAAAGAAGATCTCACAATTTACTCAGCCATTGAAGAATGAAACAGTGCAAAAGGCTTGCAGCTGTGAATGCTTTCATTAATCAAAAAAGTAATCCAGATAATAATTACAATGATGTAAAATTGT
>LPNX010356670.1:60391-99746 GCA_001517045.1 Pseudotsuga menziesii | reverse complement strand
GGGAGGATTAATAATCCTAACACCCCCCCTGAATGCTAACTTGGACAAACTTTGGGCCCTGGTAACTAAGACCATAGGTCACCCATTACATCAAGTAAATTAAAGTAACGGCTAAAAAATAAGGTGCTTGGGGAAAAACCACATGGGAAAAAAAACCCCCCTTCTAATTAAGCAGGTAGAATCAAGATCAATCTGGTTCTTCTGTGCACAGGTATCCTGGGGCCTGGAATGTGAAACTCTCCATCATTATGTCTGGAGGAATCTTCCTCTTTGGAAGAAGAATGATATGCTCAACTAAATCAGAAATATAGACAGCTGCTGGATGAAGACTGGACCCATGTAGAGCAACTGAAGTCAACTGAAAAGTGAGGAAGGGTTCTTGAGAATTCAGAGAATGTGAAGAACACTCAAGAAACTGATATGTTGCAGCCATGAACAGCAAACCATGAGTGGTAAGAAAAGCCCCAATTTTTAGGAGCAGGTGTCCAGGCGGATGCAGAAAATCTTCCTCTTTACTAGTTCTGTGAGAAGATGAGCATGTGATCAATGGTACAGAAGCACTGGGACTGTTGAGAGAGAATGCTGGAGCTCCATAGTCTGATATAGCTTCTGAAATAGATAATGAATCACATAATAAAATATCAGCAACCTCATATGAAGAAACTAACACCAAATTCCCATCAGCAGTTTTGAAGAGAAAGTGCGGTACTTGATTTTTCACACCGGAATTGGTGAGAGAAGCTACAAGCATGATTGAATGCTTTTGAATTTTAAAATATGAATCAAGTAATATCATATCAGAAATTAAATCAGATCTAAATAGGTTCAAAACAGATCCAAAACTGTGAAATGGAATCAAATCCCCAGCAGTAGTTTTGTAGGAGGCTTGCGGTACTTGTTTCTTCACACCATTGATGGGAACAGCTACAAGCGGTACTGAAAGATTATGAATTTGATATATTAAACCAAGAAATATAAGACAATATATAAATAAGATAATATCAGATCCAATAAGGTTAATATCAGATTCAAATAAATGGTTAACCGAGACGGTGGATGCACGGCTTTCTTCTTCTTCAAAATTCTGAATTTTGGTGCATGCAATCCTGCAGGAATTTGCTGGAAAAACTAGATCATGGGGAGTGAATGGATCACTCTGGTAATCTGATATTTCTTCCAAAATATCCAAGGTATCACATATTTTCACACCAGCAGCAAAATTATAGGAAGAAAAATCAAATTTATCTTCACTTTCGGAAGCAATTACTAGTAAATTTTGCACAGAATTTAAAGGAAAATCACCGGTGAATGTTTGCATGGAAGTGCAGCAGAATTTTTCTTCAATATCAGAGATTCGAATGTCTTATTCTATTTCAGCAATATGAGAAGATGAGATATCAGAGATCTCATGAACTTCCAGAGCATCAGGAGGAGTCACTGCATGGAGGCTGTCTTCAATTCGAATTGACTGTGTAGAAGTTTCTCCTTCTTCTTCATCTTGAACAACTTCATCAGAGAGAGTTGAGGCCGATATTTTTCGATCAAGGATGATTGTGGTGCTGGATGTGCACCATCCTCTATTACTTCGAAAGGTTCTTTCTAATCTTATCCAGAGTTCCAGTGGATCTTTAATAGATCTACTGTGATAGCACATGCTAGGAGAAAGAGCCGGTTCCATTATTTCAAAAGCTTTATCCTTTTCTTTTAGCCAGTCATTATCACTCTCAAAAGAATTTCTACCTAATCCAATAGACACCGAAAAGAGTTTTTTTCTTCTCAGAAATATATTCATCTTCAACCACCATTCAAAATAGTTTGAGGATCGGGTGAGAAGAGGAACTGATGAATTCATTTCGAAGTTGTACCTACAAAACAAAAAAATGATCCAGTAGGAGATCCGAGGAGGAGAAGTTCCTTGTCTGTCAAGGCTCTGATACCATGTTAAATTTGAGCATATAGATCTGTAGAAAAACACACAACTCACAAATAATATCTCACAATTTACTCAGCCATTGAAGAATGAAACAGTGCAAAAGGCTTGCAGCTGTGAATGCTTTCATTAATTAAAAAAGTAATCCAGATAATAATTACAATGATGTAAAATGGTTTTAATAGCCACAAGCAATTTGAATCCACATGAGGAAGTTCAAATTGATGACTCTACTTGACTGTAGGTAACCAAGACTTGTCTAAATCACAATTGGAGTTCTAAAACACAACCAACTGTTACATTTAGTATTAAATAATGGTTAACTGACTGTGGTAGGTGAGAAAAGTGCCCCACATGTGTGCAATTAATTAAACCATTATTTAAATGAATGTAACTGACTCCTAACTTGGCTTGACTAGTCATCAACTGAAGTTAAGGTCCCAGTAGTTAACTGTCCTTGTCTAAATCATAACCGGAGTTCTAAAACACAACCAAGTGTTACATTTAGTATTAAATAATGGTTAACTGACTGTGGTAGGTGAGAAAAACGACCCACATGTGTGCAATTAATTAAACCATTATTTAACTGAATGTAGAGAGCTAGAACTGAATGTAACTGACTCCTAACTTGGCTTGACTACTCATTAACTGAAGTGAACTGACCTTGGTTGGTTTCGGCGCTCCTAGTTGCTTCCTAAATTGTAGGGATTGATCTAGGAGACTCCTAAACTTATGCAATCAAGTGCAATAAGTGGCAGTGAGCCTCAATTAGTGTTCCCCACACTTTGGTAACTGAAACATGTGCCCCAATTAGGTCAATTTTAACCAATGGTGATAATGACTATAAATAGACTGGATGGACTCCCGATTTAGACATGACTCCCGATTTAGACATATGACCAAATTTGGACAAGGGAGGATTAATAATCCTAACAATTCTGATGTATATTATCAGTGTATGTTGTTGTAACCTCATCATATATGTGTGTCCATACTTTTGGGATGTTATTATTGTCTATGGTCCTTCAGGTACGACCTTCATTGTAAGTCAGGGCACTAGTTCCAACTTTAATATAATGAAATGTATTTTTGGGGTCTCCCTATGTGAAGTTATCTCTTCTAGGGTAAGAGTTCAACCTATTAAAGTTCTAAGGTCAGTTACTTGATGTGTATAAAATTTAGAAACACACTCACTCACTCAAGTTCGCATGAGTAGAGAGATAAAATCAAGGAGGAGACAGAGAGATGTAGAAGACTTCTTATACTTGGGTTCTTACATCTTCTGATATTGTCTTAATGATAGAACTACTCTGAGGAAGTTTAGGGGTTTTTCTACTTTATGCTTTCCCCAAGGAAAAAATTTGTGTCTTGTGTATCTTCTCTACCTTTTGCATCTTGGATATTTTTTTTGGCTTGTTATTCTTTCAAATAAACATCTTAAGCAATTTGAATAAGAATATAGAAACTAACAATTCTTCTCTCTAGCTAACTAGCTTGGGTGAAGTGAGTAAAAAATGAAGGAGGCACCTATCTATTTATATTTTACTCTTGACTTGACCTAAAAGCTAGCTGGGCTGACTTGTCTAACTAATAGGGATGACTTGTTTAGTAAAGTACCAAAATAATATTTATTACTCTAATGTCCCCAAAAAAAATTTTAAAAAAAATATTAGGTTAGTCAAAACTACCCATACTGGACATTATTTGAACTTGTGGAATGTGTCGTACTCTTTTTATATTATTGTATTGTCATAAGTTGTTCTTACATCTTGCTTCCGTTTTTCATGGTGTATTTATTACCATGTTACTTACATTGTCGTGATGTTGATTATTGTTTGTACTATGGTTAAGCATTGATGTGTAAGTTAGTTATTTGTTTAGGTACTTCATTGTTTATAGCATTGTTTAACTTTGTTCTTGGAAACAAAGGGGTGGAGTGGAGCCACTAGTTTCCCTTGTAACCACTTTAGAGGTAACAGTTTCTACTTGTCACATCAGCCTTACTTAGTTTTGTCTAACTAATGCATTCTTGTCCCATTTGCGTGTAGGTGCACTTGGTGACATAAAACTTGTTTATAATTCTTAATAGAAGGTACTGATCATTTGATCACTAGCGCTCGCATTTGCATCTCTATCCTAGTGACATTCATTGGTTGTTATTATTATCATTATGGTCTTTATGATAGTGTCGGGGTTACTGCCACACCTATTACTTGCATGACACAGAATTGTTGTTTAGGTGACACTTATTATCATGGTGTAAATGCTTACGACTTGCTCATGCCCTAACATACTTGTTATAGTTGATTTTATCACACATGGTTGATCACACTTTTATGGCCTTCACTATCCCTCTGCAGACTCTTTGGACCCCATGGACCATTTCTGTACCTTTGATGTTTCCAATATCATCCCTAAAAACACCTATTATTTGTTGTATGCGACTTTTAATCCCTTTTTCATGTATATACATTGATATTACCCGTAAACCCGCTTACATCAGGATGTGTGCATAAGTCCAAATATTTTTTTGAGTTTTACTTGATGTGGATCTGAGTCACTTGTCTCTTGGCCTTCCATATGCCTCGAGTTCTCTCGGATTGGGCCTTCCATTACCCCATTGAAGCACTATATAAGGAACCCCTTAGATGCATTAAAAAGGAGGAATTAAAGAGCAAGAAAACTATAGTCCATTGTTGTCGTAGCTTGCTTATAGTTGAGTATGAATCCCTTTGTCCCTTGAAGCACTTTGTGTTCCTCCCAAGCTTTCCTTTGTTTGTGAGCTTGCTATCGAGAGATGGAGGATTGAGGTGGTGGAGGCCCATGTGGAGGACTCAGTTTCCCCGGTTCGCAGACCTGCCGATAGAGGTTTTCACTTATGTAATCTCTGATTTTATTAATAGAAATATCTTTTCTTGTCCAATGATGTGCATTTAAATGAATATTGAATCCATGGATGCATTTAAATGCTTATGAATTATTGATTTAATATGCTAGAGTATACATAACACTATGTTATATAGCATGCTTTCCTTGTTTATTGTTGGTGAGAGTAAATTGCTAAAGAAAGCGGGATTGGAAAAAGCTCAACGAGGATCTACTTCAACCATCAAGAATAAGGTATGTTTCGAGATCCTTTAGTGTTAGATGTTGTATTTCTCTTGCATATTCGGAAGGGATTGATTTCTGTGATTTCTCTATCTGTTGTGGTACACCCAAAGCCATAGGAAGTTTTCTTAGTAACAATACTCTTACTATATGGTTTTAAAATTAGTAATATAATACATTTGTAAAACCCTTGGATTAGGCGTTCCATGGCATATTTCATATGCCATGGTCTTAGGGCTTATAGCCTAAGTTTAAACGATGCATAGTGGGTTTTATGCATATGACATGCATTGGAAATATATGGTAATATATCGCGCTATGAAATATAGGAGCTTGGGTTTGGAGGACGTTAATGGGAACCAGGGTGGAACCTTTAATGTTCATTGGGAAAAGTGGCAACCCAGCTTAGGGCTTGGCTCAACGCTGGAGTTTGGTCATTTGCATCTTAGCTGCTTGTACCTTGCTCCTGTTTAGTATGAAGAAATGTGATTTCAATGGATTGACAAGTATGTGATGGTTTTTTGTTATTAGCATCATTTGTAGATTTAGTTTGTTTAAAATTGCATACTTCTCATGGTTCCTTTCGCTCTGTGTTTGCATGTTGCAGAATGTAGCGAAGAAATGGGACTCATGGCTTGTGGATAGTGTTGTGGGAAACTCCATACCCATTCGGGTAAGCCTTCTTTCTACAAGTGAAAAATTGTTCCCTACCTTTGCTTGATGGTTACGACAAAAATGATACTCGTCGTGGTTGTGAATGCTAGGTTATGGTTTCTTATGGATGCGTTTTGGGTTGGGGTTTGACAGTAACTTAAAGAGCTTTGAGTTTTGTGAAAACAAAAAATCTTGGGGTTTGTCGTCAGGGTTTTCAAATGCCTTCAGGATTTAGCTTGAAATGTAATGGGAAATTAGTAATGGGCGCTCTGTGTAACAAAAAGGGCCTGGGTATCTTCTCAACAGACTCTGTGTAAATTTTTTTAAGTTTATTTTTAAGGTAATGGGTAGCACCATTGCTTTGCAATGGTACATTGCTGGTAATAAACGACTGTGTAAACTCTTTAATGGTTTTTTTATAAAGATTGTGTTTATAAATGTATATAGCATAGATTTCAATGGTTGTCAATTGTGGACTGTGTGGATTTCGCATGTTGTTTGCGGTGGTTGTATCGCTGACTTGTGTGACAACATTATGGTTTTTGGGCCATCCCATATGGCATTGATGTTTCTTGACCTCGATGCTATGATAGCATACTTACTGTTTATGATTTCTGTTATGTAATAAGAAGTGGGCGTTGTCTATGGTGTAAACCNATATGGCATTGATGTTTCTTGACCTCGATGCTATGATAGCATACTTACTGTTTATGATTTCTGTTATGTAATAAGAAGTGGGCGTTGTCTATGGTGTAACCCCTGCCACTAGCAACTGTCACTATTGGTAATCGTTGGCAGGGTTGTAATATTTGGAAATGTTGAATTATTATAATGCCTTGGTTGTGTAAAATACCGAGGGTCATAGATTACAGCATGTATAAAATTTATTTTGATCTTTTGACCACTATGTACAGAGTTTGTGCTTTGTTTATAGCCTGCATATAAATAATTAGTGTGGCTCTGTAGAATGTTAAAAGACCCTACAATATTCGATCCTGGGTAATTTACTATGATGAAGGTTTATATTTAAATGGTTTGTGATTTCGGCTTAAAAGCCCATAGGAGTTGATCCTGCGACCTCTATGCAATTAAGTTTTTTTTAATGAATACTGTAAATGATATTATGGTTGTTTTTAGTTGATTACTATAGGTGATATTATGTTGTATTTTATTTATGCAAACACTTTTTTTATGGCCTATGATTTATATTATGATTCATTGTTATTTAAGGGTTTGTTTGTGTAGATAATTGGTATAATGTATTATGTTATCGTGGACCATTAGATGGCCTCGATACTTCGAATGTTGATTTGATTGATGATGAATCTTGTTTTAAAGAAGAATGATAACATTTATATAGACCCTCAGAGATATTAGTTGATTTTTATACTTTGAATTTATGATTTATTCTTAAATAAAGAATACTGAGGTTATATTATTACTTAATTAGATGATGGTTTTGTTTATACATGATAATATATAATGATTTGTTTAGTAGGTCCTATTTTTAGTAACTATGTTTTATGTTTATATTATGTTTGAAGCTTAAGTTTGAACGAGTCTTTTATTTATAAACATGGCTCTGGTGACTATATGAAATATTTCACTAGAGTATATAGGTAAATGTACAGCTAGGTACTTATTAGAAATAAATACTCGATTGTAGGAAAACAAGGTTTACGATGTAAAAGAAGTACAGAAGTAAAACTTAAAGTACACAACTCTTGGTAAATATTTAAACCAGAATTAAATTACAACCTAGGGTTTATAAGGAAATGTAAACCCTAAAATAATTTTTATAGGAAAAAAAGGTACATAGGGTTAGAAATATAAAATAAACCCTTGCATAATATAGCTATCACTTAATATAGATAATTAAATAGGAAGTCAAGAACCTCATACATGAAAAGTGAAGCTCTTTTAATGGATGAAACCTGCACACTCAATTACCCAGCATTAACAATTCACAAGCAGGTCTGACCTCTGTATAAATTACTAAATCACTTGGGAACTACCACGTTCCACTCAACCATGACCCGAAACCATTCCTGGCTCTAATCTAGATACCCCCAAGCTGGTTCCAACATGCAAGTAGCTTAGAGCTCCTAAGGTTAGGCCTCCCTAACTAGTATATCAGGTCTAGATTAGTTCTCCTTTTTCCTCTTAGGAAAATGTTCTCCAAGAACTCTCTTGAGAATAATTTGACAGAATAATGACTCCAAAAGATGGAATAGATACCCAAGACTCTTTTTCGATTGGGACTTTATAGACAGACTTTTCAGTCAAAGGGTGAGTTAAATCAAGAATCACTTCATTTCTTGATTTAACCCTTTTTATTTAATTTGGTACTTTTAATATTTTAACTTAAGAACTTTTAACTAGTTCCTAATTGGAATTTAATAGGTATGACACTATTTAATTTTTATCTTAGTAATAATAGTAATAGATGGAGCTTTTCCTTCTTTCTTACATTATTAATATTATTACTATGCCGATAGAGGTTTTCACTTATGTAATCTCTAATTTTATTAATAGAAATATCTTTTCTTGTCCAATGTTGTGCATTTAAATGAATATTGAATCCATGGATGTATTTGATCAAACGTGCCGACAGAGGTTTTCACTTATGTAATTTCTGATTTTATTAATAGAAATATATTTTCTTGTCCAATGATGTTCATTTAAATGAATATTGAATCCATGGATGCATTTAATTGCTTATGAATTATTGATTATATATGCTAGAGTATAAATAACACTATGTTATATAGCATGCTTTCCTTGTTAATTACTGGTGAGAGTAAATTTCTAAATAAAGCGGGATTGGAAAAAGCTCAACGAGGATCTACTTCAACCGTCCAGAATAAGGTATGCTTCGAGATCCTTTAGTGTTAGATGTTGTATTTCTCTTGCATATTCGAAAGGGATTGATTTCTGTGATTTCTCTGTCTATTGTGGTACACCCAAAGCCATAGGAAGTTTTCTTCATAACAATACTCTTACTTTATGGTTTTAAAGTTAGTAATATAATACATTTGTAAAACCCTTGGATTAGGCGTTCAATGGCATATTTCACATGCCATGGTCTTACGGATTATAGTCTAAGTTTAAACGATGCATATTGGGTTTTATGCATATCACATGCATTGGAAATATATGGTAATATATCACATTATGAAATATAGGAGATTGGGTTTGGAGGACATTAATGGGAGCCAGGGTGGCACCTTTAATGTGCATTGGGAAAAGTGGCAACCCAACTTAGGGCTTGGCTCAACGTTGGGGTTTGGTCATTTTCATCTTGGCTGCTTGTACTATGCTCCTGTGCAGTATGAAGAAATGTGATTTCAATGGATTCACAGGTATGTGATGGTTTTGTGTTATTAGCATCATTTTTAGATTCAGATTGTTTAAAATCACATACTTCTCAAGGTTCCTTTCTCTCTATGTTTGCATGTTGCATAATGTAGCGAAGAAATGGGATTCATGGCTTGTGGATAGTGTTGTGGAAAAATCCATACCCATTCGGGTAAGCCTTCTTTATACAAGTGAAAACGTGTTCCCTCCCTTTGCTTAATAGTTACGACAAAGATGATACTCATCGTGGTTGTGAATTCTAGGTTATGGTTTCTAATGGATGTGTTTTGGGTTGGGGTTTGATAGTAACTTAAAGAGCTTTGAGTTTTGTAAAAAAAAAATCTTGGGGTTTGTTGTCAGGGTTTTTAAATGCCTTCAGGCCTTAGCTTCAAATGTATTGGGAAATTAGTAATGGGTGCTCTGTGTAACAAAAAGGGCCTGGGTATCTTCTCAATAGACTCTGTGTAAATTTTTTTAAGTTAATTTTTAAGGTAATGGGTAGCTTTGCAATGGTACATTGCTGGTAATAAATGACTGTGTAAACTCTTTAATGGTTTTTTTATAAAGATTGTGTTTATAAATGTATATAGCGTCGATTTCAATGGTTGTTAATTGTGGACTGTGTCGATTTCGCATGTTGTTTGCGTTGGTTGTATCAATGACTTGTGCGACAACATTATGGTTTTCGGGCCATGCCATATGGAATTGGTGTTTCCTGACCTCGATGCTATGATAGCATACGTACTATTTATGATTTCTGTTATGTAATAAGAAGTGGGCGTTGTCTATGGTGTAAACCTTGCCACTAGCAACTATCACTATTGGTAATCATTGACAGGGTTGTAATATTTGGAAATGTTGAATTATTATAATGTGTTGGTTGTGTAAAATGACGACGGCCATAGATTACAACGTGTATAAAATTTATTTGGATCTTTCGACCACTATTTACAGAGTTTGTGCTTTGTTTACAGCTTGTGTATAAATAATTAGCGTGGCTCTGTAGAATGTTAAAAGACCCTACAATATTCGATCCTGGGTCATTTACTGTGATGAAGGTTTATATTTAAATGGTTTGTGATTTGGGCTTAAAATCCCACATGAGTTGATCCTGTGACCTCTGTGCAATTAATTTTTTTTTAATGAATACTGTAAATGATATTATGGTTGTTTTTAGTTGATTACTATAGGTGATATTATGTGGTATTTTATTTATGCAAACACTTTTTTTATGGCCTATGATTTATATTATGATTCATTGTTATTTAAGGGTTTGTTTATGTAGATAATTGGTATAATGTATTATGTTATCGTGGACCATTAGATGGCCTCGATACTTCAAATGTTGATTTGATTGATGATGAATCTTGTTTTAAAGAAGAATGATAACATTTATATAGACCCTCAGAGATATTAGTTGATTTTTATACTTTGAATTTATGATTTATTGTTAGATAAAGAATACTGAGGTTATATTATTACTTAATTAGATGATGGTTTTGTTTATACATGATATTATATAATGATTTGTTTAGTAGGTCCTATTTTTAGTTAACTGTGTTTTATGTTTATATCATGTTTGAAGCTTAAGTCTGAACTAGTCTTTTATTTATAAACATGGCTTTGGTGACAATATGAAATATGTCACTAGAGTATATAGGTAAATGTACAGCTAGGTACTTATTAGAAATAAATCCTTGGTTGTAGGAAAACAAGGTTTAAGATGTAAAAGAAGTACAGAAGTAAAACTTAAAGTACACAACTCTTGGTAAATCTTTAAACAAGAATTAAATTACAACCTAGGGTTTATAAGGAAATGTAAACCCTAAAATAATTTTGATAGGAAAAAAAAGGTACATAGGGTTAGAAATATAAAATAAACGCTTGCATAATATAGCTAGCACGTAATATAGATAATAAAATAGGTAGTCAAGAACCTCATACATGAAAACTAAAGCTCTTTTAATGGCTAAAACCTGCACACTCAATTACCCAGCATTAACAATTCACAAGCAGGTCTGACCTCTATATAAATTATTAAATCACTTGGGAACTACCACGTTCCACTCAACCATGACCCGGAACCGTTCGTGGCTCTAATCTAGATACCCCCAAGATGGTTCCAACATGGAAGTAGCCTAGAGCTCTTAAGGTTAGGCCTCCCTAACTAGTATATTAGGTATGGATTATTTCTCGTTTTTCCTCTTAGGAAAATTTTCTCCAAGAACTCTCTTGAGAATAATTCGACAAAATAACGACTCCAAAAGATGGAAGAGATCCCAAGACTCTCTTTGGATTGGGACTTTATAGACAGAATTTTGAGCCAAAGGATCAGTTAAATCAAGAATCACTTCATTTCTTGACTTAACCCTTTTTATTTAATTTGGTACTTTTAATATTTTAACTTAGGAATGTTAAACTAGTTCCTAATTGGACTTTCATAGGTATGATACTATTTAATGTTTATCTTAGTAATGATAGTAATAGATGGAACTTTTCCTTCTTTCTTACATTATTAATATTATTACTATGTGCACTCTTTATACATAATCTATATAATAATATATTATTTGGTAACATTTGTCTTAGGGTATCGCATATTGTGATCCCTAGAATTACGACACTTTCTTCATTAAGCTCATCGGGTATATGGTAAGGTCTACTAGGCTAGGAAACTCTAAACATCCTTGAAGTTTTGGAACAACATCATACATCTTCATCATCAATCCAGAACTGCATTATAATACTATTTAATGTTTATCTTAGTTATGATAGTAATAGATGGAACTTTTCCTTCTTTCTTACATTATTAATATTATTACTATGTGCACTCTTTATACATAATCTATATAATAATATATTATTTGGTAACATTTGTCTTAGGGTATCGCATATTGTGATCCCTAGAATTACGACACTTTCTTCATTAAGCTCATCAGGTATATGGTAAGGTCTACTAGGCTAGGAAACTCTAAACATCCTTGCATGTTGGATTCCCTCATATAACATGGTAGTTCTTCAATACTTGATGAGAATACAGAAATTTGAAATTTCATTTAATCACTTAAAAATAAGTCAGATGAGATCAATATTTTTGTCAGGTAATTTTCACTCGGGAATCATTAATTATTTTCAGTAACTCCTATCACTTACCAGAGCCCATACTCAATTCTAAAAATAGGGAGTTACAAACTTAGTGCAATTCCAGATCTCTTCACTCAACACTAATGCTAGTATGTACTTGTAGGATACACCTAGGGATACAATGGCCAAGGATTTGATGTTCCATAGCTTATGCTCAACATCAACATGGAAGGATCTATGGATTATTCCCAACAGTTCCAAATTATCTTTTTGATATGTTCCAGAGCTTCATGCTCAACAAAAATGTCCCAAAAATCATGTGCTCCAGAGGTTCTCGCTCAACACAAATATAATTACTCATGTGGTCCAAAGCTTCTTCCTCAACAAAAAACATAAATTTACCCATGTGCTCCAAATATCCTCACTCAACACAAAACATCTCATCAATCATGCGCTTCAGGGTCCATGCCCAACACAAGAAAACATATATATATCATATGCAATTGGCTTACGCCCAGTATATCAAACAAATCATCATGTTTATATGTAGTGTGGTATTTGACCCAGTATATCAAAATAAAACATCAAGGTAACATCATAATCAATGGGGCTCATGCCCATTAGTGTTAGGTCCAAAAATCGGGATATTACAATTACAATGACTCATGGGTACTATTGACCCAACTTACATCTAGAGGTTTACATTGATTCTTTCAATGATTCGTACATGACCAATTAGATCAATGACACCTCCTGAAGGAGGAATAAGAATAATAAAAATAGAATATCTTTTGAAGTTACATTATTTTAACAAACACTCTTAACTAGGAATGTATTCTTCATCACCGAGAGACACAACAACTACTGTACAACAGACCATTGAATCTCTATATGTCATATGAAGTTTTGGAACAACATCATACATCTTCATCATCAATCCAGAACTGCATTATTATCAGCATACGCAATATTTGAATACTAGTACATCATCATTGTCATCGGTATGTGAGTACCGAGACATCATCATCATCTAGAGAATCATCAATATATGGATACTGGGACATCATCATCTGCAACATTGGTACATGAATACTGAATTATCATCTACAATATCAGTATGTGAATACCAGATGATCATCAACAATATCAATACATGAATACTAGATCATCATCTGCAACATCAATATGTGAATATTGGATCATTATATGCAAGATTAGTATGAAATGTTGTCATAACATCAATGTCATTAGAATGTTAGTGCTAAGTCAGTATCATCCACAAATAAATTATAGATCATCATCTGCAACATTAACACATAGATGTTCAAGAAACTTCATCATCATCAACATATAAATGTTGAAAGAACATCATCATCATCAACATAGAAACATTGAAACAACAACATCATCATCATCATAGAAATGTTGGAATCAACACAGAATGTTGGAATCTCATCGATCTTCATCAGCATGGAAATTTTAGTATGAGAATATATTGTTGGAATCTCATCGTCTTAACCAACATGGAAATGTTTTTATCAACACAAAGTACTAGAATCTCATCTTATTTCCCTTAGGAAATATAAAGTAGCCTCATGGTGGGTTCTCTGGTAGATCCACTAGGGTGTTTTTCTAACTAACTAACCCTTTTCGGTGAAACAAACCTATTAAGATAGATGGATCTCCCTAGTGAGCAAAAAATCCTAACTAGATATACCATACCTAGGTTGGGCTACCACACCACTGCAAAAGGAAACCTACTACATCTTACTCACTCCCTCTTTTGAGGGAGGAACTTTTGGACTACACCAAAATTGTCTCGAAATTATTTAAACATTACTCAAGACAAAGGATTAGTTAACACATTATCCACTTATTCCACTATAGCAACATACTTGAGCTTTACAACTCTCTTCTGCACCATATCTGAAATGTAATGCTACATAATTTTGATATGTTTCAACTTTTCACAAAACACCATGTTTTCTCTCATCCTAATACAACTTTGATTATCTAAATGGATATGAGTCACATCTATCTCTACATCAAATAATCCTGCCAACATATTGCGAAGACATACTACTTAGGTACAAGTTGAACATGTTGCAATGTATTAATCCTATGTTGTGCTAATTGTAACACTGGAATTCGTTCTACTGAACTATGATATCATTCCAAATCCAAAAGTAAAACAACATCCTAAAGTGATATTTATGTCCTTGACACTTCCTTCCTAATCTGAATCTGTAAATCCGTGTAATATGATCTCCCCATCTGACGCATATCTAAGACCAGAATCCAACATACCTTTCAAGTACCTCATAACATGTTTTGTTGCCACTAGGTCAAGATGTATGGTTTCCATCATATAATGACTTAGGGTGTTTACAACAAAAAATATATTTGGCCTTGTATTGGCCACATAAAATAGTGAACCAATAATATGTTTGTACAAGGTAACATCCAATATATTTGAAGAATTTCCATTCAAAATATTTGATTTTGTTTTCATCGGAGTAGTGATAGCTTTATAATCTATCATCCCAAATATATTTAGGATATCAACTGCATATTTTCCTTGGTTTAGGAAAACCTTGTCTGGATATTACCATACTTCAATACCTAGAAAATAGTGCATCATTCCAAGGTCTTTCATCTCAAATTATGCAATGAGCTTCTTCATACATTTGTTGATGGGTTTGTACACCAATAAAAAATAGATCATCCACATATAGTAGTAATATAATAATCCCATGATTCTAAACCTTATAGTATAGTTTGGAATCTTCATTACTCTTGGTAAATCATAAACTCATAAGGAAGCCATCAATTATTCCATACCATTGCTTTGGTTGTTTGCTTCAACCGATACAACTCCTTCTTTAGTCTTCATACATGATTCTTGTGATAAACTATCTCAAAGCCTCATGCTTGTTCAATGTATACCTCTTTTTCTATCACTCCATTTAGGAAGGATGTCTTTACATCCATCTGTTACAGAGAGAAATTCCTATGTCTTGGGGTACCACAACAGACAGCTAGACTCCAGAAATCAATCTTTCCCAATATGCAATAGAAATAAAAACATCTAACACTAAAGGATCGAACCTCGTACCTTACTCCGGACGGTTGAAGTAGATCCCCGTTGAGATTTCCAATCTTCATCTTGAATTGTTATAGCACGTCTTCAACAACAAGTAAACAATACAAGCATACTATATTTCATGGTGTTAGACCTATTCTAGCATATATAATCAATAATGTATAAGCATTTGACATATTCCAATGGAAACAATATTCATTCAAACACACATTACTGGACAGGAAAAGATATTTCTATTAATATGAATCAGAGATTACAAGTGACAACCTTTGATGACACATCTGCGAAACGGAGAAACTGAATCCCCCACTTGGGCCTCCACCACCTCAATCCTCCATCACTCCGATAGCAAGCTTACTAGAAAAAAGGAAAGCTTGGGAAGAACAAAATAGTGCTCCAAGGGACAAAGGGATGCAGACTCAAGCATAAGTTCTGGCAATAATGGACTATAGTTTCGGTACTCTCAATTCTCTCTTATGCTTTCAATGTCTGAAGGGTTCCTTATATAGCTTTCCAAAGTGATACTGAAAGGTTGAATCCGTGCGATCTAAAGGCATATGGAAGGCCAGGAGTCATATGAATCGGATTCAAGACAAGGAATGCTCCAAAGGATTTTGGATTATGTACACATCCCGATGTACGTGACTATAGAGGGAATATCCGCGTATGTACGCGGTTATCGGGGAAAATGCCACGTATATCATTTTTCTAATTTTCTTAGGGATGGTCAATGATACATCAAAAGACAAAAAGTGGTCCATAGGGGCTAATGAGTCTGTAGCTGGACAGGGGAAGGCCATACAATGTGTGATTCACCTAGTGTGCTGAAAATCCGCTATAACAGATGCCCCCTAATGTATGAGATTAGAGGGGTTATACGATGGCCGAAATACATTATAAGTTCATCCCAGAAGTGAAGTGATGAAGGTACCCAAATGGAAGACCAGCCACCCAATCAGCATAATACCATAATACAACTCTGCATATAACTGCGAATACATATAGCAGTCCCAGATACATAAGAGTACCATGGCGATGAATAGGCATGAAACATGATAACACATATGTGGTCATCGCCACGTACAATATACATAGATCAGAATCTCCATGATGAAGATATACAAAGGACCATGATCTCCACAAGGGATGAAGATATATAACAGATCAAGATCTCCATAGTGGCTGGAAATGTCTGACATATACTGGAACAAGTCACGAGAGCTGAAATCTCATGAACACTGGAACGATAAAAAAGGTAGCATATAGTGGATGCCACCAATTTGGAAGGTCTTCTACACACACCGCTATGAGTACATGTCCTACTATGCGAATAGAGGTGTCGAGCTTGAACATAGTAGTCCATCATCTAATTACCGGCCATTGATGTATACCATTAACAGACACGAGATCACCCACCAATAATGAAAATGGGAATCAAGGTACTAGAGTGCAAACTAACAAGTGTGAATAAATGTGTTGAGGTCGAACACTTGAGAGAATCCATTGAGCAGGGGACATTGATGTATTCCCAAAACTGTCGATGGTGAGAGAACCTGCCACTGATGACTGCAAGTATCAAGGCACTCAAAATGACTTTAGATTCCAATCCCAGAATAAATGATCTGAAGTCAATGGGATGAAATCGGCTGGAAGGAGGGCATTAGGGCATCCCCCATCATCCAACACGAGGTACTCAGCAAAGCTGTATAATGTGGAAGGACTCAATCATAAGGTGTGCGAACCAGCAACTATACCGGGAATGGCCGACATGCAAAGTCAAGATAACTGAGGAATGGCCGACTCAGGTTTCAACTTCCTTCGAACAAGAGCATAACGATGTATGGTGACTAAAAGAAGGTAGAATAGACTCGATATACAAACTGGGACATCTCTATGACATAGGAGGCATTAATACAGGCTCCATAGGGACTGGAAGCTTAACCAGTCGGTGGAGATAAAACTCAAATAAACGAGTACAGCTCCTAAGTCAAACTATAACCCAACCAATGGATGTGATATATAGTTCTCTGTTCGAAGGCGACATGACTCGACAGCTGCCAAAGATAATATATTTTCTTGTCCGGCTTTTTGGTTTTTTTATTTTTTTGGTCTTTTTCAGTTATTTGAAAATCTTGAAAAAAGAATAAACTAGATTTATAGTTACAAACTAGGAGGAGATGAGTGTCATTTAGGACAAACAAACTAGTTCCAAGCAGTGGAACATACCTATGCTCAATGCAAGGATACATGTGTAGGATATCGACACTCGGGGGAAAATCCCCTCCCGGTAAAAAGGGAATCAAGCTGCGAAGGATATAAATAAAGGCTCTGCATGGCTAGACATGAGACAAGATCGGGCTATATGGCTGAAACACAATGTCAGGGGAGCTGGCATAAAGCTCAATAAGACAGGCAAAGCTCATGATACTGCATCCACAACTTGATACAAGGGGAGTCCGGAGGGAAAAAGGCCAGCATAAGATCAATAGGAGTATGAGGCTCTTGCTAAATGTCATGGCAATACTATACAACGGACTCCCACACCCTAAAGGAGAAACATCGGCATGGGCACCAAATGCAAATAAGATGCTAACTAGGGTACCCATGTAAGGTGAGGCTCTACCACTCATATCATGCCACTTCTATAGCAGCAAGAAGGTTCCATGACATAATAGAGTGGGTTCGTACCTAAGGATATAGTGACATGGTCATAAGGTCATGCAAAATGCAAACGCTGGTGAACCTAACCTATATGCCAGTGTAGACGTTATATCTGAGATCAGTATGAACGGGTCGATCCAAAGGATGAAACGGCGCTGAAAATGGTCTTCTACATCACAAATTAGGTCAGAAACAGTCTAAAATGGTTAGAAACGGTCAAAACTATAGGAAAGGAGGTAAAAATTTTCAAATATTGAAATTTTTTCTATAAATAGTAAAAAATATAAATCATTTGAAACTTTTACCCATTGGAGCTCTGATATTCAACTGCAAATTCCAGGAGATCCAGCCGGCGGAATTCATAGCCGATTCTTCCAGGTATTTACTCATGTTCTCTGCTTGCATTTCAATACAATTTTTATAATTTTTCATGGTCAAATGAATTTTTAAAGGCCAAACTTACATGAGTGCTAAGGCCCACGCGGGTATCGAGGCTTTTTCCGCGTATAGGGATGGCTATACGCGGGAAAGGTACTAGAAACCGCGTACATACGTGGTTGTTTTCAAAACAGCCGCGTATGACACCGCGCACTAAGATTTTCATGAATCTAATGGACATTTTGGTCAAACTCTCATGCAGGATGGTGCTAGAGTGGTGAGAACGCGAGCATGGTGATGTAGAGGAAGCAGTAAGGGCTGACAGAATGGCTCAAGAAGCTCTAAGAAGATGCGGACTCTACAAGTTTTGGTGCCTAGGAGGCTTGAGAGCCAAACCAAGACTACTACAGATGCTTGTAGACTATTGCGATCCGAATTCAGAGTCCTTCCGGCTAGACGGAATGTCCCTCACCATTGAGGTGGAGGATATCTACATTATCACAGGTCTATCACGGTGAGGTGAGATGGTGAACCTTCGTGCCCGAGGAGGGCCAGGTCATGGGCTGACTATCGACGAGTACATAGCTCTGTACTACTACCCAGAGACAGAGAAGGTTGGGAGCCAAGTTCCCACCAATGCTATACAGGTACTGGGCCTAAAGGCGATACTACTGATGCTGGGTAGGATAGCAGGCTTAGCATCACTCCATTAGGCCTCTCAGCCATTGATGTTCTATGCAGTGGAGTGCATGACACCGACCATCTATGACTAGATCACTTCCCTACTGAGCAACATGAAACATCAGCTCAGCGAGTGCAAGGCAGGTAGGATACGAAACTTCAGGTTCAGCAGTAGCTTGAGCACATTTTTCTTCGAGCGTGTTCCAGAATTGAGCACTAGAGTGGATGTTCCTCTCCACGGGGTTCGAGATCCGGCCCAACGATGTTGGGCAGACGCGATGCGCAGATTGGGGGGTGGTAGGGTGGCCAACCCTTATCAAGTAGAATTTTTTCCATGGTGGCGATGGCAGATTGTTGCCATAGAGGACTACCCTTATGCAGGGATAGACTTCCAGGGAGATCCGGACATGCCATTACCACCAGGATCAGCATATGGAGACATAGGTAATGAATCTCGACCCTTACTCTTTCTAAAAATTTTGAAGTATTTAATTTTTTTGTGTGTTTTCTTGATTATATGGAATCAAAAAGACATGCTTTTGGGTGACAATAAATAGTGACATCTACCATTCATGTGCAGATGTGGGACCACGGCGACCAGAGGGCTTCCCACGTCATAGACCGATGGGAAGAGGAGATGATATTACCGGTGTGGATGCGGAGCAAATGCTCCAAAGAATCCATACCAACTTCGTGCGACTGACTCACAGGATTCCCATGGTGCAAGTCGAGGACTTTCCTGAGGCTATGCAGAGACAGGTGGTGGGTGTACCACGTGCATGGGTGCGTTTATTCCGGCGGCTTGCTAGAGCCGTGGTGACATATCATGATCACAACCCTCATCCACCTCCACGGGACTAGACACCTGGGAGTGTATCTATTTTGTACTACCGTGTATATGATGGTGGCTTTCAAAGCCCCAATTTTGTATTATGACACTATGTATTACCACATTTTTTATGTATATAAAAAAGTTTTATGGTGATCAATTTATTTATTTACATGTGTAAAAATTGTGTTTATGATTAATTTATAATGAATGAAACAAATGCCAATCTAACACATAGTTAGCATATGATTCAGCAATTTGATTAAAATTTCTTGGAATGTGTATATATGTTATGTTCTCAAACTGTCGTTCTAACAATCTCACACGTAAGAATCTCCTCAATAACGTCAGATCTCTAACATGGTACAAACCATTGAGCTGTGACACTACTAACTCTGAATCAAGACGTACCTCAAGAGAGAGAACACCATGCGAAATGGAATCCCGTAGAAGCTCGATAACGGCACTATATTCGGCAACATTTTTGGAAGATAGTCGTAGACATACACCTCCTAAAGACAGTACATGACCCATAGGAGTAAAAATCACCCAAGCAGCTGAGGCTGAGTGTTGAGTGTGACGGCTTGCACCATCCGCGAATCCTATGTAGGTGGAAGATTCCATTGACATCTGCCACAAGAAATGGAAACTAATCACAAACCCGATCACGATAAACAAGACCTAACTATGCAAAAAATCTGTACAATAATACACAACAAAGAGCCTTGGCTAAAGATCATGCATAGTATTTTTTAAGATAGAGCCCATTTCGAGGCTCCGCCAAGACTGTCCCTTCGTAATCCACTAACTTGTAGGCACCCTTCTCTAACACACGCTTGACCACATAAGGACGACACCACATAGGATTGAACTTCCCTATCCCCAAGGGTTCTTTCGATTGATCCCACAAAAGGACCAAGTCTCCCTCACTAAACACTCTCGGACGAACAGACTTATCATATTGGGCCTTCACGCGACACTTATTAACCTCTAGAGTCACCAAGGCATCTCTACACTGCTCATCGAGTTGCTCAAGGTGAACCAAACGCTCAACCAAAGGTGAAGTGTCTGGTAAGAGTTCCACAGCTAATTTCAACGAAGGAATCTCCCATTCAACTGGCAATATCGACTCCACTCCATGAACAAGCTGATATGGAGAAAAAACAGTGGCAGTCTTTACCGCAGTTCGATATGCCCACAAAGCAGGATATAACATAATATGCCAATTCATCTTGCTTTGTGCGATGGTTCGTTGGAGAATGGACTTAAGTGATTTATTCACTGCTTCAACCTGTCCATTCGCTTGGGGATAGTAAGAAGAGGAGTGCTCTTGCTTATACCCGAACTTGGATGCCAACTCTTCCATCATATGGTTCTGAAAGTGCGAGCCATGGTAAGTGACAAGCTCTCTCGGAATCCCAAACCTAGAGATGATTTGGTTGAATACGAAGTGAGCGGCTGTCTCACCGTCGGATTTTACTGTAGGCATTTCCTCATCCCATTTCATGAAGTAATCAACAGTCACTATAATATGATGGTTCCCCCCAGCCGAAGCTAGGTTTCAATCCATAAAATCGATCCCCCACCTGGTGAAGGGACCGGCGGTGATAATAGGGTGTAACGGGGCAGGCTTCAAGCGCATGTTACGTGTGAACACCTGGCAAGGGTGGAACCTCTTGACCGCTTCAATACAATCCTTGAAGATCGACGATTAGAAATATCCTGCTCTCAAAATATTTTGAGCTATAGAAAGCCCAGATAAATGACCACCACACGCCCCTCTGTGGAAATCATTAAGCACTACCTCAGCCTCCTCATGAGTTAAACAACGTCGTAAAAGGGAATCTACTCCACGGCGGTACAAAGTATTGTCCACTATGAGGTAGTTCTTGGAAACGTGACGTAATCGATGTCGCTCATCTCACGAGAGGTGAGTAGGGGTCCTCTGCGTTTGCAAATATACTATGATATCACCGTACCATGGGTCAACCGTTGAGATTAAGAAAATGTGTTCATCAATGAACGTATCTTCACATACTCACTCCTCAGCCTCACTCAGAAAATCCGATATGAGCTCTGTAAAGATTAAATATTTCTTCGATTTTGCCGAAACAAACTCGAGATCAAACTCTTGCAGGATGACAATCCATTTATTATACTTTCCCCCAATCATCTTACATGTGAGGACGAATTGAAATGGATTGACATGGGCAACGACCAAGGTTTGGCGAAGGAGAATATAATGTCTCAAACGCTGCACTGCATGGACGGTAGCTAAGGCAAGCTTCTCGACATGAGAATACCAAATCTCTGCGTCAATAAGGTTTCGGCTCAGATAATATATGACATGCTCCTGGAGCTCCTCATCCTCCTGAACCAAAACCATCCCAATCGTCTCTAAAGATGCGGCCACATATAATAGGAAATCACGGCTATAATCCGGAGGACTAATCACCGGGCCGATGCTAGGGCTCTCTTAAGTGCATCGAAGGACTCCTGGGCTCGCTCATCCGATTCAAAGGGAGTATCCTTCTTCAGGAGACACATGAAACCTCTAGTCAAATTGGTAAAATTGACAACGAATCTTCGTAGGAAGTTTTCCATGCCTTGCAAACACTGAAGATGACGAATACTTCGTGGGGAAGACAACTGAAGTATTGCCTCCACCTTCAAGGGGTCGACTCTTATACCCTCTTTCGAAACGATAAATCCTAATAAACGACATGATTTCACGCAAAAGATGCACTTATGAGGGTTTAATCTAACAACATAGTAACGGCATCTTTCGAACACCAATATCAAGTGGTAAGAATGACGCATCTTCATGCAAGAATGAGCAGCGAGGTCATCCAAAAACACTTCAATAATGGACTTGAGATCGTGGAAAATCAAGGTCATTGCCCGCTGAAACGTAGCTCCGGCATTTTTAAGGCCGAAAGGCATTTTTCGATACGCAAATGTTCCCCAAGGACAAATAAATGGGGTCTTATGTTGGTCCTTGGGTTTAATTTGAATCTGATTATACCCGGAAAAGCTGTCCATAAAGGAGAACACCTCGCTACCCACACACTCATCCAAAATCTGATCTATAAACGGTGTGGGGAAGTTATCCTTAGGACAAGCACGATTTAAATCATGGAAATCAGTGCATATACAGATCGCTCCCTACTTCTTATCCACCGGAATGAGGTTTGAAACCCACTTCGTCAAGGGAACGGGATAGATGAAACCAGCTTTCAATAGCTTCTCTATCTCTGCCTTTATGGCGGGTGCTTTCCTAGGATTTACCGCGCGTAAATGCTGTCGAACAGGCTTAGCGTTGGGGTAAGTCTTAATTTCATGTTCAACAATTCGAGGGTCAATCCCTGGCATCTCATCATAATACCAAGAAAAAACATCACGGAATTCCTTGAATAGCTTGGTATCCTCGCGAATCTCATCTTGGGAACAATCCGCCCCAATGTAGACATTCTCAATTGTACCAGGATTGCAAGAAATGTTGATAGGTATAGTTGATGATATGTTTTCCATGTTTCCATCAGCCATTTGACTAGGAGAGCTTAATGGAATCATGGGTCTACCAGCTTCCTATCTAAGAATCTCCCTATAATCCTCATGCTCCAAAAGGTCAAGCTCTGGAAGGAAATATGATCTATGATGAAGTTCCTCCCATGGTGGCTCAACTCCCGACATAGCCTCGATGATCGCTTCATCTGAAGGGAAAACCGTATCAAGGAAATCGTGGGCATGAGAAGACTGTACTGCCCATGCCAGCAGCACATAGGGGTCTTCCTCCTCCATCCGCGAAGAAGAAGAACAAGGATCTGCAGCAGACTGGATATTAGCTTGGTAAGTAATCATGACTGCAGGAAACGGCACGCTCGTCTCAATGGGCTCACTCGATGACTCAGTGAAGAAAGAATCCAGGGATCTCCCATATGACTTGTGCGAAAAGGCACCGATCTTGTAGATGTGGAAGCACCATAGAAACTAGATCCTATCATGAGGACGGGTGCAGGAAAACTAAAGGTTCCCATGAGGGACGGATACATACCTACACCCACACTCCCAGTTGCCGGCTGGGAATGTTCAACTTTCAGAACCGATGCTTCCGAAGATGCACTAACAGGCGGATTCTTGAATGCCATTTGGTCAATCGTTACAATCTTCCCATTATGAGGAAAGCATACAATGTGAAATACAGAAGATGCAATGGCTTGCATACTATACATCTAGTTCCTTCCCAGTAAGAGATTGTAGTCAAGCGGCGCATCAACCACCTCGACCTCTATTGCAACGGTCTTCCCTCCCAAATGGACTTTAAGGGAAGGAAGGATACCATGCAGCCTAAACGATCTCCCATCAAAAGTAGTTAACATGGTCATAGACTTTAACAACTCAGGAGAACCAAGACCCTTTCAACACGACAAAGACATCATAGAAGCAGCAGCGCCCTCGTCAATCACAGTGCGCTTGATGATCATATTAAGACATTCTACATGCACCAAAAGGGACACATAGTAGGGCAAGCGAGGATGATGTCCTATGGTTTCAAATTTGATCACTGAGGAAGAATCATCACCATTCACACTAAGAGTGGAAAGCAAAGCCTTCCTTTGCGACGAACAACTCTGAAGCACTTCCAATGTAGACATCGCACAAGGAGTATGACCCAAGTCCTCGACAACTGAATAATTCTGGGTAGCTCGAGCATTTGGATTATGCCCCGAACGCTTAAGTACCCCCTTAGGAATGCGAGGTGCAGCCTCAGGTTTATCTGCAGGTTTCTCAATGTGCAAAGGAGTTCCTAGTGGATCAGGTTCTTTTCCTGGGTTGGGTTGTGACGAAGTATAATCTTTCGCACACGTCACAACTTTCGCGGCACGGACCATATTAATGCACCCACGACCACTAGTTTCAGGTGGATCTTCATCACTAGATTGATCATGGGACTTCAAGTTCATATTCTAGTTATGCGGTAAAGGGTTTGTTAACACAGCTGGGCCCTGTGCTATGAACTTCGAAGCTTCATCCATCCTAGGGCACAAGTAAGTGAGGCGATCATCCTTTCAAATCTTGCAAGGAAACTTAACCTTACGCTTATTCTGCTTGTCCCCGCCAGCATTTTTATTGTTCTTGTCATTATTGTTGGCATTCTCATTCTTGTTCCCACCCTTTTTATTATTTTTTTTACCCTTTTTTCTATTCCGTCCAGGTTGCTAGTTACCCTTCTGGTTGGACAATTGCACAGCAAGTACATTCGCCGCTTGGGCAGGCTGAGGCGAAGCCGTAGCTTGTCCCGAGGTAGATTGGTTGATTGACAACTGAGCAACTTGTTTCACAACCGAACCTGTAGGTTTCTTACTTGCACTACCCACAATGCCATCGGCATGTGGTCCAGGCTTGACCTTGGGATCAAAACTAGAATGAGGAGCATTGGGTATAATCTCATATAACAAACTAGACTGAGCATAGATCAAGTCTAGTTCCTGCGCCCTAAAGATTGCTTGTTCCTCATTCTTCACTCCAGATGTGGAAACATCCTTCGCGATATATGGCAATAAATATTTGAGGAACCACTCAAGGAGGAACTCCGACGGTATAAAGGCTTTAATTAATCTCTTTCGTCTACACCACTCCTGAATATGATCAGAAATATGGGTGGCTTTATCTTGCCAAAATGTCGACAAGAGTTCAGTACCAACATCATAGCATACTGGTAGCTGGAAGTGATTAAGGAAAGTCATCGCAACGTCGTCAAACAAAGTAAAGGCACCCCTAGGTAACTCTATATACCATTTCGCCATAGGCCCTGTAAGGGTGCGTTGAAATAGTCTCAAGCGGACTGAGTCCTGATGCAATGAATTGGAAGAGCACCATAGGTGGAATGTCGTAACGTGTTCACTCGGATCCTCTCCTGGTTTTCCTTCGAACTTAGGTATGTCCGAAGGAATCTTTGTAGGGACAACCGGCCAAGACGGGTCATAAGCCACAGGATCATTCGTAAGTCTCGATAAGTCAGGTAAATTGAGTGTCGTGAGGAAAGGGAGCCTAGGATGATGAGGTCTAGGGACAACTCCCTAGTTCATATAGGATTGATTACCACCATGACCTTGGCCATAGTGACCTCCTCCTGTATGACCCGTATAGGGTGGCATGGAAGTAGCATACTGAGGTGGACCTTGACTAGTAGGAGCTACAAAGCCATAGTTGGGAGAGTAAGTAGGTTGTGAATACCCGCCTCCATAAGGTGGAGAGACATGTCCATACTGCGTCCCATAGTAAGGTCCGTAGGTCATCGCTTGCGATGCCCCATGAGACACTCCATAGGTAGGAAGATATGTTCTGGAAGTAGGAATATACATACCATAAGTAGCGATATATGTCGTGGAAGTAGCAATATGACCTCTAGAGACATGAACATAACCTCCCGAAACCACGGGTGCTATGTAGGCTTGAGACACAATTGGTCTAGTAACTGCAGTGCGGATTTGAATCGTAGCTACGTGCCGACTCGAAGGACCACGAGAGTAAGGTGTAGGGTTTACATTTGAAGAACTTGAAAGCAAGGATGAAGGAATCTCTGTAAGAAGAAATGTACTAGTGCCTATCGTCACTCGTCTGGAACCGGGTATCCCTATCGGATCACTAACTCTAGACCTAGGAGGTATATAAGATGGAGCTTCCACTGCTGGGATGGAAGGTGCAATGTAACTAGTACTCCCAAACCTCTCCGCAAGGTAAGGCATGGGAATGCCCCCAGGCATAGTGTTAGGGTCAAAGTCGGATTCAACATGAAATGTCAAATCGTGCATAGGAAAACTAGTCATAACATAACTACCGTAGCTAGTGCTAGGAGGGTCAAAGTGAGTCTCGGCATCATCTGGCATTCCATACCGGTAACGGCTCAATGGGGAATATACCCTAGTGTGAGTAGGTCTATCATGAAAAGATCCTATCTGGGAAATCATAGGACCGATCTCAGCTAGGTCAGGTGAGGGATCATATGTAGGAGTAAGTTCCCCATCGTCAATACGAATAGGAGGAGGTGGCTCAGGAATAGTCTCTGAATGATCCTCCATGGTGTGTGAATCAGTGTGAGACATAGTCTGCCTGGAAAATCTAGGCCCCTCTCCCAAAGGAGGAGGAGAAGTGGAAGGTGGAAGTCCTGCTAACTGACGAGAACGGCGCGGAACCGCACCCGACTCCACAATGACTCAACAAAAAAAAAAGACTCTCTATTTACGTCAACCCTAGGCCAACTAGCATGCACAGAGCAATCACTATAAAATCTAAAGTCAAAAGCAAGCAAACAAGGGCTGGATAAGTGAGATCCCGAATGTGGCCGGTATGTCTCTCCTAGGAGAGGCTTGAGAGGCCCTTGTCACCACAAGCGGAGGTTAGAAACCAATTATTGTGGCCCTCAGCTTCAACGCGTAAAGCGACTGTGCTGTCCGACCAAAATAACCTCTACACAAACCCTCTCAATATCCTAGGTAAGGTCACTAAGGTCACCTCGATATAATCAACGCTCAGGCGGACAGTCGTAGGCGGGATTGACTGTATGGCTAGGGTAGCAAAGCCCGAAATTCCCGAAAGAGCCCCTAGATACGAATACAATCCTGGCTATATCACCGGTGCTACACAGTTACCAACCAGGGGTTATCCCGATCAACAACTGCTCACACTGCCTAGTGCTTGACAACCTTTTGAGAGGAGCTTCCTAAGAACGTTGGTTATATAAAGGATTTCACACACTCCCTGGATAGACACCTAGTTGTTTTTGTTTAGTGATCTTGGAGAATTAACTTTCAATGAACTATTCCAAGATCCTAAAACCTAAGCTTGTTGGTGCACCCTATAAAAGAAAAGAGTGTAATTCATTTTAATTAGCATTGATTTTAGTTTGGCTTTATTACTCAAAAATAGGATATGGTCATGCAACTAATGGTGTTATGACGCAACAAGAAGTAAAATGCACACATAACAATCAATGCAAATGCATTGTGTCCATGAAAATAGGGTATGTGTACTACGTGAATGCACAATTTCTTCTTCAAATGCTGAATGCAAATTTCCCTACACGAAGTCCTAACTATTACTCCCAAGCAAATCTAGATCTAATGCAAGTACAATGCAAAGTGAAAAATGCAATGCATGACGATAAGCAAATTTTTAGGATTTTTTGAAAATAAAGAGATACAAAAAGAAAAAGAATGATTCTAACCACCCCAGACTCTGCAAGCATACATAAACAACATTCCAGTAAAGCACTAAGGCAAAAGGCCTCTAATGCACTAATCTCAAACAAAAAATCAAAGATGCCATGACAAGAACTTTCCTAAAAGAAAACATTTAGGCTACAAAAAAAAACGTTCTGGTCAGAAACAAAGGTATTAACAGACTCAGGAAGTGCCAAAGGAGACTCAGCAACTAATAGAATTCACCCAGCAATCCAATATCTTCCACAAAAAGGTAAAAACTAGAGTATACGCAACTGTGCGCAGTGAACCCGCGTGTATACGCGACAATCCCAGGGGAAACCGCGTGTATACGCGACTATAATTGACAAACCCATGTACAGGAAGAAAAAGATGCACAAATTCAAGGCAAACATACAAGATGAGACTAAATTCACACCAATGAGGCTCTACTAGGCATACATGCCCCCATACCCGACACAGAAACCAGAGAGAGATAGCACTTCAAATACATTGAATGCCAAAAGATCAACCCCCAAAGGACAATAACTAGGAACTCCCTAGCGGAGTCACCAATTCTGTTGCGGAGAGAAATTCCTATCGCCTGGGGTACCACAACAGACAGCTAGACTCCAGAAATCAATCTTTCCCAGTATGCAATATAAATAAAAACATCTAACACTAAAGGATCGAACCTCGTACCTTATTCCGGACGGTTGAAGTAGATCCCCGTTGAGCTTTCCAATCTTCAGCTTGAATTGTTATAGCACGTCATCAACAACAAGTAAACAATACAAGAATACTATATTTCATGGTGTTAGACCTATTCTAGCATATATAATCAACAATGTATAAGCATTTGACATATTCCAATGGAAACAATATTCATTCAAACACACATTACTGGACAGGAAAAGATATTTCTATTAATATGAATCAGAGATTACAAGTGACAACCTCTGACAGCACGTCTGCGAACCGGAGAAACTGAATCGCCCACTTGGGCCTCCACCACCTCAATCCTCCATCACTATGATAGCAAGCTTACTAGCAAAAAGGCAAGCTTGGGAAGAACACAAAAGTGCTCCAAGGGACAAAGGGATGCAGACTCAAGCATAAGTTCTGGCAACAATGGACTATAGTTTTGGTACTCTCAATTCTCTCTTATGCTTTCAATGTCTCAATGGTTCCTTATATAGATTTTCAAAGTGATACTGAAAGGTTGAATCCGTGCGATCTCAAGGCATATGGAAGGCCAAGAGTCATATGAATCAAATTCAAGACAAGGAATGATCCAAAGGATTTTGGATTATGTACACATCCCGATGTACGCGACTATAGAGGGAATATCCACGTATGTACACGGTTATCGAGGAAAATGCCGTGTATATCATTTTTCTAATGTTTTTAGGGATGGTCAATGATACATCAAAAGACAAAAAGTGGTCCATAGGGGCTAATGAGTCTGCAGTGGGACAGGGGAAGGCCATATAATGTGTGATTCACCTAATGTGGTGAAAATCCGCTATAACACCATCTGATCTAACTTCCACTTCATCTTGGATGCCAATGCAAGGATGTTTTTTATTCCATCGTACCTCGCTACTGGTGTAAAGGTATCCTCATAGTCGATTCCTTCCTTCTAAGAGAATCTGCAAGCTACAAATATTTCCTTGTACTTATCTATACTACCTCCTGTTGAAGGATTTGTTTTGTAGATTTATTTCAAGGATACTACCAACTTGTTCTTCGATATTGGTACTACTTTCCATATATCGTTCTTTATAATTGACTGGTATTCCTTGACCGTGGAATATACCCATTCATTAGAGGAAATTTCAACTCAAAATGGGCCTCCTAAAATGAATTAATAAAATAATAGTTAAAATAATAAAATAATATTTATTAATTTTGGAGGAAGAAAAGAAAAAAACTACTTTTTGTTTGTATTTTTGACATATCTCCCTATGTTTTCACTCAAATTTCAATCAGAAGAGCTCGTTGGATGCGGAACTTCCAAACTAAATTCCACATCCAACGAGTACCCACTCGGCATACTTTTGATGGACCCCGCTACCCCAAAAACAAGAAATACCTAAAAAAATGAAATGATGATGTATGGAATTTAATTCTGCATCCAACAAGCTCTCGGGATCGAAATTTGAGTAAAAACACAAGGAGATATGTCGAAAATACAAACAAAAAATGTAGTTTTTTTAATGATACCTATCCCCAAATTTATATTTAAAAAGTGTTTAAGACCTATACGGTATTTCAAATTTAAAGCAATTTCATTGGCTAACACAAAATGACATGGAATTTGAATAGAAGTTAAACGGCCCATTTTGAGTTGAAATTTCCTCTAATTCCCCCTGCTTTGTTTCTTATTCAAAGCATGTAGGTTCTTTGTAAACTAAATTTGACATCAAAGCCACATAACTAGGGTATGGATTTTTATTCTTACTTTCTCTGATGGTTCTTTTTGGGACACCATATATTTGTTGGAGACATTTACCCAACATGCACACTTAATTTGGTCAATTTTGCATTGTTAAACAACTATCCTAAGTTTTATTGACTTAATCACCATTAGATGAGAACACTATGAAATTAGCATGATCACACCCATGCCTACCTTTAGTCAAGGAGGCCAACTAAGCCTTCTTCTTCGTTTGGGGAGGCTAACCAGGCTTCCTCCTTCAAACAGCGAGCATTCCGGGGCTGATCTGAGTGTCATAATTGCACCTAATTGCTAGCTGATTATTACAATTAGTTAAGCTAACTGGTGAAGGTGCCTCCATTCATTATATTGATTATTTTTATTAATATTTATGAATTAGAGTCAACTGGGGTACCTCCAACCACCTCTGATGAGCAGTTTGACTTCAGTTAACCTCATTGGGGTTCATTGGAGTTAATGATGCACTACCACTTGTTGGTTGGCATGCACTGACATGTGTTTGAGCTACTTTCAGTTAGACTCAGTCATCCATTGCACTGCGACTTTAGTTAGGACTCAGTTGAGTTAATCTGGACTTGATTAGTGGGTTAACTAGGTGTGTTTATTGTGGCTTGCATTAGGTTAAGCTACACCCATTCATTCAATTCAAATGACCTATTTGAGAATTCGAATTGTCTTGGAATTCATGCATCTTGCATGATCATTGTATTGTATTACTCATTCCTTGTTGACTATACAGAGATGCTACTCCAATTGCAGCACCATTATGCCATTTTCATGCTTAACTATTTGAAAACTATTATGAGACTGTGTTTTAGTCCCTAGATTACTGTAACACATTAATATGCTATCGGATCCCATGGTGAGACGAAGCTCAGATCTCTCAAAAACATGGTTTTTGACAGATCTTGCATGAAACATTGAGCAAAAATCTGAAAATTCCAACACTGCACGAGAAGCCAACTCTTACCACTTAATACCCCAAGTTAAGGAATTGTTGATCAATCTTGCTTGATCAACTATGTTGGGTGTGATGAAAGCCTCAAATGTGTAGGCTCTCCAACCTTAAGGTGCCCCATTTTGTTGTGATTTGTAGGTTTTAATAGGTGAAAACATTCTCTAGAGCAATTTGAGATAGCTTCTTTCATCGAACTCTTGACTCCGTTCAATTTCCATTCATGGAAAGGAGATATGGAGATCTAGCTACATGCTAGAGGACTCTACCAAGTCACTATGGACACTGAAGAAGATCCTACCTCATGTGATAGAGAAATCTATATTCTTCAACAAGAAAGATGAAGCATTCAGATTCTTGTGCCTCTCTATTTTGAGTGATCTTATTTTCCACCTCTCGGGATTGAAGACTCTAAACGAAATTTGGGACAAATTTGACACCCTGTATGGAAATATGGATGATTTGATATTTTATCATCTTGAAAATGAGTTGATGTCTCTCCAAACTTTCAATTTCGAGACCTTAAAGGATTTTTTCACAAAGTTCAAGCACATTGTCTTACTGTTGAAGCCGTGTGAGGTGGAGAAGGAGGATGATCAGGTCATCCTTGACATACTCTCCAAAACTGGAGTTGATTATTCATTGTTTGTTTCTACATTCTATGCGGGGAAGCTCATGACCCCTTGATGGAAGATGCCTTGACTCAATGCCTTCATTGAGTCTCTAACAAGTGAACATGATAAGCTTGTCCAGATGGGGATCATCAGATCCTCTCATGATCAATCCCTCTATTCTTTAGGGACCAAATATATGAAGGGTAAAGGAAAGCAACAGAAGAATCCAAAAACCAAATTTGAAGCTCCTAGGCCTAAAGTTGAAAACCATCATCATGAAGAGCCTTCCGGCTTGAAGAAGAAAAAAAGCAAAGGGCATCATGGAAAGGAAAAAGTCAAGTGTTCATAATGTAGGAAGGGCTTCCACCATGAACATGCCTACATGAAAAAGAAACTTGATGGAGCTACTTCTCTTCTTGAGTAGAGTCACATCATTCTTTCAGAAATCTTTTGGAGGAGATATTAGCAAGATTGAGAACCACGACATGAAAGAGGTCATGCTCTCATGCAAAGCAATTCGAAGTCCAAATCTCTTTTGATAGATTTTGGAGCTTCGAATCACATAATGGCTGAAAGAGACTCTTTCTCATATTTGGAGACCAGAAAATCCATTCCCATCCACACGGGAGATGACTCCAAAATCATATCCGAAGGACAAGGTACTGTAAATCTTGAGCATGGTTACTTTTCCAATGTTATGTATGTACCATCTCTTGCATCAAAACTCCTAAGTGTTTATAAAATGACACATATGGGAGTTCCCAAGAGATTCTCCTTTAACCCAGATGATGTATAGATCATATAACTTGCATCCGAAAAACTTGTATCAAAATTCCTTGCAAACCATCATGCAAAATCCTACAAGTTCTCCCATTTTGTGGAGGACGCAAAGCCCACCGCATTGCTGACTCATGGAAATGAGGTTAGTAGACAATGGAATGAGATTTTTTTCCACCTAAAATTTAAGTACTTGTAGAATTTACAGAATAATTCCATGGTTGAAGGCCTCTCGGTCGTCAAAGCTACCACTGGAATTTGCAAGGGCTGTGTTGTTGGCAAGCACCCTGAGCATAAGTTTGATTGGGGGAAGGTAACCTGACCATCATGCATATTGGGACTGATAAATTATTCTATAAAAGGTCCCATGCCTATGACATCCATGAATGGATCAATGTACATTCTCACTTTTATTGATGACTTTTCTAGATACACATGGGTCTTTTTTATTAAAAAGAAGTTGGAAGTCTTCGAAAAATTCACCGAATTGAAGGCTTTGATTGAGAATACATCTGGAAAAAAGATCAAGATTTTGAGATATTATAATGGTATGGATTATATCAATAATGATTTAATTCATATATTTTCCCAAAGTGGTATTCAGATGCAGCATTCAGTCCCCTAAACACCCCAGCATAATGGTGTAGCGGAGAGGAAGAATCAGTCTCTCAAGGAGATGACCACTTGTATGTTGGAATCAAAGAAGTTGGCTACAAATTTGTGGGCTGAAGCCATGAATTATTCACCATATATTCATAACATATTTCCACACCCATCCATGAAAGGGAAGACCCATTTCGAAGCATATTTTGGACACAAGCTGGATGTGTTGAATCTGAGGGTGTTTGGGTCCACTGCAATATGGGCCCAAATTCCGCATGATAAAAGGAGGGATTTTCAACTGCAAAGAATTGAATGTATGTTTATTGGATATATTGATGAATCTAAAGGTTTAAATATACTGGATATCAAAACAAAACACATCATCATTGAAAGAAGTGTCATGTTTGATGAGCCTCTTTAGGAGGTAGAACTAGTGAAGGAGAAAACTATTGAATTTCCTTTGTATTATACTAAATACTTGGATGATGTAATTGGGATTGATGACCCTGATTTGGATCCTCTTATTTCTTATATTAGTGAATATAAAACATCATATTCTGAATTAGAAACCGAATTACAAAATCATCTACCAACTTGGGCTAGACAGACACTCTCCTCCGTAGGTGATAACATTGGAAATCCGGATGATCCAAGGAGAACCCAGCCTGATTTCCAAAGAGAAGGTATTGTGCTCTATTTTCCTAATTATTTTCTGTGCAAGTATTTTTATTTAATGATAAGTTCAAATCCAAAGTCTTACTACCATGCTCGGAAGGATTCGAGATGGCAAGCTGCCATGGATGAAGAGATGAATACTCTTCATAAAAACACTACTTGGGAGCTAGTTTCTCTTCCTCCGGGGAGGAAATTGGTTGAATGCAAGTAAGTGTTTCAGAATAAGGTTCCTTTTTATTGAATAAACTACAAATATAAGTCAATTCTGGTAGAAAAATGTTTCTCCCAAGTCCAAGGTGTGGACTACCATGAGACTTTTGCACCGATTGGAAAAATGGACTCCATCCGCCTAGTTTTGGCAATTTCTGCATCTAAGAACTGGGAAGTGCATCATATGGATGTTAAGTATTCCTTTATACATGGATATATTCATGAGTATATATACATGAAGCATCCTAAGGGTTAAATTTCTGATCCATCTTGGTTTGCAAGCTAAAGAAGTCACTATACAGGTTAAAACAGGCACTGAGAGAGTGGTATTCCAAGATGGATGCCTTCCTTCTCTCACAAAACTTCCAAATGTGTAAATCAGATATGAATGTGTATATAAAGAAGTATTATGGTAATTTGATTATTATTATTTTATATGTTGATGACTTACTGATTACATGTAGTACATCTACTTCTATTTAAGTACAGTCACTGATTGGGAATTCGAATTGTATTAGCATTCATGCATCTTGCATGAGCATTGTATGGTATTACTCATTCTTTATTGATTATACAGAGCTACTAATCCAATTGCAGCACCATTATGCCATTTTCATGCTTAATTGTCTAAAATCTCTTTTGAGACTGTGTTTTAGTCCCTAGATTACCATGACAAATTAATAATATTTCCTCTTATTCGGTCATTTCAAGTTCCCAATAAGGCCTTGTTTTGTGTGAGATCATCTAACTAGGACACTCCTTAGATATTTGAGGTCCTATCATGTCATGATCCTCATGTATATGTTCTTCCTAATCATTTTTGGTTCGTTTGGATATTTCTATAGCTCTAGGAGGTTCATGCTCATCTTCATCTTCCTTATTATTCCTTGGTTTTCTAAAGGTTGTATCTTCATCAACTGTGACATCTCTGTTGATTTCAATTTGATGGTATCCTAGGATATAGATTTAGTAATCCTTTTATTTCTCACTATATCCTACAAATAATCCCTTCTTTCCTTAAGGGTTCAACGTTGATCTCTTATCCTTGGGGATGTGTATGTATACAAGACAACCAATTATCTTCAAGTGAGTGACTTCAAGATTTTCTCTGGTAAATATCTCTTATAGACTCTTATTCCCAAGGACATTATGGGAGATTCTATTATGTACATACATTTTTTTCTGGTTTCTTCTTCCCAGATGTACATAGGTATATCTTTTTCATGGATAATGGCTTTTACAACTTGCATGATAAATCTATTCTTCCTTTCTACCACACCATTTTGTTGTGGATTATAGGGGATGGCTTGAATTATCTTAATCCTATCTTCTTTGTAGTATTCATTGAATTCACCCGATGTTAACTGGCCTCCATTATCTAATCTTAAGGTATTGATCCTATTTTTAGAGAGGTTTTCTATAAGAGTCCTAAGATCCTTGAACTTTTCAAATACTTCATCTCTTTTCTTCAAGAAATAGATCCAAGTTTTGTGGGAGTGGTCATCAATAAAGGAAGCATAGGAAATATACCCTCTTAGTGAAGTATTTTGCATTGGTATGCATACATATGAGTGAACAATGTCTAAGGTCCCTTTTGCTTTATTGTTACTGCTTGGAAAATGGTTCTTAGTGTTCTTTCCTTTTGTACATCCTTTCAAAAAACCTTCATGGTTTATATGTAACTCTGGTAAACTTGTCACCACCTTGATCACAATTGGAAATGCTTTGTACTGTATATGAGCAAGTCTTATGTGCCATAGTTCATATGGGCTTACAGTGCTAGTCATCAGGGATCAATCTGCATGCCCTTTTAGTTTGTAAACTCCTCCTTCTTCAACTCCAATGAAGATTGCATCATGTATAGTTTTCCCATTTGCGCACATGAGGAATTCACCATCTACAAAAGAAACTATGAAATCTTTCTTATCGAAAGCTGAGGTAGAAAGGAGATTCTTCTTTAGCTCTAAGAGATATATAACATCCTTCATCTTCATGGACTTTGTGGAGTCCAGGTTATAAGAGGCTTCTCACATCCCTTTGATGGGATATTGTAGATCATCTCGAAAAATTAGTTTAGGTGGGGAATCCTTATGTCCAAGACAAGAGAGTTAATCCTTGTAACCTGTGATGTGCTTGGAGGCACCACTATCTACTAGCCAAGTAGCACTTACAGGTGAACCTAAACATGTGAGTGTTGAAATAAAAACATATTCTTCACAGGAATATTCACCTTCTTTAGTTGTCTCCTCATATTCTTGATCATAATCTTCAACTACATGGACTTGGAATATTTTGTTCATCTTCTTGATTTGTTCTGCCTTCAGGGGGTAGTATGGATATGTGTCCCATTTTGTGGCAAGTGAAGCATTCATAAGCTGAGAAGTCTTTCTTGAGCTTCTTATTCTTGTGAGACCCTTTCGTTTTTTTGGGAAGATGATCATAATTCTTCCTCTTGTTATTTCCTTCAGTATGGGATGCCAAAGATTGATCTTCATTTTCATTTATATTTTGTTCACTGGATGCTATTCTTTCTTATTCTTGAACACATTCTTCCCATAACTTTTAGAAGTTGGTCAATTTTATTCTGGAACATCTTCCTTCAATGAAATATTCCCATTCTTTTGGGATACGATTCAAGGTGGTCATTACAGCTTATGATTCTTCTATCATGTCACCAATAGCTTCTAGATACTCCTTGATTTGGGATACTCTTGAAAAGTATGATTGTATGGTCTCTCACTTTTGAACCTTCAAACTTTCAAGTTGATTTCTCAAGGTCATATTCCTGTTCATATTTCTTCATTCAAATAGGTTAGATAGGGAATCAAACATTTCCTTTGGTGTTCTTCTTGAATATACTTGAGGGATAAAGTGATATTTGATGGATTTAACTATGATCCTCTTATCCTTGATCATATTCTTATTGTTCTTTTCCTTTTTTTCATCTCCTTCTGGTTCTTAACCTACCTCCTTTATGAATCCTTCTAGACTGAGCATGATCCTATACTTCCATGCCATGAAGTTCTTACCACCCTCAAGCTTCTCATCCAACTTGGTATTGTTTGTCAGCTTTAACAAAATGAGAACCTCAAATGGAAACAGAAGAAACAATACTTAGTTGGAGAAAACAACTTATACCTAACCTTCTTCGGAATGACCTAGGGTTTGATGGTAAAACCCTAATTTTTTAGTTGGGATCACTTGCATGGATGATTTGTGGAAAATATGTGCTTTCCCATGGAAAGCTAGATTGTATATTATTTTTCCTAATATTGATGATGGAACTTTTAAAAAAATGAATCCCTAGTTCTTCCCGAGAGTAGTGTTGGGACCAAAAATGAAAATTTCAGAATTCAGTTTTGTTTTCACAGAAAGATGTTCCCCCCCATGACGAGCTGAGTTACCCCTCTTTTATGGTTGATCTATCGAGAAAATTGTTAATAATAACACACGCTAGCTGCACAATGTATTCTTTCAGGGTGGATCAAATACCATGTTAAGTTTTCTTAATTACATAGATAATGTTCTAAAACAATTTGCAATAGTAGGATCACTGAAATAACAACAAGAACAAGTACACAAATAATAGATAGTTTTTCCTCAGGGAAACCACACAAGATAAAACCCCGCAAAACTTTCTTAGTATAGAACTCAACGAAGATAGTGTAAAACCCCAATATAAATTCTTCTCTTTCTCTATTGAGCTTACTTCAGTGAAGTGAGTAAGAGATGGAGGTGCCTCTCTATTTATATTTGATTCTTGAATTTACCTAAAACCTAATTGGGATAATGTGTCTAGCTGATAGGGATGACTTTCCTAGTAAAGTACCAACATAATATTTATTACAATGACACATGGTAACTATTGAACCAACTTACATCCGAAGGTTTACATTGATTCTTTCAATGACTATTACATGACCAATTACACCAGTTACACCTCCTGAAGCAACAATAACAATATTACAAATAGAATATCCTCCAAAGTTACATTATTTTAACAACTATTACAAGTTATTTCCTTGTTTTGTGGGTGTGCTCATTTTTACCACTTCGTTTCACATCCCCATTCACTCCAAAATGTCTTCACAATTTATCCAAATAACTTTAGGCCAAATAAGATGCAATACTTGTCAAGGTTAGAATTAAGAAATGCAATGTAAAGAACACAGATATCAGTAAGAAGGTAAATAATCCTAAGTAGTATGGAAATATTTGAGCATATAAGTCAAGACATATCACTATCACTGAAAAGGGGAAACTATAATCATGGTAATATCGAAAATGCATCACAAAACACATGTCACAATGTCATTTTGCATCGCATTTACTATCGTAAAAAGCATGTAAAATGTTAAATTGGACTACAATTTAAGGAATAGGAAGTACATATATTTGTAGAAAAAAGAAGCATCTATGGAGTTAGAAATTACATCCATAAATTTGGTATCCATCACATGAAAAGCCACACTTTATTGCAATATCTATCTTATGACATGATGGAATTTGATAAGAAGTTCCAATGTTCCCAAGTATGTAGTAGGAGTTACAAATTTATGCATGGACATATGATATGTAAATGAGAATTCTGAATTGATCCCCTCATGCATACTATGTGAATTCTATAATTTCAAATGTATGTAACTGACCCTCATGACACATTGCAACCCAAATTTAAAGAGAAATGCATAAATGCAAGTGAGACAATATTAGCTAATCTATTTAGTATTAGAGTAATCATTATTACTTATAGTTCACATGAAGTTACAAAAAACATGAGTATAGGAGAACATGTTCTAACGGAAACAAGAGAATCTACAAGGAAACAAGTCCTTTCAGAAAGTTCCTGGCTCCTTAGAAAAAAAGGAGGATTGCTAAAAATAACCGTTTTTATGAAAATATAAAAACAAGTTCGGTTGTTTAACAGTGAGGATCCTGAGATGAATGATTACACAATTCATGGAAAATTTGCAAATATAGTGTTCCATACACTTGGTGTAGCCGAGTTTGAATTTTTTAGCATTGAAGCTTACATAGTTTGTAAAAATTGAACTTCTAGAAACCATGGACATTG
>LPNX010356670.1:1892-60208 GCA_001517045.1 Pseudotsuga menziesii | reverse complement strand
TATATTTCATGGAAAAAAAACATAATTTTACTACAGCCGTGGCGAACAAAATTACATTTTGTAGATGCAAATGCATTACGAGCAATACGCTCTAGTTCCATAGCACATGGTCAAAAAACATACCAAAGGTCTGTGAATAAGAAAAGGTAAACTATATTACATCATAGGACATAGTAATCAAGGGTTAAAATAAGTCTCTATTTTCCCTTTTTCCTCCATCTTCTTTGATTTTACTTCAGTCCATCCTTCCTGTGATAAGGCAGCTACAATCAATTGTTTACCTACCATCTCCCCTGATTGCTAGAAAGTAACTTGTTCCTTATCAGAATCTGAACTTTTTGTTTCATGTGCATGCTTTAGTACACTTAAAGAAACATCAAAAGGATTCACAACATTTGTTAGTGTTTCCGCACCATAGTTATTTTTTTCTAATGTTTGTGCATCCACTGATTCAGATTTCATCACATTTTCCTCATTTTTCTATAGATATGGTTGTTCTTCGTCATCACTCTCGTCGTCCTCATCTAGAGGCGGAACATAATATAGTTTCCAATTTTTATGGTTAGTAGTCTTCCCCTTTTTCTTCTTAGTAAAATTTTTAGGAATATGGCATGAGTCTTGGAGGTGGCCCATCAAATGACATAATCTACACGTAAAATTAGTATTTTCACAGTCCAAAATTTGGATCCAATTGAAGGATTTATGTTTCAGCTGTAATGTATCAGGGAGACCTTTGTTGAGATCTATCTCCACACAAATTCTTGCATATGTAAATACACCTAGCTATTTCATGTCACTATCACTTTTGATAAACCTCCCAAGAATATTTCCAATGTCTTCCAATACTAAATGATGCTAGAATGGTAGAGGTAAATTTGGCAACCTCGCCCATACTAGCATCTTGGTTACCACCATGGAGTTTGCACCAAACTTAGGAAACCAAGGGGTTATGAAGATCCTAGATCTCCCCCAAAACCAAGGTCCTTGTGATAACCTATTGTTAGGAATTTTGCACCTTCTGTAGAAAGAATTTGTTCCTCTGGTATGAATGGTTCAGATCCAGAAAAAATAGTTCACAACAAGGTTGGTAGAATTATCCTAGAAAGTACAAACACCTGGAATACGATCTCTGATGGAATGCTGCGTCTCTTCACCTATGGTGAAATATTTCAAAAAAAATACTTCCATAAAGAAATCAAACAAAAAATATCAAAAGTACCAAAGCATAATCTATAGATCTATATCAGTGACTAAGGAATCCGATAATAAACATGCAACATTATACATAACAGGTATATGGGAAAGGAACTAGCTTTGTATTGATAAATAATGAAATAGCTTACAACCTATGCCTTAGTGCTGATGCACTCCTCCACAAAACTGATGTCTTATCCCCAATAGCTCCAACTTGCTCCTCTATGCTCACTCTTAATGGATCAGGCCAGACTGTCAAACTAGAAGCATGACTTTACTCTCTCCTCAACCATGGGGTATGAGCCTATTTTTATAGGCCTGAAATGGATAGAGATGGTTGAGATTTTGGTGGGTGAGGTGGATAGGAGATCCCCAAAGCATGGATATTGAGCTCAACTAACCTAGGTGAATAGGGATAAGGCTTGCCACGAATCTTTTGATCTAGAAGCTTCATGAAGTATCTAATTTTCACTTTTTACCAAGGGAACCACTCTTGTTCCTAGATGAAAAAGTGGTGCTAGGGTAGAACTGCTCTTCAAACAAAGAGAAAAGGAGGTGCCACCATCTATACTCAAGACAACTCAAGCGGTGCTGAATAAGGTCCCACTCCTAAGCTTAAGGGTAGAAGCGGTGCTAGGTTTTTATGTGCAAATTTGACATCTGGATCAAGGTTTTCACTTCAAGATTTGGGAATGAGGGAAAACATGAATGTTTAGGATCTTATCACATGTTGATGATGATATTTTTGTGTAACAGAATGCCCCCCAAAGAATGAGGCTAGAGGGATATGATAGGCGAGAGCTTTGATAGAGCAGGTTATCACTTCGAGGCAAGAATCATCTCAATCAGAGATCAACATCAACAAGGCATCTGTAATACATCAATACTTTTGACTCATGAGAAAATGTGTCTTCACCATGGCTACAGACCAATACAATGAAGATCCATGCGAGAGGTTAACAAACATGGCTACTAGATTATAGTGTAGATCCATGTGATAGAGGACTCAAAATTGGACATAGCTACGAGACATACAACATAGATATATGTCATACAGATGCAAATTTGAGCATAGCCATGACCATACAAATGTGGATCCATGCTGGTACTTCATATAATATACTCCATCGCAACCTAGGTAGAAACCTATGAGTGATTTATAACAAATACGTAGGGTCTTCATCTCATATTCCGCAAAGTACAATTCTATCCATGTGACTATAATGATCTGAAGTCGAACATGGTAGAAACCACTTGATTACCAGTCAATGATGTGAATCACTAACAAGTGCGAGGGAGATCACCATTGATGTCAATGATTCCCAAGGTACCCTAGTACAATCTACTTAGTATGAATAGATGTTTTGATGTCAAACACTTGAGGGAATCTTTCAATTAAAGGTCAATGATGTGAACCTTTGTCGAGAGCAAGAGAATCTGTCATTGAGGAATACAGATCTCAAGGTACTAAACTTGTTTCTAAGACTATTTCTTGGATGATGAGCTGATGTCGACAGGAATAGTCTCGTCCAAGGATGGCCATAATGAATCCCACATCGATGATAGGAAACTTGGAACAAAGTTCTAGAATGTTGTAGATAATGTAACCTTAGGACTGACTCAAAAGTACAGACACAAAGGTTGTTTTAACTATAGAGGTAAACATTTTACTTCCTTCAAACATTGGGCGACATGACAAAATACTTGGCAACATTGACTCGACGAGGTGAAACACAATACGATAGTGGACAATGCATTCTTTGAAAGGCTCAAAGAAGTGACATGAATCATGAAAGTGGATCAATTTAGAGACAAGCTGATTTCCCCAATTGACTGAATGATATGTAGACAAGTACCATGTTCAAAGGTGAAAAACAAATGTCATTTATTTGCAAAATCATTCCCTTCCCTTAATTCCACCATCATGATTCATGAGTTCCTCTTTTCATTTTACGAGTCCAAAGAGGCTAACAAACAATCATTTTAGCTTATCCAAAGATAAGTCCAGTCCCATACGTTTTACAAACATGAGAAAGGAGGGGTTTGTTCCCCAAAAAGGGTCTCTCAGTGTTCATTTTAATGAGTCCAATGAAAGAAAACTCAGTATCGTTCATGTTTAGAGAATCTGAACGAAGACAGAAGAAAAATCCAAAGGGTCCTTTTTTATATGATTTAGTCTCTAGGGCCCGAAAATGTATAAAATAATACCCGACAAGACTCTTCTATTCATGGTTGGTTGGAGTGTTCCTTATTCGTAAATAGTGTCCGAACCAAAAAAGAGATAACCTACCATCGGAGAGATGACTCTTCAAATAATTTTACAAATATGAAGAAGATGAGTACTAGACAATATTTTCATATTTAGGGAGTCCAAAAAGAGCTTAAAGGAGACTCTATTAGGTTTCTTTTTCATGACAAGAAGTTTTTACAAGCCTGAAAAGAATGGGATAAAGAATTGGAACTTTGATACTGAGTTCTAAGAGCGTGACCAAAGTGTAGAAAAAAATGCTCGAGGACTTTTTCTGTTTGTCTGGAAGTATGAAAAATTAAGAAACAAACTCCTCCATAAACACTATTGTTTATCTTTTCATCCCTGCAAGACTTAAAAAGTCCATTAGTCTCCTAAACATTTGAATAAGTGACTTTATAAACTATATTAAAGGGTGTTTCCATATCGAAATGATTTAAAAATATTAATAATAATGTGAAAAATCCTAAAAATATATTTAAAAACCATATTCAATAGTTAAAAACAAGTCATTTTAATATTTACCAATTTGTGAGAGCATTTGGGAGAGTTTTGGAGCCAGATCTTCAGCGAGATATTACAGGAGAATCCACCATCCATTTCGAGTACTGTTAGAGCCAGGTAGATGCTAGAACCCTACTCATTCACCTTATCATTTCCATTTTTGTTTTGGCTAGGGTTTCAGGGGCCTTTGGACTAGCCTTAAATCTGAATTGCAGGCACTGCTCCTACCCCTTGCGGGACAAGAGGTTCCTTATAAAAACTACCCTTGTTCACTTTCACTAAGGCGGTGCCACCACTCTATGTAAATGGAGGGCATGCGGTACCGGCCGTGAGGTTGGAAAACTAAGTGGGAAAACCAAAAGAAAAGTTCTTTGATGATTTTAATGGTTGAATATGGTTTTGGCTAGCTCATTTTTTGTTTTTGGTAGGTTTTATCCGGTCAAAAATGGTTATATGGAAAGAACGAAAACATGATGATGATGATGCACTGGCTGAGGGAAATGTGGGTTGCATTGCTGCTTTGAGAGGTTGTGGGCTCTTCATTTTTTTCCGCACTCTGAGTATGATATCCCATGAGAGCCTTCTAGAGTGTATTTTGCACATGTGCAACCCTAAACAACAATACTTTGAGGTGAGAGCTCATATACTAACAATAGAGGTAGAGGATATCTACTCTCCAAAAGGATTTTCTTGGCAGGGTTCTCATGTTTCATTGACTGGTCCGCGAGGAAGGGATGTGACCACTCAGGTGTTGATAAACCATTATTGCATGCTTGATACTAAGATGTCGAGGAAGAAGATCCACATAAAGGAAGTGGTGCCTGATCCACTCTGCAACATTCTATTTACTATGCAAAGGATGGAAGGAAGCCAAACGCCTCACCAAGCAGCTAGAGCACATTTAGTGTATGCCATAGAAGCTATGGTGCGCACTGTTTTCAATGGGGCGGAGGCACTACTTCCGGTTTAAAAAGACCAGCTAACTAAATGTCTACAAGGGGAGTTGAAGCACTTTGGCTATGGAGCCATCTTAGGTTGTTTCTTTTTTGAGAAGTCGCCACACTTGAGTCCCCTGGTGATCTTTATAGAGCTAAGGCCCAGAGACCCCCATATGTTGAGGTGGGTAGAGCTTATGGCTCGTACGGGAGGTGGTAGAGTCAATGTGAAGTATGATGTTGGATTTTTATACTGGTTAGATGACCAGATCCTCATGATTGAGGATTATGCATATGCAGGTACTGATTTCAGGGGGGACCCTGATATGCCACTTCCACCTAGTGCACGGTGGGGGGATATCGATAAGAAACAAGACTCTAAAATGTCGATTGTGTTTTTGTATTTTCATGTTTTATGTTGTTTATAAGTAGTAACAAGACCTAAAATTTCTCATGCAAATGTTGGAGTGACATGACCTAGGGGATCATCCCCAATGTACAGGTGAGCGGGAGCTCAGCTTGTTTACCAAGGCAATGACCAGCTGGGAGAGTTAGAGGAGAACCTGGAGAGTTTAACCATAGACATATGAGATGAAACTATTGATGACCTCCCAATGAGGTACCAAAGGCACACTGCGAGAGTGCCATGTCATTTTAGTCGACTGCTATGTAGAGTAGTACGGGCTGTCATGTGTTACCATGATCATCAGTAGATGATGTCCTACACAATGTATTACTGAGACAACTTCAGGATTTTGTATGATGTTGTGTTTTCCTGAAAGCCACTGTGCTTCAGATGAGGTCTCATGACCATTTTTATAAAAACATTATATATATATATATATGGTCTCTGTTATTTGTGTTTATACATCTCAAATGGAAAATGTATTTACATGCGTTTATGTGTTATTTACTATTTCTTTACAATACAATGAAGAATGTTTTATTTTCAAGTTATGAATGAGGAACATACCAGTCTAGGATATAGTTTTCTAATGAATCATCAAATGCATTGTATGCCCTAAGGATATCGATGTAAGTAATGGCCTCAAATGATGTTTCCAGTAGACGCACTCTCTGGAAGAGGTAGAGAATAATGGGATTTTTGATGGTATAGATATGGTTCAAATGAAAAAGCACTAGATGAGAGTCCATGAATACTACCAAATCATGAATGTCCTGAGATGTAGCTTCATTTAGTAGACTTATTACTTCTTGATACTCGGCAATGTTGTTGGTAGTTGGCTAATACAAACCGCTCCTAAACTGACTAGATCATGTGCACGAAAATACAGAACCCAAGCAGCTAAAGCAAGGTTTAGGGTATGATGGCAAGTACCATCAGCGAAGCGATAAAATTCCATCTGATCTGCATAACCAAAACATGGTATAAACAATCTAGACACTAAACTCAAAACCATATTGAAAATACTAAAAAACACTAGAAGTAAAAAATGTACATATAGACAAGGTACCATACACGAGTGATCTAAGCCTAGTACCTCTTCAGGTACAACCCATTGCAAGGTTTCCTGAAGGGGATTCCATCATAATCTACAAGCTCATAGGCCCCTTTCTCTAAAACCTTGGAAATGATAAAAGGACCATACCACATTGTTTTAACTTCCCTTTTCTTAGTTTATCATGTTTCTGATAATAGGTCAGAACTAGGTCACTTTCATTAAAAACATGATGTTGGGCATATTTATCATACTGTGCCTTGACGCATTTCTTATGTCCCTCATTGACTAATGCAACATCTCATCTAGTTTCATCAAGATTGTTTAGGTATAAAATCTTTCTGCCTCGGTGGAAGTATTGGGGAGAATTTCAACGGAAAGTTTCAAAGGCGGAATCTGGCACTGAATAAGTAGGACAAATTCTTGTCTGTAAACTAATTGGAAAAGTGTAAACTAGTCTTTGTTTTCACTGAAGTCCTATAATCCCAAAGAGCGAAAAAGAGAGTCTGGTTCCAGTTGGATTTATGATCTCCAACCATCCGATGAAGCATAGTTTTTGAGAATTTGTTAATGTCCTCAACCTAACCATTAGCCTAGGGATAATAGAGAGTTGAGCTTTCATGGTGAGAACCCAACTTAGAACTTAGCTCTACCATCATCTGATTCTGGAAATGTGATTTGTGATCAGTGACTATGGACCGTGGAACTTCAAACCTAGATATTACGTGATTGAATAAGAAGAGGGCAGCATTTTTAGCATCCTCTGTGTATGTAGGCATAGCCTCATCCCATTTAGTAAAATAATCCACAGCTACGATGAAGTAATCATTCCCCCCGACTAAGGTAGGATTACAATGCATAAAATATCCTCCATTTGGCGAGATGGACAACAGAAATGACGGGGTGTAACGAAGCAGGGTGGGTACGCTTTTTCAGATAGAAATGTTAGTAGGGTGGGCATTTCCTAATAGTGTCGTGAAAATATTGGAATATTGAGGGCCAGAAATAGCCAGCATGAAGGATTTTCTGGGATGTAGCCTCCCCATAAAGATGACCTCCATATGCTCCAGAGTGGTACTCCTTGAGAACCTGTTCATCCTCTTCATGGATCAGGCATCAGCAAAGAATGGAATCTGTACCATGCTTATAGAATGTATCATTTAGGATAAGGTAGTATTTTGCACAGTGATGGATGAAGTGACGATCATCATGAGATATATTAGGCTGAAATATCTGTGCCTAGAGATAAATGATTAAATCTCCATACCAAGGGTCTGTCATGCTTATTAGGAACATAAATTCATTTGGGAATGAATCAGTGGGTTAAGAATCCATCAAAGCACAGGGAAGGTCACACATCAGCCCTACAAAGACTAATGATTTCTTTGAGGTAGCTTTGGCAAACTCAAGGTCAAACTCCTGCAAGATGACAATCCAACAGGAGTATTTTCCCCCTAGCACCTGATTAGTCAAGATGTAGTACATAGGGTCCTGGTTTGCAAATACCGTGGTAGTGCGAATCAAGATGTAATGTCAAAAATTTTGGACAACAATGATCGTAGCCAATGCTAACTTCTCCACACATGATTATCCAGTTTCAGAATCAAGAAGATTCTTACTAGCAGAGTATATCATGTGTTCTTGGTTGTTCTGATCCTCTTGGGCTAGAACCATTTTGATGGTAGCAGTAGAGGTAGCAACATATAAGAGAAAATCCTTTGAATAATCTGGGGGGTGTATCACGGGTGAATGAGTCAGAGCATGCTTAAGATTATGAAAGGCTCGTTGGGCCTGGTCATCCCTGAAGAATGTAGTGTCCTTCTTGAGGAGACACATATAACTGTGCATTTTTTCAGCAAATTTACAAACAAAACGACAAAGAAAGTTTTCCTTTCCTTGCAAAATTAGGAGCTCAATGATGTTGGTTGGGGTGGGTAGGGCGAGTATAGTAGCAATATTCAGTGGATCAATCTGGATGCCATCCTTAAAACCACGAAGCCTAAGAGAAATCCTGTCTCAACACAAAAAACACATTTATCTGGATTCAACCGTATTTTGTAATGGTGATATCTTAGGAAACTGTCTTTAAGATGTTGAGGATGGTATTCCAATTGCTTTGAATGCATGGGGAGGTCATTGAGGTATGGCTCCATGATTTTTTTAATGTCATGAAACACATAGGACATAGCATGCTAGAATGTGGCTCCAACATTCTTGAGGCCAAAGGGTAGCTTCCTCTAGGAGAAGGTTCCCCATGGGCATATAAATTATGTCTTGTTCTGATCGGTGAGCAATATCTCAATCTGATCATAGTCATAAAATCCATCCATGAATGAGAATATGACACTTCTAGCATAGTTGTCGATAATCTGATCAATGTGCGGAGTCAGAAATTTGTCCTTAGGATAAGCTTTATTCAGGTCTCAGAAATCAATGTAGAATGTAATGGTTCCCTACTTTTTGTTCATAGGAACGATGATAGATACCCACTCCATCACGGTTATAGGATAGATGAATCATGCCTTTAGAATTTTTTTGACTTCGGCTTTGATAGCCGCTACCTTCCAGGGATGGACTTGATGTAATTTTTGCCTGACTAGTTTGGATATGGGATAGGTTTTTATTTCATGGACCATGATAGATGGGTTTATCCGAGGCATTTCTTCATAAGACCAAGAAAAAATATCTCGAAATTCCTTGAAAAGTGCTATATATTCTTCAGTTTCTTCCATTGAATAGTTCTGCCCTATGTGAACATTTTCAATAGTTCCAGGCTTGACCGATATGTTGATTAGAGTTGTTTTAGTAATGTTGCGTAGATTCCTTCAAATTCAGAATCTTGCAATAACACAGGTGTTTGTGGAATTTCAACAATATTAGTACCCAAGAGAGATACAAAATCATTATCTGCCGAACTAGTGTTGGGGAGGAACGAGGATCTATGATGATGATCCTCCCATACTGATTCATTCATACTCATGATCTCCATGATGGATTTGCTTGATGGAAAAGTCTATGAGAGATAATCTAGAGTAGGAAGAGAGGGTTCTAACTAGTAGGGTAGGTGGTAAGGATCCAAAGCCATAAGATGAATATCATCTATATAGGCATCGGAAATGAATTGGATAGAATCATAAACTACTTTATGCGGGCTACGGGAGGATGACTCAACAACTTGCTTGCCCTTGATATCATAGCCAAACGAAGAGATCACATTGATGGTTGTCATCTCTGTTCTAGAAGGAGCTGATGGGAACACGCCCATAAGGGTGGAGTCCTTCAGTATACCTACCCCTATCGGCTGATAAGGAGGAGGGTACTGACCTCACATAGGGATGTTATTCATCGTAGGTGTCATAGCATCCCATGTACAGAAATCAAGTTGATCAATTGTCACAATATTTCCCAAATGTGAAACTGGAGTTCTAAATACTGTCAAAGTGACAATGGTTATAGTATAAAACCAATTTCTCCTTAAGAGAAGATTGTATTCTAACAAGGCTTGCACTACTTCCACCTAAATGGAAACATTTTTTCCCCTAGCTCAAGTGAAAGTGTTGCAATGAGACCATGGGGTTGGAAACCTCTTCCATCAAAGGATTTTAGGCTCTTTGTTGATCTCATAAGTTTAGGAGAGCCAATGGCTTTCCAATAGGATAGAGACAAAAATGAATTTGAAGGGCCTTCATCTAGAACAGTCCTAAAAATACTTTTCTCAACTACTTTTGTTATGATATGAAAAGCGAGTTGGTGAGGCAATCTATATTTGTAGTTCTCTACATTGAAATGGATCAAATTTGTATTATCTGGGTTCAGGGATTCTAACGCAGTTAACAAGTTTTTTCATTGTGTAGGACAACTTTGGAGCACTTCTAAGGTAGACATTACAAACGGTGCCTGAGTAAGGTCTTCAACAATATTAAAGAACTGTGCAGCTTGGGCATTGGGATTAAAAACAAACTTCCTAAGAGTACTCTTGGGAGGACAAAAAATCATGTCGATATTAGGATTCTCGATAGTTAAGGGACCATTAGACGATGATACAGGAGAACCCGTGGGAGGAGCTTTATATGGAGAACAATTTTCATTTTTATTCTCCTCTAGCTTGTCATATGACTGACTACGAGTTGTTAAACTAACAATTTTCAACAACATCATTTGGACTTTCTCTGTAGAACTAGAATTTCCCTGATTAGACATGTGGTCTATCAATTGTTGCTGAGAAAGAAAAGGATCAATAAGAACTGTTGGTGTGGGGTTACTCTTTAAAAACTTGTTAATTTCATCACGGTGGGGACATTCCTACATGAAATGGTCACCACCACACAACATGAAGGGGTATTTGGCTTTCCTTTTTCCTTTATTTTCGTTATCCAAGGCTGTAGGCTTGGAGTTTTCTTGTTTGTTTATGGGTCTTTTATTTTTACCTTTTCCCCTTTTCTTATTACTGGATGATTACACACTTTGAATATCATTCACCTCGGAAGAAACTGTCGTATTAGATGGAGCAATAGTAGAATCACTAGTTTGCTTGGTAGATTTTTCCATTGATGGGGGATGGATTGAACCGATAACCCCATCGACATGAGTTTCTGCATGTGGCTTAGCCCGGTCCATGATGGGACAAGAAGCTTGAGGAATAAGGTCATACAAAGTTCTGGATTGCGAATACACCAAGTCCAGATACTGAGCGCGATTGATAGCCTGCTTTTTAGTGACAACACTGCCCATAGCCACATATTGGGTAATGGGTGGAAACAAATACTTTGTAAACAAGTCAACTAAGAGTTGGTCTGGGATAGGAGCTTTAATGAGCCTTCTCCACCTTCTCCACTCATGAATATGATCTGATATGTGTGTGGAGGTATTTTGATGCAGAGAGGTCAAAAGGTCTGTACCCGTTTCATAGAGAATGGGTAGCTGAAAATGCATGAGGAAAATAGTTTCCAATGCACTAAAATCCACAAATGAATGCCGTGGAAGTTCAATATACCACTTCACGGCTGTACAGGTCAAACTGTGCTCGAAGAGTCCCAGTCGAATAGAGTCATCCATTAAGTAGTTTGATGAACACCATAGATGGAAAGTCATAACATGATTCTTGGTTCATCTCTCTGCTTACTATCGAATTTCGGAATGTTCGATGGTAACTTGACTATAATAGTGGGCCATGAGAGGTTGTGTTGAATAGGGTCATTAATAAACTTGGACTAATCGGGTAAGTCCAAAGTTGCTAGTAAAGGTAACTGAGGATTGGGTTCTACATACTGGTAGTATTGATAAGGCATGTAACCACCAGTAGGGTCATAGGTCTACTCATATATAGGTTGTTGAAACGTCTGACGAGATGATGTACTTCCTGAAGATGGACCTCCAGGGTTAGGGCCACTAGATCCACCAGTACCATTAGGAACATTAGGATTAGGTCCGCCAGGGACACTAAGACTATTAGGACCATTAATAGGAGGACCACTAGGACCCCCGGGACCAGTTGGACCACTAGGACTACCAGGAGGAGGACAACCAGAACCACCAAGACCACCAAGAGCAGGACCACCATAATGACCAGGACCACTAGGAGGAGGACCGCCAAAACCCCCAGGACCACCAAGGACACCAGGACAACTAGGAGTAGGATTGCTAGGACCTTCGGGGGGAGGACCTCCATAAGGTAATCCTCCAACACCTCCAATAGTATGAATAGGTGTTTCTCCCATCGTATGCATGTAAGACCAATTGGGTTGCCCCCATGCTATAAATGCATTCCCAGGGTATCAATTTCCACTGTAATACATTCCTATAGGGGTAAGTTGATAATTCATGTTCCCTACAGGCAGTTGATTTATTGGGTAACCATAACCCCATGAGGGTTGATTAACTGTAGGTTGTGCCACTAAGGGATGACCTGAACTTGAAGAAGGGTTTACTAGATTGGTGTTGGTGGAAGGGACATATACTGTGGATTGTCCTACAGTAGAGGTTTTCCTATTATTAGTAACAATTCCACTAGTGGGTAACGTAGGTTGTGCCGAGGGTTACCCCCCATCGTTAGAAGGTACGGACACTATTGGAACTGAAGGTTTCCCCTCAGCCATAGAAAGTAATGGATGACTAGAGACATAACTAGAATTCAAAACTGCAAGAGAGGAATTGGAGGTTTGACCTGGATTGCGAGGAGTCTCATGCCATATGTTGGACGACCATTAGTGGAAGCTCTAACTTCAGCCATAGGACAAGTATCCATATTACAGGGTAATCTAGCTAATATAGATTTAGTATGAGGTGCAGGTGTGGCCAAAAATCTGTCTAGCCTTTGCATTCTCTCTTGAAAATTTTGTGCACAATGAATAGATGCTTGGATTTGTCTTTACTCTTCTTCATCTGGAGAAGTTTGTTCAAAAGAGGTTCTATTAACCCTGAATAAGGAAATGGCTTGACCCATGGAATTTCTCCAAAATGGAGGATCTGGGCCATACTCAGGTGCAATAGGACTATCGATACGACCTTCCATATGTGGATGAAAGGCAGTATTAGCCATAGGAGGCTTTTGAACCAAGGGATTAATATAAGAAGTGAATTAGTCTCCAGTTTCTACAACTGTATTTTCTTCCTCATGGGATCTATTTGTATCTCCTTGGTCAGTGGCTTCCATTGGACTTTCTCTCGCAATAGGAGGAAAATAGGGTGGGAAGCCCTGATTCCTTCTATATCATCTCAACTAAAACTCGGCGAGATTGTATCAGTTACTAAAATGAACTACAGTCTCAAAACTAAGAAAAAAACACCAAAATTTCTTCTACTCAAGCTACAAGCCAACAAACAAACTTAAATGATAGGATGAGCTCAAATGGTTGGTCTCTCACTAGGATTGTCAAGCAGGTGTAACTTGAGATATACCTCAAGGGTACGTGCATAGTAATCTCCCTAAATGTTGTTTTCTGTGTATTTCTCCACACAATAAAACCAAAGGGTTTTTCTCAGATGGACAAGGTATCCTAGTGGGCTCCTCTAATATACTCAAGGTACGTGGGAGCTCAAATCAGTAGTAGTGTTGTCTAATGCACAACCGTTCACAAGGGGCCTTCCAATAAAACTACTAATATTTTTTCTTTTGATGAGATGACAATATGAAGTAAAGGGAAGAAAAATGGAGATCTTAAAGCTTATAAGGCTAATCATAGGTCCAACAATTCATCCTCAAATAGCAATACAAATGAATCTCAACCAAAACAATTTCTTTTTTCAGAGTAAAAAGAAGTCCTTTAGTAACTTAATGAAAAAATGGAAACAAACAAACTAATCAAACGAGTATTTCTTTTTAGTATTATCCAATAGAAGGCAAATATCTAAATGAGCTAAGGCTTCCATGCACTCCTTTCAAAATAACCAAACTTACAAGTAGTAATAATGATGAACCTAGCCTATCCTTTTGATTCTAACAAACAAGCATTTACCACATCAAACATTTCAGATTTCAGACACTCAAGTATTTGCAAACAAGTCTGGACAATGCCAACTGAAGACAAGAAATCCAAAAACCAAAAATTTCTTTACAAAATTTTGAAAAATAGAGGTCTGGAAAAAACTTACCTGGCACTGCTTCCAGAGGATTGTTGACAGAGTAGCTCTGAGGAGGCACCGCTTCCTACTAACTGCTCATGGACAGTGGCATCACTTCTTGCTATCTACGCATAGGCAGTGGCACCACTTATTTCCTATTGCACATACACGGTTCCATGTAAGTGTCCAACACATAATAAAGGAGAGAAAAAAATTTAAACCTTTGTAAACTAGCATCAAAAATGATAAATCAACAGTAATAAAAAGCATAGAAAGTCAGGATGGCTCATATCTGAAGAGATCTAATGATATCAACTCAAAACCTAACTAGGTTAGATGGTAGATCCGACTGAAATGATAAGAAGGTAGAGCTTGGATTCAGACAAGTGTTTAAAGGCTAAGGAATATCATATCTGTTGACGCTCTTCCCCAGTATGGTCACCATATTTGTTGTCAGGAATTTTGCACCTTCTGCAGACAAAAGTTGTTCCTTTGGTATGAATGGTTCAGATCTAGAACAAATAGTTCACAACAAGGTTTGTAGATTTCTCCTAGAAACTACAGACACCTGGAATATGATCTCTAATGGAATGATGCAGCTCTTCACATATGGTGAAAGATCTCCAAGAAAATACCTACATAAAGACATCAAACACAAAATATCAAAACTACCAGAACATCATCTATAGATCTCTATCAGTGACTAAGGAATCCAATAATAAACATGCAAGATTATACATAAGAAGTATATGGGAAAGGAACCAACTTTGCATTGATAAATAATGGAAGAGTGTACAACTTGTTCCTTAGTGTTGATGCACTCCTCCACAAAACCGATTTCTTATCCCCAATAGCTCCAACTTGCTCCTCTATGCTCACTCTTAATGGATCAGGCCAGAATGTCAAAATGGCAGCATGAATTTGCTCTCTACTCAACCATGGGGTATGAGCCTATTTTTATAGGCATCAAATGGATAGAGATGGTTGATATTTTGGTGGGTGAGGTGGATAGGAGATCCCCAAAGCATGGATCTCCACCTCAACTGACCCAAGTGAATAGGGATAAGGAAAATCATGAAGCTTTTGATCTAGAAGCTTTGTGAAGTCTCTCATTTTAACTTTTTACGAAGGGCACCGCACCTGCTCCTTGATGACAAAGTGGTTCTAGGATATAACCTCTCTTCAAACAAAGAGAAAAGGAGGTTCCACCGCATGTCTTCAACACAACTCAGGCGGTGATGAAGAAGGTATTACTTTTAATATTAAGGGTAGAATCGATGCTAGGTTTTTATGTGCAAATTTGACATATGGATCAAGATTTTCAGTTGAATATTTGGGAATGAGGGAAAATATGAATGTTTAGGATCTTATCACATGTTGATGATGAGATTTGCGTGTAACATAACATCTTCTGGTAATCTTCCTGGGATTTGAATTGAACTACAAAGAAGCCCTTCGAACATAAGAGGATTTGACAATTTGTTGTCCAATTGGTGAAAATCCATTGATGTAGATCAAAAGATCTGGTCCAAAACCCATTAAAACAACAAATAACAGTTACAGATTGTAGCGTACTGAAAAGTTGCTTTACCTAAGGATTCTTGATCTCTAGGGTTGGTGTGGATTCCAACTTTTCAACAAAATACAGACTCTTCTGGGGAGAATATGAGGCGGTTGTCTTGGATCCTTTAGGTCGAGTTGATTCCTTATAAGACGAAGGACCAAAGGGTCCTCTTTTTCCTTTTGCTCCCCCCCGCAGATGATGCATCGGAAAAATAGTTCAGTTCTTGCAGATATGATAATTTGTCAGCCTAGAATCTTCCTGCAACACTTTACCTTCATGAAGAAATAAAAAAGAGGTTATAGGAAAACCATCTCTTCGCTCTAGATCAGCTTTTAGATGCTCCACTGATTCAAATCCATGAACCCACACCAAAATCGACTTCCTAGAGGACAATTTAATAAAAATATGAAACATGTCAACGACTTCCCTGACTCTAGATTCAAAGGAGATATTGGAAAAAAGAGAGGGTACCTCCACCTGAACGGGAAAATAAAGAGAAAGTACCATATCTGTTGAAATATGAACCTCGAGGTAGCTATTCTAGACCAGCAGAACTGCCTCCACTCCTATTGTCGTCTCATGCTTCAAATCTATTGGTTTTTTTGTAGTATGGTTCGTGGCAATACAAGGAGACAAAGGGCTCACTGTGAACTGTAGAGTAAGAGGAACTGACAAAGGCATAGTCCAGTGCGTGCAGGTTTCTTTCCTTTTGTGTTTTCGAGCTTCCAAAGACAGCCTGGAAAGAAGCATCAGAGTCCTGGAATGGGTTGTTCTCCCTTTCTGCACTCGTGCATTTCCCCTACACCCTTGCTGGAGGATCAAATCTGAATTGGTTGTGGCCATAGATAGGGTTCAGGCGCTTCTATTCACCGGATCANTATATATATATATATATATATATATATATATATATTAGAAAGCTAGTATTCCCAACCAATTTCCCTTAGCCCACCCAAACCAAACAACTTCCAAGATTCTATACATAACATAACTTTCAAAAGAACGCCCAAATCTATTAGATTTTGTTAACAAAAACTTAATACATAATTGTACACATCCATCGATTATTTTGTTTCCTCATGTTGGGTGAGAAACCCATTATTCTTAATCACTACAAGTAGAATATGTTTTTCCAAATAAGTTAGAGAACATATGATCGCACTACAAGCGTATTAGTCATGCACATTTAGCTAATACTTTCACATACAACACTTTAAATTTGACACTTGAAAAATATTGAATTCAGCTAAGCATTATTCAATTTGGGGGGAGGAGGGGGGGTTGCATAATAAAGGAATGCTAGATAGTTTTAATTTTCCATCTCTTAACTCCATTCAATCACCCAAAAAATACATCTATATTTGATTATTGAAGAATAACCGTGATACTATCACAAGCCACAAACAATTTTGGATTGGTATGACCGTGATATAAATGAAATTTCAATAATAAAACAAAACACCAAAAAAATTCAGACACCTGCCTAAAGTTGACTCCTCAAGAGAGCTCATTTTTCCAGTGTCAGGGAGGAATGAGATGTTGCAAGGTAAGAGTTCATTGGAGCCATTAGTAGTGAGATTCAAATAAACAAACAACTTTGATTTCATGTTTTTGTTGTCTTTTGGGGAGTGAGTTAAATGATATTATCCCTATGCTAAAAAAAACATTTTAGAATAAGATGAAGGGTTTTGTGAAGCCCTCAAAGCCACGTGTGAAAAAAACCAATATTATTTACACATTCAAGATAGTGTGACTGAAAAAAGGGCGGGCTTATACAAGATGCTTATTGAGTTTTAATGTTCTAATCATTATTTGCATGGATCTCATACATTTAGTGAGAATAGTTGTACACTATGTTGTTTCGGGGTATTTCCCACCATTGAAAACATAATCCTAGTAAAAGATTTAAAAATATTCTATCTTTAAAGATGAGTTCGTGGTTTAATGATTAAAGTAGTCTCACTCTAAAGCCTAAAGAAGAGCCTTTGATTTTGCCACCAGTTTGCTTAATTCCATATCCTTATACTTTTCCACCCGTTGGCATATTTTTCCACCCGTTGGCTTGTTGAGACATGATTACACCAAGTATTATTTGGTTGATGTATACATGAAAGTTATAGGTATCATTACAATAATTATCAGCCACCCATTCGCTACATTGAAATACCATGATTTACCATGTTGAGCAATGTGTTCGACATTTGGATTAACAATAATTGCTTATAGTTTCTATTTTCCTTGAACAAATGCCAAAGTATGGAAATATCGCTATAATAAGTCGAAATGCATTATAGATCCTTAAGCTCCACATATGAGTTGTTGGCCATACAACTAGGTTTGACAACAGGTTCTACATGCCATAACAAGTTGTTGAGGCCATTGGAGGAGATATCTCATTTTATTAGCAAGTATTATAATAAAATGCATCACTTTAAAATTTAAGAATATAGATATCAATTATACATCTACAGCCCTACCATTTTGAAAAAAATATTAGTCACTGGATACATAAGATACCCACCGAAGTCTCATCTACTGTTTTGTGAGCCCCTACAATGGCTAATTTATTTCGTTACATATAAACCACAAGAGGGCCTATTATTAAATATGACCCCACAACATCATCGTAATAATAAAATCCATTTTTTTTTAAATTATATATGCAAATCAAGAATACACGTACACCCATTACTTTGGGCCCAATCACAAAGTTGCCCTTTCATAAAGTTTGTTTGGCACTTTTGTCACTTTCAAGATAATTGTATATATGCCTCCTCACCTTTTAGGATCTTTGGCCCTACGCGATCTGTGGGCACTAACACAATAATCATTTATAAAAATAGTTTTCCATCATCTCAAGATGCAACCTTATTTCATTATTAATGTTTATAAGAATATACAAATCGTTCATTTTACTTATTTTGCTTTACAATATAAAATTGTAAAAAATTCGTAAATGTATTAAAATTTAAAATTTAAAATCTAATCTAAATGATTAAAATCATGTCGATAGTAACTATGGGATAGAATAATTAAATTCAAATCGTTTGAATGAAAAATTACTCCATCCAACTCGTCGTTATAAAAGAACCTTTTATTTGAATGATAGATGGTTTGATGATGTCTTGAGAGGGAACATATATTTAATTACCAAATGTTCAAAAGTTGATGGCAAACTGCTTAAGTTGGTGCAATTATTTACACTTGTTATATTAACAATTTATGCAAGTATATATTATAATAATAATGAATGTGATTTAAAAAAAATTTAAATTATTAACTATTAACAATCATGAAATGAAAGTTTGCACATAAAACTAGATTAAGGTGGGACTTTAAATATAAAAAGAAATTATAAAGCTTTACGTTTGAATAGAATTGGATGGCCAATGAAATGAATAAAATGTAAAATAAGAAAATAAATTGTAATAAAGCATTTCATTGAGTATTGATATAATGAAATTAAATAATAAAGGTAATTTTGAATCTCTTTTTAATATAATATGATTTAGAATTGATATTTTTTATAAATTAAGTTATAAATAAAATTAAAAATAACAATTATAATTATTTAGGTAATTATTTTAATTATTTATTATTGTGAATAAATTTTATATATATATAAAATGCTACTCTAAAGACTAATAACATAAAAAAATACATAATCATAAATTGTAAATGTTACTTCAAAGAATATCATTATTAGAAACATCAAAATCATTATAATTTATGATTATATTTAATATAACAATATTATCTTATTTTAAAAATATCCCAAATGTCAATTTAAAAAAGCATATCCAAGATTATTACATCCAAAATAATAACATTATCAAATTTTAAGAATATTTTCAAGATCTCATTTGTCATACTTACAAATTCCACTATATAATTTTTTTTCCAATATAAATAAATAATGGTATACACTTTTACTGAGTGATTATGAAGTGAGTAATATTGATTGCAACATAAATACAATGTTGTTTAATTGTATAGTAACTCATGCAAGTTTCCTTATTGAACGTTGGTAGGTTATAAATTATGCAGATGTTTGGATGGTGATCGACATTCTGGCGTCACATCTGAAGGTGATATTCTTGACAATTCTTGTATTTATCTTGTTATGTGTTTTGATAAGTGTTTCTTAGCCCTAAGTATAAGTCCCTGCATTCGCCTTCACACCCTAACTCTAAAGCATGATGTTAGTTGCATACTTTAATGAAGAAGGAAAGGTTTGGGAGACTATGGTGTATAGTCATGGATTAGGGTTATGTTGATTCAAGCCTATAGCCATAGTCTTTTACGCAAGGTGTATAAACAAATTTATATACATTTGATTTATTTGTTAACAAAGTTGGGATCTCTGGTGTTAATACCATGGTCAATGTGGATTCTTAGCTTACCACCTTCGATATGTATATATCTAGGGATATTATACCTCAGGTCCCTCTTGATAGTGTGATTTTCTTAGCCTAATGTTCTTCCATTTCATATTGTTTGACTGTGATTTCATGACCTAGCCGAGGATACGACTTGTGAGGGGCTTCCATATTGTAGTTAGGATTTTTCTTCCAGTTATACCCCTTAGGTCAGTGTGCCATTTCATTTCTAGGTAGTGTTGCTTGTTGGCTTTCTAGCCACTTTGTTGTAGTCTCTCCTGCTATAAAACATTGTTGCAATTCGGTTTTAGAGCTTGCTTTTTGTCTTATGAGGCACAATTTCTACGCTCTCCTTCTACACACATGGATGTAGTTGGATTTTTGAGCCTGTGTTCAAGACACTCTTACGCTTACATTAATTACAAATAACACCATCACATCATCATAGCTCCACCATGCTACTTACATAAGCTTAGGGGGCATATCCCTCAGTTCGTTTCTTTCAACCGTCACAGTCAGATGCATATTCAACATCATTCACCACCTTCAGAGAAATATATTACATCTGATTCTGCCTAATATTCCTATCAATCCAAACCTACCTTATTCATATCCCCATCTAGACCCATGGAAGGTGCACCTCCTAAACCCTTTAAGGGGGGTGGTTGATAGTGGACTCGTGACTGCTCCACCCATCATATCACGTATCCCTTTTTTCAAACCCATCAGTCTTGGTCCTAGTGGGAAACTCACCACCACACACATTGTTGTTGGTTTGCTACCCACTAGTGATGGCCCCACTCCAGCCATCGTGGTTCCTACCATGCCACCATTCATGCATGGTGGTATTGGCCCTTCTACCACAATTTCATCTATTTCTTCCATTCAAGTGACTAATCCTATTGTCAAAAGTCATCCATACAAACCCCTATTTGCACACAAAAACTATATGCTCATCGGTCCCAACACCATCATTGGTGTTCCTCAATCTACTCTAGTTCCTAGTATATCATTTATGTCTAGTCTCAACCTTCCCGACTTAGCACGATTAAAGAACGACCCGATCCATCATGACCCACTATGGCCTCTGATGCCTACCAAACTCCTTTCTGATATCCCTAAGTTTGAAGCAAATGCGGTAGAAGACCCCCAAAACCACATTATGTTATTCCACTTATGGTGTTCCTCTAACAACATAGTGGATGATTCTATCTGATTGCGTCTCTTCCAGCGCACTATCAAAAGTCTTGCAGCCAAATGGTATATCGAACTGCCTCATGCCACCTACCCACAATTTTCCTCGTTAGCCTCGATGTTTCTCCAGTACTTTCAGTTACATGTTTGTTATGATGAGGGTGTGGAAATCTTATCATCCAATAGAAAAGAACAGAAATACCCATATCACATATCGTCTCCATGAGTGGTATCGTCGCCATATCTTGTGTAAGATCCAATTAGATCATAGGATTTTCTTGGATTGGTTTCTCAAAACCTTACTTCTCCCCATATCTGAGGACATTCCATCTCTGTGTCGGCAAATTGAGGAAGAGACCATCCTCAAGCCACAATAGTTTGATCTCATTTATGCCCAAATTTATTTGTATACCATTATACCTGATGCTTCCCATGTTGGCTCCTCACAATACGATACACCCGCGACATCCCATGTTGCTGACGGATTCATTTGTTCTATTACACAACACCCACACCTTTATATGGAGTCTCCTTCGAAACCACCTCATTTTGGTAGCACCCCTATTTTTTCTTAACATTTTTACACTCTCATTTTTTTACGCGTAATGACTTGGTCCAGAGCCACACCTTCCTATGCGCCTCTCGCACTAGTTCCCCACATCCACAAACGGAATTTCTAGGAACCTGTGTGTAATGGTATTACTATAGGATTTACATCCCCTCCATCTTCTCCTTCCTATTACTCACCACCTGTGCAAGCTACACCTTCTCTATCTGCAATTCCTCATGCTCCTTAATGACAGGTCTAGGCTAAGTAGAACCTCCCTAATCAACCTGCCCCCAATAACCAACAAGGGAAGGGAAGACGATAGAGAGGTAGGAACTAGGGAAACAACTAACGTCCAGGAGGTGGACAAAATCCCAACCCCCCAAATAACAACGGCGCTAATCCCCCTGCACAAAATCCTCAGTGTCGACCCAAAATTGGGAAGAAACCTTAGTTTCATACTAACCATTTGTGCGCTATTTGTAACACTTACGACCATTATACACCTCATTGTTCCCATATGAATCATGTCTTCCATTTACTACAAACCAATAATCAATGTGACCCCAATTTGGTTTCTCTGGCTCAACCAAACCAAGCACCACTGGGTCCTCCACATATGCTGCTATAGAACCCATTACCAAATCAAGGGATGGTTGCAACCCAACCCTTGGTTCCACAAAATACCACAACAACTTATGCATGTCAACCCATTGATCTCGATGTCCATCACGTTATGACATTATCGTCTGATATCAACGTACAAACTCGATGAAACTAGTATGGCTCCATCATAGAAACCATCAATCCCTCCCCATCATCTACCTCCACTTATATCGATATGTCCTTACATTTGTCGAGATTCCCCATGGATGGGACTTCCAATGTCCCATTGTTCCCTTTGTGTCATGTCACAAACAACCCCACTGCTAGATACACTTTTAACTACAATATTGTCGATGACTTGGTTTAGTCTCCCTTAGCCATGTCGGTTTTCGAAGTCCTAAAAATTTTTCCTTCACAATGCAAACATTTTCTATCAATGTTAGGTGACTTCAATCCATCAAATTCATGGTTGATCACTTTAGACTTGTGTCAAGGAGAACCCCATATGTCATCATCTGTAGCCTTCCAGGTTCCAGTCAAAATTCAGAATTTGGTCATTCAACGATGCATCATCAATGAGGGGGAATCCACATGTGTTATGTCAACCTTTGTTTAGAAAAAACTTGGATCCCAAACCCTCCAATATTTCACCAATTCCCTTTGATCTTATGATGTTTGTGCTTCTCAATAACAAGGCATTCTCACGAATGTTCTCATTGAGTTGGTCGGTAAAATCATGTTGATTAACATTGAGGTTTTCAAATGCCCAATTTAATTACATCCTCAACCTTGGACATATTTATATGTATGCAATGCGAGTCGTTTCCTCTACTATCTTCCTACTCTTGATGTTCCCCCATGATGGGGAGATCATGACTATCGACCAAGTGACATATTACGATCATAAAGGACCGACCGCTCCGTAGCATGTCCTCTGTATGATCGATAATGACATCGACAACATATCCATCAATTCCCTGTCTGTCATTGGCCTGGGCCTATTTACCAATGCTCCTTTGATGGAAACCTTTTTTTCCTTACCACCCCCTCCTTCACCAATTGATATATCATATTTTTGCAATATCACATATGGTGACAACCTGACCTCTTCACAACCTTAGTCACAACCACAACCGAAGACCCCAGGGAATTATTAGGGTTAATTCCCCGTACACACAATCGTGTTCATTTTTTCACCTTTTGGATTCATGACTAAGCTAGTCATGGATACTCTCAACCTTCTGGGATTCACTTTCGGTATTCCCTTGTGGTACCTGAATCCACCAACCCCTCCCCTAACTCCACATATTGTGTTGAATCAGTCCATCATTTTGAGATGGTGTCATAACCACCTCCTGCTACACAAACTACTACTTCTCTCTCTACTCTTTCCCCCCCGCCTCCCATGAAGGCTGGGGGAAAGGCATCCAAAACCCTTGAATGGAAGAACCATGTCCTCCTCCTACATGTGCTTAATGTGATGTCCAATACCATGCGACACAACACTATCCTAATTTTCCAATCCTTTGCACCCATATTCCCATAGTAGTTGAGACCAATGCCCCTCCAATTGTCAATGTACCAACCATAATTACTATTAAAAAAAATTACTCAGGCCCAACTACCCATTTGCAATTTTTGGCCTATATGGTCATTACTCCCACCATTTCCCAAACTTTCTCAAGTACTGATCACTCCTTAGTGACCTTTGGAATAAATATCATGAGACCGAAATCATCATCCTTGGGGAGATCCACCCTTTGGCCTCTTCCTCTGACACGACTAACACCATTTACATGATCTCTAATTCTATTAGTGTGTACTCATCGACTGTGGAATATCCCCATGATCTATCCTGATGCCACATTCATGATGACAAAGAGATAGTTGAAATTGCTCCTTGTTTTACCCCATTTAACTTAGTCCATGGTGTGGAATCGGTTCTTCCGATTGAATACCAAATTATGTCACTCATCTTTACCATCAAAGTTTTACCTAATACTTCACCATTAGAAAAATTCCTAATAATTCTTGAACAAACTAATGAGGACCATCGATATGCTCTCCAAATGATTGAAGCATCTAATACCCAGTAGAAGTCCCATTATGACTCACATGTCCACTGATGCACCTTTAGCGAGGGGGACCTTATCCTCGTCTGTGACCAATCCCATGATAAGAATGGAAAAGGGAAGTTTGAATACATGTGGTATGGACCTTATATCATCCATCAATCCCTCAACAAGGGGGATTATCTCCTCGTTGACTCTGACGGTCACCTCTTAAAGTATCCCTCCAATGGGATCTAACTAAAGAGGTTCTATGCCTATGGTCCCACACCATGGATACCATTGTGTCATAGTTTTTCTTTCTTATTTTACATCATTTTTACCATGACTCTCATAGTTTCTTTCCTTGGTTTCTCTAGATGGACCCTATGTTGCCTTGGTCCATTCATTTTAGTGACTATGGAAGTAGATGGTCTCCTAATCTTGCTTCAGCTGTGTGGGTAATTTATTCCCCATCAGATGATTTGACCCATATCGATGAACTGTGTGTTGGTATTGCTACTAACAACCAGGGTGAGTACGACAGTGTAGCTGGTATTCTTACCACCGCCCTTCACTTGGGTATTCATCGCCTTGATGTCTTCCTAGACTCCCAACTACTTGTCACCCAGTTGACTAACTATTATCACGTGCACAATCCTTTCCTCTTTAGAAATTTCCTGCTGACTAGATAGTTGGTTAGACATTTAAAAACCATTTCATTCATGCATGTTCCAAGAAGTTTCAATAGTGTAGTAGACCAAATGGCTAGTGACGTTATAGAGTGGCACATTGATCATTACATGTAGGAAATAAAATGGATCTTGCATCATCATATAATCATGCATACATATGTCATATACATAATATAGGCATACTCATCATCATAAAAAAGAGTCTCATTAAAACACATAAAGATACAAAAATATGCATCCACGTGCATTCATATCATAAATATCATGTTCAATACAAAAGGAGAAGCAGCACATGCTTTCTCGTTATATATATATCATACAAAATTCCCCATGCTCAAACACATTGGGGGAAACAACACAAGATTTTAGTCGGAGTCATCCTTCTCGGATTGTGTGTCCTCCTTAGTGTCCTCCTCCTCATCTAATATATCCTCGTCCATTAGCATCTCACCCTATGCCACCTCTTTGATATAGTCAACAACTGCGATCCTTCTCATCATATATATCCACTCCTAAGGATCTCTATAGAACGTGATGATTAGATCGTGGTCCATGTACTGTTGTCCATCGTTAGTGACCCCGTCCAATAGCCGTTCCACGTATAACCACAATGAGTCCAATGTAGCACTCTGTCACCTCCTCTATCCATGAGCGGGTGGATCTAACCCCTCTACCTTACTCCTATGCTGCTCGTACCCCACCGGAGGGTGTGGTCTCAGATATGCACATGCACATAGTATGTCATCAGTATTTATCACAAACATTATCTAGCTACCACAATGCTAGTAAACTATATATTAATGCAACCAAAAAGAGTCATGTATACATACCATTAGGTCCCCATACTTGTCTTGGAGGTCGAGGCATATCTGGATCTCCCTGACTGTCCATGCTCACATATGGGTAGTACTCTATAAGGATAGGAAGCTACGACCAATATCGAAAGAGCTCCTGGGTGAACAAACGACCTTTTAAATTGCCTCCCTCCTTACTTTTTTTTTCGGACCATTTCCTAGAGTTACCTCGATTTGCGTACCACCATGCAAATCAAACCCTTTTTGTATTAGCATGTTCATGAGCCATCCGCTCCATTCATACTGTAAACTTGACCTTACGTTACCACCATCCACTATCCTAGAGAAGTTGGCACTAGTAAGTTATTGTCAAGTCGGGAATTAGTATAAATAGAGAGTGAGTCTCTCTATTTATCACCCAGTCACTCACACTTAGTTGTAGCGCATAGCTGAAGAAGAAGAAGTTGTTGGGGCTAGGAAGAAAGAGGCTAATGTTGTCAGGAGATCAACTTACTATTTTGGGGTTTACTTTTGGCGCTGATTCTATCTCTGAGGAAGTTGCAGGGTTTTTTCCATTTATGGTTTCCTCGAGGAAAAACACTGTGCTCATTGACTCTTGTGTTTGATTATTGTGCTTGTTATTCTCTCAGTTAAAGATCCTAATATAATTCTAGCTTAATGTTAAAAAGCTAACATGGTATAAGAGCTAACCTGAGAAGAAGACATTGTGCAGCTACGGGGACTATGGATTCCTAATTTTTGGATATCTCTCCATAGATTTTCAGCAAAATAATGTTGGGTTGACACTCCTCCCTAGGGTGCATCTTTATGTGAAAGCAGAATGTGATTCTGAGCATTTTTAGTTTTTCACCTGACACTACTACTGAAAATTAGGGATTTCCACAGAAGTGGAATTTTTGAGTGAGCCCATCCCTGGATTGATCTCCTCCTCAAAATCAAATTTTAGAGATCAATATCAAAGCATTTGGTTGGACAGAACTCTGGAAAAGTCAAACCCTAGTCTGCACTTGAACCAGCACTGCAGAAATTCAACTCCAAATCTAGATCCGACATCTTGATTTGGTAAGATCTAAATATTTTGTATTTCCATTTGAGGTTCTTTGTTAAGATGTCTCATCATACCAATCTTGATGAAAAGCTTGAGGGAGCTGATAACTTTTGAGCCTAGAAATATAGGATCTCCTTGGTCCTAGAAGAAAATGATTTGGACTCCTATATCAATGAGCAAGTTGCAGTTCTAGAGGGCGATGAGGCTAAGGCCTTACATCAGAAGAAGTTGGTTATGGCTAAGAGGATCATTGCTAATTCAATCAAGGATCACCTCATACCACAGGTGTGTGCTCCCTAAAGACACCTAAAGCTATGTTTGGTTCCCTAAACAAATTATTTGAAGGGACATAAACTGGAAGATGATTCTAAGAAACCAAATGAAGAATGTAAAGATACATAATGTAGAGACCATCCAGTCTTACTTTATAAGGGTATCTCAGATCAAGGAACAACTGGAAGCAGCAGATGAAGAAGTGGAGAATGTAGAGATTGTAATGACCACCTTGAATGGTCTCCCTAGATCATGGGACTCCTTTATTCAAGGAATCTGTGCCAAAAAGAAGTTAGTCAAGTTCAGCAAACTATGGGAACAATTCTCCCAAGAAGAAGCTCGAATAGTAGCTCAAGAAGAAAATATGGGAAGGTAAGATCAAGCTCTCACGATACATTCCAAGAAAACCAGAAGAAGTTCTCATCACCCCAGAGGTAAGCACTTTCACAAAGATAACACTAGAAAAGATTTGTCTAGAATCAGATGTTATACATGTGACGAGAAAGGACACTATGCTAGAGAATGTCCTAGAAACAAAAATGTATCTCACAAGAAGAAGGAAAACAAGAGAAGACATCATGGCCATGCTGTAGAGGATGATGAACCTTATACAAAGAGAATCAGACATGAAAGTGATGATTCCTCAAGTGATGAAGAATATCTTTTGATTTTCTCTCTCGTGGGAAACATTACACATGGAAGCAATTATTGGTTTATAGACAGTGGGGCTTCCAAACATATGACAGGATTCAAAGAATCCTTTGTGAAACTATCAGAACATGAATCACCACACAAGGTGAAACTTGGAGATGAATACCAGTATCCAAGAAAACGTAGTGGGGAATCCTCCTATAAGTTAGACTCTCAAAATTCTATGGCAAGGAAGGATGTCTTGTTTGTACCAGGACTAAAGAAGAACCTCCTCTCCATATCTACATTAGATGCAAAAGGCATGAGGGTTGCATTTATATATGGCCAAGTTATCATGTGGCCAAAGGGAAAGACTATTAATGATGCAGTAGTGATTGGGGAATAAGAGGGAGGTCTATACAAATTGAAGGGCCATCCAGAACAAGCCTTGGTCCATGACACAGTAGAGCCAAATGAAATTTGGCATAGAAGGCTTGCACATGTGCATTATAGAAAAATACCACTTGCAAGCAAAGTTGTTGAAGGTATTCCATAAATTTAAGCAAAACATGATGGAGTCTGCAAAGGATGTGCGAAAGGAAAGAACACAAAGAAGAAATTTCCAAGTAGCGAGAGCAAGGCAAAATGAATCTTAGAAGTCATCCACTCTGATGTATGCAGTCCAATGTCATCAAGTTCATTAAGCAGGTATGTATACTATGTTTCTTGTATTGATGATTTTTATAGGAAGACATGGATATACTTCATGAAGAACAAAGATGAAGTTTTCAGCAAATTCAAGGAATTCAAATCCTTCATTGAGAACCACACTGAAAAGAATATCAAGACCTTTCGATCAGATAATGGCGGAGAATTCACATCAAATGAATTCAAAAAGTTATGCAAAGACTTAGGGAATAATAGGGAGTTATCCACTCCATATAATACACAACAGAATGGGATTGCAGAAAGGAAGAATAGAACTCTCATGGAAGCTGCAAGAGCAATGCTTCATGATCAAGATCTTCCCATGAATCTTATGGTAGAGGCTACCAAAACAACAGTGCATGTACAGAACCATACTCCACAAAGAGTACTCAAGAACAAGACACCTGAAGAAGTCTTTTCTGACAAGAAACCAGAAGTCAGCCATCTCAGAATATTCAGCTGTCCAGTGTACATACACATTCCAAAAGAAAAGAGGACAAAATTAGATCCTTCACGAAAGAAGGGTATATTTGTGGGATACTTTAAAAGCTCGAAGGCTTACAAAATATACTTCCCATGATTCAAGAAGATCGACATCAGTAGGGATGTAACATTTGATGAAGACTCAGCCTACAACAAATCCAGAAAGAGGATTGTTGAAGAACCTGAAGAAATAGAAGCACCCAGAATTCATGACACAACCATGAATGAAGAAATTCAAGAAGAAGATCAAGAATTTGAAGAACCTCAAGAACCTGTAGATCCACCTCAGAAGAAGAATCCTCATAAGAGGAAACTTGCTTGGGTACAAGAAGCTATCCAAGGTGCAGAAATATATGGGGCTCCAGAAGAGAATCACAAAGAAAGAAATAGGACCAGGTCTTGCTCCTAGTATGTAGAATTATTATGTGATTTCATCGATAAAGAACCTTCCAACTATGAAGAAGTGGCATAAAGGAAAGAATGGAAGGATGCTATGATTGAAGAGTATCAATCAATCATGAAGAGTGATGTTTGGGATGTTGTCCCAAGACTAGAAGGGAAATCGGTTGTAACTTCCAAATGGATGTACAAGATCAAGCATGCTACAGACGGCAACATAGAAAAATATAAAGCAAGATTTGTTGCTCATGGCTTCTCCAAGAAAGAAGGAACGGATTATGAAGAAACTTTTGCACTTATAGCTAGATACACTTCCATCATATCAGTACTTGATCTAGCTGTAGTGATGAAATGGAAGATACACCAGATGGATGTCAAGATTGCTTTCTTGAATGGTGTAGTGGAAGAGGAATTGTATGTGGAGCAGCCACTTAGTTTTGAAACACATGATAGGGAGACTCATGTGTATAGATGGAAGAAAGCCCTGTACTATTTGAAACAAGCACCCAAGACATGGTATGACATAATTGACAGCTTTCTATCCAGTTTGGGCGTTACCAAGAGTAAAGCAGATTCCAACCTTTACTACAAGGTTGAATATGGCAACCTAGTGATGCTCCTACTGTATGTATATGATCTATTTGTAATAGGTATGGATGGGTTTATTTCTGATATGAAGAGGAAGTTTGCTTCCAAGTTCGAAATGAAAGACTTGGGTATGATGCATTATTTTGTAGGCATGGAGGTGTGGCAGAATGCAGATGGAATTTTTCTTGAACAAGGGAAATATACGGTAGAGATCTTGAAGAGATTTGGGATGATGGAATACAAGGACATGACCACACCTATGGAATCAAAACTAAATCTATTAAATGATGCTTCATCAGAAGCGGTTGATTCTATGATGTATTGTTAGATGATTGGGTCCTTGATGTACCTAATGAACACAAGACCAGATATTTTCTTTGCTATGAACACCTTGAGCTAGTTCCTGACAGAAACGAGACATGTTCACTTGGTTGCTACAAAGCATATTCTTAGGTACATGAGGGGTACAGTTGATTATGGACTCAAGTATGAGGCAAGTTAGAAGATTAACCTAGAGGGTTATGTTGATTCATATTGGGCAAGAAGTTCCATCGATGGGAAGAGAACTTTAGGGTGTTTCTTTAGTATAGGATCAGGTGTGATCTCTTGGTTTAACAGGAAGCAGTCCTGTGTGGCACTGAGTATAGCAGAAGCAGAGAATGTCGTAGCTTGTTCAGCTAGTTGTGAGGCAGTATGGCTAAGGAAGATACTGTCTGGTTTATTTGATCTCTAGCTAGATGCTACTTGTATATACTACGACAACCAAAATTGTGTTAAGTTTTCAAAGAACCTGTTGTTCCATGACAGGTCGAAGCATATCGAGATCAAATATCACTATATCAGGGATATGGTGCATAGAGGAGTAGTGAAGCTCCAGCATGTTGTGATATAGGAACATATAGCTGATGTGTTGACAAATCCATTGGCCAGAGTGAAGTTTGAATACTTTAGGGAGAAGCTTGGTGTTCTCGAGATCGAGGTTCCCTCCAAAGGGAAGTGATGATTCCATGAGCCATTCTGACATGGTGAGAGGATTGGTTCCTTCCATGGTCAGATGTAAGGGTTGAGCCATTCTATCATGGTGAGAGGATTGGTTCCTTCCATGGTCAGATGTAAGGGTTGAGCCATTCTATCATGGTGAGAGGATTGGTTCCTTCCATGTCAGATGTGAGTGTTGAGCCATTCTAATATGACTGTAGGATTGCTTCCTACATTATAAAATATAAGTGCTAAATGCCATTCTTGGAATGGAGGCACCTAGTCAGTTACCAGGAAAGTTCACTCTGGGACTGAGAGCCATTTTGATATGACTGTGGGATGTGTTCTCACATGATCAAATATGAGTGCATGGCCATTCTAATGTGATTGAGGGATGTGTTCCCACTTGATCAGATATAAGGGATGATGCCATTCTCTGGGAGAGTGGAGGCACCTGGTCAGTTATGAGGAATCCTCAGGCTAGGGCTGGGATTCATTCTGATGTGATTGTGGGATTGGTTCCCACATTATCATATGCAAGTGGAGATCCTTTCCACATATGATAATAGGTGTGTTCTATCATGCTGGTGGATGTGAGTGCTGAACTTTCCACAGATGATAGTAGGTGTGTCCTATCATGCTGGTGGATGTGAGTGCTGTGCCTTTTCACAGATGGTAGTAGGTGATTCCTACCATGCTGGTGATTGTAAGTGATGTTCCTTTCCACATATGGTAGTAGGTGTGTCCTACCATGATAGTGAATGTGAGTGCTGTGCCTTTCCACAGATGGTAGTAGGTGTGTCCGACCATGCTAGTGGATGCAAGTGATGAGCCTTTCCACAGATGATAGTAGGTGTGTCCTATCATGCTGGTGGATGTGAGTGCTGTGCCTTTTCACAGATGATAGTAGGCGTGTCTTATCATGCTGGTGAATGTAAGTGTTGGGCCTTTCTGACATGGTTGTTGGATGTGTTCCCGCATGGTCAGATGTGAGTGCTAGGCATGCCTTTCTGATATGGTGTTGGATGTGTTCCTCCCATGGTTAGATGTAAGTGTTGGGTGGGCCATTTTGACTTAGGCTCAGATATAAGCGGTGAAGAATACCTACATGGAGGCTAGGCCTACAACCAGCATGAAAAAGGGTTGCCTCTGTATAACTTCTTGTGATGAGAAGAATCATGAGATAGCACCCATGATGATCATATAGATCGAGTGATGATATAGATCTAGTGATGATGATGCATATCAAGTGATGATCCAGATCCAGTGATGATCAATATCGAGTAATGATCTAGATCCGAAGATGAAGATGACTTAAAGATGAAGATAACTTGAAGATGAATATGACTTGAAGATGACGATGACTTGATAATTATCAAGATGATATAGAGAAGAAGACTTGTGCTGATAAATTGTGTCGAGAGAATACCTTCCTAGTTAAGAGGGAGTGTTAATGTATTTGTAAGTTTAAAATGTATTCATCCATATATCTTATGTATTGTACCCTTATGTTTATTCTGGGATGTGTCTGTAATGTATTTGAGTCATGTCATGCCCCGATGTTCCCATCAAAAGGTTCCATAATGTAAACAAGTCATGTCAAGTCATTGTGGGTAACCCTCATATTGATCAAGGGTTAAAGTCCCCGCAGTTTCGGGGAACTAGGTTTATTAGACTCTCCTAGAGAAGTCGGCCCTAGTAAGTTATTGTCAAGTCAAGAATTAGTATAAACAGAGAGTGAGTCTCTCTATTTATCACACACTCACTCACACTTAGTTGTAGCGCATAGCTAAGGAAGAAGAAGCTGTTGGGGCTAGGAAGAAAGAGGCTACTGATTTCGGGAGATCATCTTACTGTTTTGGGGTTTTACTTTTGGTGTTGATTCTATCTCTAAGGAAGTTGTGGGGTTTTCTACATTTATGGTTTCCCCTAGGAAAAACACTGTGTTCATTGTCTCTTGTGTTTGATTTTTCTGCTTGTTATTATCTCAGTTAAAGATCCTAATATAATGCTAGCTTAATGTTAAAAATCTAACACAAGTAGGTTGCACCAGTGTTCAACAATTATTCATATTCTCCATGTTCACAACATCATCCCTTTTGGTACATCGAACACTTCCTCCTTTCCTGACTTACCATTATGGAGTTTCTATTGAGCTCTTTTCGGACTCCTTAAAGAATGAAAAGACTGCCAACTACGCTTGCTTCCTTTCACGCTTGCTAAAGTATTTGAAGGGGCATCTATGTCTCCTCGTTTATCTCCTTTTTCAGACTACATGGACTACTTAAAATAGAAGGACCACCCTAGCACCTTCCGAATAGGAACGTTTCCCTTTGTATCCTTTTATGATTTTTCATACATTGAGACTGTAACTTACCAAAAATATCACTCATGGGTTGTATTTAATCTCTTTTTCCATCCTTCTCGTAAATAAAATATCATCAAGTAAACTTGGTTTCACTCATGATTGTAAAGGTATTCAAACAACCGTCTAATCAGTATAGGTTTAACCTATTTGAGCCTGGTTGGACTAACTACAAAAAATAAGTTTCTCTTCCCCTTTTAGCTTGGAGAGATCTCCTGTGTACACATTTATCTTTTTTTCGAGTTAGGAGACTACTGCACGAAAAGATACCCACTAGAGTCTTCTTCCTGTTTTCAGACTCTCTAAACATGAAAACACTATTGAGAATTTATCGTCTCAGGATCAACAAAAATCCATGAGATAGTATCATATTGAGAATACTTGTATCACTTTTTCGTTCTCCTTAAACTAAGAAGAAGACCCAAATGGTGCCTTTTGGCACCACACACATATTACATATAGTCTCCAATTATGGAAGCTTCCCCCCATGGGCCTGCCTTTATTCAGAGTACTCTATGATGAGTCTCCCTTGGATCCCTTGGATACCACTTGTGTAGTTACGTACCCAAGTATGCCTCCATTGCAGTCATCCTCCTCATTCCACAACTATGATCCCCTCCTCTTAGTTCAGTAGCATATGATTCCTGGTCAGCCCTATTGTCTTACTCTAAACAAAGGAATTTTGCGTCCCCTAAACTCCCCTGTCCCTGTTACCATTTCAGTGTCACAATATTGTTATTTTTCCATACATCTTGTTGTCTTTCTTGTGCTTCTATCATCGTCAACAAATCTGTTCTAGAGGATAGACCCAAAGGTCGATGTATCGTGGTTTCATCTACCTCATTGATGAGTTCCTTGGACCGCTTGATAGGAGTCCTTAGTTTCTTTCTAGTTGGTTGTGTCTCACGTGCTCGACTTAAACTCCATCATCGCACTATTGAGATTTGTATAGGGTATTGGTTCCTTCATTATTTGGTCGAAGACCCCGGTTGTCACTTGACTCTAGCACATTGGTGAGTCTATTCTTAGGACCCAAACAATTTCATCTTCCTTGTGATTTATAGGGTGTGTTGGTGATAGTTTTTGAAACCCCCTCAATGTCATGATTCCATGTATATACAATACTTGATCTTTTTTATTGTACCTCAAAGATTCTGACTCTCAGTCATTGAGTCCATACATACATTAGAAGAAATTTCAACTCAAAATGGGCCTTTTAACTTTGATTCAAATTCCATGTCATCATGTGTTAGCCAATGAAATTTATTTAAATTTGAAATACCGTATAGGTCTTAAACACCTTTTTAATATAAATTTGGGGATAGGTATCATAAAAAAAACTACATTTTTTGTTTGTATTTTCGACATATCTCCTTGTGTTTTTACTCAAATTTTGATCGAGAGAGCTCGTTGGATGCAGAATTAAATTCCACATCCAACGATTACCCACTCGGCATACTTTTGATGGACCTATCTACCACAAAAACAATAAATACCTAAAAAAACGTGATGATGACCACCCAAAAAACAAGAAATACCTAAAAAAACATGATGATGGCATCATCACGTTTTTTCAGGTATTTCTTATTTTTGGGGTAGAGTAGTCCATCAAATGTATGCCGAGTGGGTACTCGTTGTATGTGTAATTTAATTTCACATCCAATGAGCTTTCCCGATCGAAATTTGAGTAAAATCACGGGGAGATATGTCAAAAATACAAACAAAAAAGTAGTTTTTTTCTTTTCTTCAAAATTAATAAATATTATTTTATTATTTTAACTATTATTTTATTAATTATTTTTAGGAGGCCCATTTTGAGTTGAAATTTCCTCTAATGTCTATACACCTTCAAATCCAGTAGAGCATCAGTTGTTATGATATTGCGTTATACGAGAAAGCTACTGTTCCTATGTACCAGTTCTTCATATCAGTATTTATATTCAGCCTCCCATTGAGGCCACCATTGTGTAATACCAATTGTATATATTGTATATACGTATTGATAGACTCCCATTGTTTGAGCCTTTATCCCCATTTTTTATTGAAACATTGTTATGAGCATGGGTATGCCTACCTCGTCCATATACATGTTTGATATTATATGTACCTCATCCATTTTTAGAAGAAATAAAAACAAAAAGCCACTGCATTTCGAATGAGGAGACTCCACTCCTACGGGATCCTCTCTGGTATCTCCACCATTTTTACCATTTCTCCTTTGATCCTATGATGACTATCACCCATACAATTAGCTCCTTCCCTCACACATTAGGGGTAGTCTATTAACACCAAAAACTATTCACCTAACTATGGTCCAAACCATAATTATACATCATTATCCCACCATTATTTTCTCCATTTTGACCTTCACAACTAAAATTCCTCTAAATCTAGTCCAAAACATTACTATTCCTCGCCCCCGTAAATGAAGGGAAGTTGAGAATTTATTTTGACTTATCCCCACTCTCTCCAAAAAGGATAAAAATAAATCCTAAAAGGACAACGGGTCAAAAACCATGGACAAATAAATACCATGCATCAAAAAAACCTTGGATAACCCTATAAATACATTGTGAAGGTCTCCCAAAAAACACTTTTTAATTTTGTTAATCAATTTTTCACCTTTCTCCATTGCTCCTTCATTTTTACCATATCATTCCCACGGTGTATGTGGAGCTTTCTCCATACCCTCTTGGATCCATTCCCCCTTTTTGAAAACCATTAGTGGAGACGACTTGAGAACCATACCATGGAGTTGGTGGACCATTTCCTCAAACGACTTTAGTGGGCCACATTACTGAAAGCTATGTTTGTTCTTGTTTTTCATTAGTTAGAAAATATATACAAAAAACTATAAAAATATGTTGTTGTTGTTTTTATCTATTATTGCAAGACGAATTTGAAAAATTTCTCACACAATGAACCTTAGCCTATGATCTGGCTGATATAGGTTAGGTGCTTTTAGATGTGATTCCATGAAGGTGGGTAACACTTTTTGGCCAAATTTGGAGATGAAAACATAATTTTTCACTCATGTGCTAGATAGAATCCCTTGAAACACATATATTCCATGTGAATTTTGACTTGCAGTAAAAAAACAAATTGTAGAATATTATGTTGGATTCCCAATGATATTTAAAAATATATATATTTCAATGTCATTTAATGTGTGAAATTTCGCATTTTATGATTTGTGAGACCTTAAAAATTTGAAGAAGTTAATAAGTGGCTCATGTCCCACCCCAATAATTCAATCTTACATTAATAATTTAAAATATATATGAGCACGATCTACACAAAATACACTGTGGTCTGCATACCTTTTTGTTAATTTATTTTGTAGTATACAATTATTTATTATTTTTTGAAAGTGACCACATTTGATTTCCACATCATTTTTTACACGTGTGTCCATCCTAGCTTTTTTTTCATCGTTTTAAAAAATTGAAAAAACGAAGATACCCTTTTGAAGAGGACGTGCCGATGGTTGGGCTCTGCATTTTTAAGAAATTTTTGGATGTGTATTTTTTTCCCTATGGATTTTTCTTTGAGCTGCTTCGAATTTGTTGTCAATTTTTCTAAGTGTAAGTTTTAGAATGAATCAACAAAAAACCCATATGAATGCCAAAATGCATGCATGATACCTCAATGGATAGATGATTTGGTGATGAATCTATCAGTATAAACTCTGCTTAGTTATGTTCCATGAATAGCATGGTTTACACCCCTGGAAGACATAGAGAAATATTGATTAGCCTGTAAGAGGGATGATTCTCTGTTTTTAGGCCCTCGATCGTGGTATGCAGTTCAATCAAGGTATTCAAATCCATTGGGTGGGGTTTTGATAGTATCTTGATCAAGGGTTTATTACACCCTCGATCAAGGGTCTATAAAACCCTCGATCGAGCTATTGTTAAAACCTCGGTTGAGGGTACCTCCAGCCTCTTTTTATAAATAGTTTTGCACAAGGACCTCGATCAAGCTATCTAGCTCGATCGAGGTCTTTACACCTCAATTGGGGTTTTCTTAAACCCTCGATCGAGCTTCTGCTAAATCCTCAATCAATTTTCTAACACCTTGATTGAGGTTTTAGTAGAAGGTCAATCGAGGGTTTAGCAGAAGCTCGATCATGGGTTTAAAAATTGCTCGATCGAGGTGCATTTTTGCGTTTTTGCCTGAAGTGCCTTGCCAAAATGTGTAACCTATCTCCATGGATTCACCCAGTAGGGGATAAATCCACACCACAATTTCTTATCACTATGAATAGTGATGTGTCTCACTGTTGTGCTCACAAAATGAAGCTAGGAAGGATAAATACACAGTTTTGCAAGGAATTGGATGTAAACCAATGTTTCCCAATTTCCAAGTGTTAGAAATTAATGAAAGTTGTGGTATTGATGTGATAGCTGGCTCGTGGATGCATCGGTATCATCTTGGGGGTGGTGTTTTCTAAGAAAATGTGAGAAAAAATTTCTATGTTTGCGTGGTGCATTCTTCACATGAAGTTAGTTTCCAAATTCAATTATTTTCACTTAAGTATCATTACTAAAAATTCTAATGTCATTCCTGAATGAGAATGGGTCAAAAACCATGGAAAAATACCATTCACAATAAAATACCATGGGTCAAAAAAACCTTTGATCACTTTATAAATACATTGTGAAGGTCTCCCAAAAAACACTTTTGAAGTTTTGTTCAATTTTTCACCTTTCTCCATTGCTCCCCCATTTTTACCATATCATTCCCATGGTGTATGTTGAGATTTCTCCATACCCTCTTGGATCCATTCCCAATTTTTGACAACCATTAGTGGATAATACTTGAGAACCATACCATGGAGTTGGTGGACCATTTCCTCAAATGATTGTAGTGGCCCACATTACTTAAAGCTATGCTTGTTCTTGTTTTTCATTAGTTAGAAAAAATATATAAAACACATAAAAATATTGTTGTCGTTGTTATTGTTTATTATTGCAAGATGAGGTTGAGAAATCCCTTGCACCATGAACTCTACCCTATGATACAGATGATCTAGAGTAGGTGCTTTTGCAAGTGATTCCATGAAGGTGGGTAACACATTTTGGCCAAATTTGGCGATGAAAACCTAATTTTTTACTCATGTGCTAGATATAATCCCTCGAAACACATATATGCCATGTGAGTTTTGACTTGCAGTAAAAAAAAAATTGTAGATAATATGTTGGCTTCCCAATGATTTTTAAAAAAAAAAATTCCGATGTCATTTAATGTGTGAAATTTCNTTTGAAGAAGTTAATTAGTGGCTCATGTCCCACCCCAATAATTCAATATTACACTAATAATATATATATATATATATATATATATATATATATATGAGCATGATCTACACAAAATGGACTGTGGTCTCCATATTTTTTTGTTAATTTATTTTGCAACATACAATTATTTATTTTTTTCGAAAGTGACCAGATCTAATTTCAGCATCATTTTATACACGTGTGTCCATCCCAGTGTTTTTTTCACTATTTTAAAAAATTGAAAAACCAAATTTACCGTTTTGAAGAGGATGCTTCGATGTGTGGGTTGTGCATTTTTAATAAATGTTTGTATGTATTTTTTACCCTATGGATTTTTGTTTGAGCTACTTTGAATTTGTTGTCAGGTTTTCTTAGTGTAAGTTTTAGAATGAATTAAAAAAAAACCCATATGAATTCCAAAATGCATGCATGATACCTCAATGGATTGAGGATTCGGTGATGAATCTATCGGTACAAAATATGCTCAGTTATGTGCCATGAATAGCAGGGTTTACAGCCAAGCCATAAAGAAATATTGATTTTCCTATAAGAGGGCTAATTCCCTATTTTCAGGCCCTCAATCAAGGTATGTAGCATGATGGAGGTATTCAAACATATTGACCTAGGTTTTAACATTAGCTCGATCTACGGTTTATTAGACCCTCGAACGAGGGTCTAATAAACCCTCGATCGAGCTACTGTTAAAACCTCGGTTGAGGTTCCTTGCAGCCTCTTTTAATAAAAACATTTTCACAAGGACCTCGATCGAGCTCTTAACACATTGATCAAGGTTTCTTAAACCATGGATCGAGATTCTACTAAACCCTCAATCTAGCTTATAACACGTTAATCGAGGGTTTAGCAGAAGCTCGATCGAGGGTTTAAAAATTGCTCGATCGAGGTACATTTTTGTGTTTTTTCTAGAAGCCCCTTGCTAAAAACTGTAACCCATATCCATGGACATAGCTAGTAGCGGATAAATCCACACTACAATTTCTTATCACTGTGAATAGTGACGTGTCTCATTATTGTACTCACAGAATGAAGCTAGGAAGGATAAATACGCAGTATTGTGAGGAATTGGATGTAAACCAATGTTTCTTGATTTCCAAGTGTTAGAACTTAATGAAATTTATGGTACTGGTGTGATACCTGACTCATGGATGCATGGGTATCATCTTCGGTGTGGTGTTTTGCTAAGATAATGTGATAAAAATTTCCTATGGTTGCATGGTGCATTCCTCACATGAAGTTAGCCTCCAAGTTCAATTATTTTCACATAAGTATCATTACTAAAAATTCTAATGTCATTCCTTAAAGAGAATGGGTCAAAAACCATGGAAAAAGACCATGCACATTAAAATACCATAGGTCAATGCCATGGATTAAAAAAAACCTTGGATCACCCTATAAATACATTGTGAAGGTCTCCCAAAAAACACTTTTGAATTTTTGATCAATTTTTCACCTTTCTCCATTGCTCCCCCATTTTTACCATATCATTCCCACGATGTATGTTGAGCTTTCTCCATACCCTCTTGGATCCATTCCCCCTTTTTGACAACCATTAGTGGAGATGACTCGAGAACCATACCATGGAGTTGGTGGACCATTTCATCAAACGACTATAGTGGCCCACATTACTGAAAGCTATGCTTGTTCTTGCTTTTCACCAGTTAGAAAAAATATATAAAAAACCATAAAAATATTATTGCTGTTGTTATTGTCTATTATTACAAGACGAGGCTGATAAATCCCTTGCACCATGAACTCTACCCTATGATACGACTGATCTAGGTTATGCTGTTTTGCACGTGATTCCATGAAGGTGGATGACACTTTTTGGCCAAATTTGGCGATGAAAACCTAATTTTTTACTCATGTGCTAGATAGAAGCCCTCGAAACACATATATGCTGTGTGAATTTCGACTTGAAGTATAAAAAAAATAATTGTAGAATATTATGTGTCTCCATCCCATCTTTTTTTTCATTGTTTTCAAAAATTGGAAAACGAAATATACCTTTTTGAAGAGTACATGCCGATGTATGGGCTGTGCATTTTTAAGAAATTCTTGGACCTCGATTGAGGTTTTGTTAAACCGTTGATCAAGTTTCTGCTAAACCCTCGATCAAGCTTCTAACACCTCAATCGAGGGTTTAGCAGAAGCTCAATCGAGGGTTTAAAAATTGCTCTATCGAGGTACATTTTTATATCTTTTCCAAAATTTCCTTACCAAAAAGTGTATCCCATCTCCATGGATGCACCCAGTACAGGATAAATCCACACTACAATTTCTTATCACTATGAATAGTGATGTGTCTCACTGTTGTGCTCATAGAATGAAGCTAGGAAGGGTAAATACATAGTTTTGCAAGGAATTGGATGTAAACCAATGTTTCCTGATTTCAAAGTGTTAGAACTTAATGAAAGTTATGGTACTGCTATGATACCCAGCTCGGGGATTCATGGGTATCATCTTGGGGGTTCTTTCTTGCTAAGAGAATGTGAGAAAAATTTCCTACAGTTGCATGGTGTATTCCTCAAATGAAGTTAGTTTCCAAATTCAATTATTTTCACATAAATATCATCACTAAAAATTATAATGCCATTCCTTAATGGTAAATTCATGGATGTAATTGAATTTTATGGTTAACTATTCAATTTCCATGTATGGAATGCGCTTGATGAAATAACAATTCACTACAACAAATCTTGGAATTAGCGTCCCATTTAATGTCCCTTTTTAGTGTAATTTTTTTTTATATTGAGTGGTCAAACTATACGCTAAATGGGACGCATCATGGACAAAACTTAAAGCATCTCAAAAATTGTCTTTTTTTGCTTCCTAAATAGCATCCTTTATGACATCCAAAATAGCATATCTATTTTTGATTCCATAATAGCATCCAAATTTGATTCGTAAACAACGTCAAGGTTTGATTCCAAACTAGCGTCCAACTTTGCTTCCTAAACAACGTCGAGGTTTGCTTCCTAAATAACGTCCTACTTTGCTTCCTAGCGAGTGTACACTTTTGCTTCTTAAATGGAACGCCCGTTAGTGCCATATTTGCATCCTTAATAGCACCATGTTAGCATCCAAATTAGCATCCAATATTGCGTCCATTTTTTCTACCACTTTAGCATCCCATTTTGCACCATGTTTTACTTCCAAATATGTGCCATTTTTCGCTTCCAAATTTGCACCAATTTTTTCTTCCTTTTTTGCATTGTGTTTTGCTACCAAAATGATGCCAAATATTTCTTGTATTGTTGCACCATATTTTTCTTCCTATGTAGTGCCATGTTTTGCGTCCAAAGTAACGTCTTATTTTGCTACCATATCAACGCCATGTTTGGCTTCATCATTAGCGCCATGTGTTGCATCCTTTTTAATGCCTAGTTTCGTGCCTCTCATGTTTTAGTCACTAATTTAATATTTTTAGTATTTAACCAATATTATAATATCATTAGGGCATGGAGGAATTGAACCACCAACCTCCTGCTTGTAAGGCAGGCGCTCTTCCATTGAGCTAGAACCCTTTAAGAATGTAGGGTCCTAACTTACAGAGTCCTCTATAATGGAAAAAAGGATCAATGCATAACTTTGAGGATCTAATGGTTGACCAAGGCAACAGAGAAGAGGCTTTTGTAATACCAGAAAGGACACTCATCAACATTAACAGTGTTGCATGTATTAGAATATGACAATGTAATAGTACCAATTTGGTTACCTAAACACATGTAGCTTGGGCATTCTGGTTATATCATGACCTGATAAGGAAAGTGATCAGCAATACATGTTAGTGCATGAACATGACCAGAGAAAAAATAAATATTCCACCAGTCTAGCTAGCAGCCAAATTATGACAACCTAGTTACAAACATGTAATATCTTGCATCTTATTCTAGTAGACGGACAATTCTACTGTTGGTCCTAGTTGCATGTGATTACACATGAGATAAGTTATAGCTTATGCACCAACAAAGTTACCTGCATAATATCATTTCTAACAGAGTGGGGAAACAAGAGTGAAAACAAAGAGAGTGTGCCTTGAAACATATTTTATATCATTGCAATGAATTGTGAATCGTCGATTCAAGCATTTAAAATCATGAGAATTGAGAATTAATTGCAGAAATACAACTCGGAGATAGCATGAGTGCTATAAGGAAAATTAATTCCAATGTCTTTAAATATATGTACGGAACATTAGGAATAGAGCACTCACTAAATATGTCAGGGGGTGGAGGTTGAAGGTATTATGGAAGGAATTTTTAGTGGAAACAACATACACTAAGAATGTACAATATCTTCCTAAACATAAAAAATGGTGAGTACAAAAGAGTAATGTGGCTGAACTACATTATGATAAGGGTACTCATTATGATGAAGGGATCAAAGGGATAAAAAATAAAGTTTAGAGAAAATACTAGTACCATTTCTAAAATACTAACCATTCCGAGAGCTCCCTATGAACGGTTTGTTGGTGCCCATTTCTTGTCATTTTCTGGGAAATTTTCCAGGTTGTATCCTTTAGGAGATGGGTCATTCCCATAAAAAAATGTAGTAACAACCATTTCAGTCTGTAGAGCATATTTTATGCACTCATTTGGATATAGAGGAAACGAGCGTAAAGTTTAAGAAAAACCAACAAGAAGCTTAGGTTATTCTAACCTAATATATTTCTAGTAATCAAATACTTAACAGAAGTCATCTATGATAATTCATCTAGTTATCAGTGAGAAGCTAAAGTTACCAGGATATCAATAGATATATGTACAGATATGAGAACAAATTGGATACAATATGGTTGGATATGCATATATAAAAATACATGTAAAATATGTGTGAGCATTTATAATTCTTGGAATATAACTAAATTCCTATATTAATATTAAACCATCGTATGTAAAAAATACATAAAAATAATTCTTGTCACTTTACATATTATATATCACATCATATCATCACTCATTCAAAATATCATGTAATAAATTCATTATCTTCATGTGAGTGTTGAAGTTCCACATTGCTAATATCTTATAGTGAGAAGAGACGTATAAGGATGAGGTGGATCCATATGCGTATACTCCACCAGTAGAAGCTTATGTTATCATTTACTGTTTTACCAAATTAAGTTGAGTGCAATCAAATACATGCAACTCAGTTAATTTTGGTTCGACACCCCCATCCTAGTAGACCCCTTCCTATAATTTACTCTCTTATGTAATAAAAGGTGGAGGTTGGAATGAAGTTATGAACATTACAAAATCCTTGGCCTACATTGATTCCAATACAGTGCATTGCATGAATGAAGCAATAAATATTTCACTTCCTCTCAATTGATAACAAAAAGATGACCTGTGAAAAGAATCCTAATAACTAAAGTATCAAGATCACCCCATTCAATCAGCTTCATGATTTTTCCATCTGTAGTTTCCACATCCACATACATGCCCTAAGTTTTAAATATAAGAGTGCCGAAATTTCTAGCAGACCTCCATGGCAAATCTGGGATTTTAAAGCATGCTCATCAAGGCCTTCTTGTCTCCAAATACAATTTACTTATTTTCTTTGTTTGATAGTTTTCTTCCTGGAAATAAAATAATATCAACATGATTGAACCTAGAATTCAATGTAGATGCCTAAAGATGTAAAAGCAACAAATTTATGATCTCCTTCTATCTTTCAGTAACTATTTCCCACTTATCATGATAGAATCTTTCCTCTAGGTCCTGCTATTTTGCATTAATTACATCCATCATCTTGTCCAACAGGATATCTATATGCCCTGATCCCTCACACACCTTTCCAACAAGGGTGCAGCCATGTCAGTATAGAAAATGATGGATTCCAGACTCCAAACAACACAAGCATCAAAGATCACCAAGTTGACCAAGCAAAATTTTGCCTCCACATGCCTTTATAATACAATGGGAGGGAAGGTATCCCGATTCTCAACAACTTTATCAAATTTAGAGAGGGAGGGGGGAGAAGAGATATTTTTGAGCTACCATAGGCAAATGATGGATAACAATGATTCAAAGAAAAGTCATGAAGTTTGCAGTAGCCCACCAGTTATCATGAAGAATCAATATATGCATAGTTTAAGTTCTATCTGTTTGAGAGGACCTCTACACAACACAAACATCACTGATTACAATGCTAGATAAAATTCAAATTCACCTCTGGCAGCTAATTCAAGACAATGTAGAAAGCAAACCAAGTTTTGAGAAACCTTGAAAAGTTTCAACCTATCAAAAAATAAAAAGTAAAATAACAGATTTATACAAAATCAAAATACGTACATACCTTTATGAGCTGCAATTTCATAAATTGCCAATAAATGGCCTGGAAAATATATTGGCTTTTGATAAATACCCAGATCTAATTTATGATGATCTATTCTAATCCAGTCAATATTCCCCATCTTACTCAACAAAGGTTGATAGCAAGTACCACACAAAACCAGGAAATATATTTGTTATGTGTATCTTCCATAATGGTACAATCAAGCCTCCTACTTTGAAAGTAATTATGTTTTCTTTGATTGCTTGAACAACATTAGCTAAGGCCACCATTTAATTGCGTCAAAGAGTATGTTAGAAATAAATTGGGTATTTTTCTCCAACTTATTGCAATATACAACATCCTAATCTATGTTATCTATGCACATCATAAGCTGAATATGATGTTATCTAGTATGAAACAGAGAATTCTTTTTCTGCATTTAGAAATTTTCCAGGGATAGTCTCATTCTTAATTTCATATGGAAGCAGAAAATGAGCATCAAAACTCAGTATTCCTACAGCTTCTTGCTTGTGCCAAGCTGGATGGTGTTTTATGACAAATCCATATGATGGGGATTCATCAGGAGAATCTTCATCCAACTGCATTAAAGAATTCAAATCCAGAACGTGATAATTATCACTTATTTCTAGATGATTGTTTGTAGGCCTCCTAGTGGACTTGCTATTTATGGACTCTTGCTTAGAATAAGAGGCCCATTCATATTTTGGGGAGGCTTGTTCAAACCTAGGAGATTCCCATTCAATGTTGTGACCTGCAGGAATGGAAAAGTAGCCTGATCCCACTCCCGACGAATAGGTAGTATGGAAGGCTTCTGAATGGAACATCTGCAAAAGAAAGTATAAGAAAAGTTCAGACTTATGCCCAGTGCACCCAAAGGAAAAATTGTAAATTGCAGTTGTGATAATGTGTTCTTCGTAGATTTATAAAGGTACTTTAAAGGGAGATGTATAGAAGAGAAGACTCAATGAGAAAAACCATGACTGCTTGGCACTTGTCATAATGCTATACCAAATTATTAACGAAACTACAAAACATAAAATTATTGATCAATGATAACATGAAATCTCCCTTGATGGAAAGGTTCACAAAAAAAGAGCACAAGGCTTGTAAAGAGTAGACAAATAATGATAGTAAAATTGTTCAATTTACTACTAAAATAATTACAAAATGGTCACCATGATCATGGCAAGGAAAAAATCATAAGGCGAAAAAGATAAGAGAAAACCTCCCCAACATAAAAAATTTCAATCTGAATATAAACATCCCAAAAAATTTCTGAACCAAGTTTTGTATGAAAGCAATGGTCAGGAAAAACGTTTTGATACTTGGAAAAATGGTCAACAAAGTTTAGCCAAAATGACACGTCATGTTTATAGATAACCTTCACATTGTGTCAAATGACTTAATAACATCTTACTAACAGGTAAACATTACACTCTACTCTCAGCATGCTACAAATGTATTTGAAACTGTCAGTACAATTAGGGGTCATTCATATCATGTTCGAATTCGATTCTGAGATATTTTAAGGTGTAATAATGGCACAGCCGCAATTTTCATTGTGTATCATGCAACTGCTATAGTTTTTCATCAATTTTAACAATAATTTTTCCTCCTGTCTAATGATTGAAGATTAAGTATCCTCTTATCTCTGAAACATCCATGAACCGACTCCACATCTTCATCTTTACGTTGGAAGTTATCCATGTATTATTCAGTGGCCTAATTATCTCCCTAGGAAGAGAAAAATTAAGTGCAAGGGGAAGTAAATATTGTTTTATGAAATCTCCTTCAGTTTAAATTCTATTTTAAATTCTACCTCTCTACATGTATTCCGATGGTTTTTTATTGAAAATATGCACTCTAAGTGATTTTCATGCCTAGATGAAACATTGGAGTGTGCAGGAAAAAGAGATTGAAACAGTAGATTATCAGATTTCACATGGTGAGTGATTTTCACTTTCTTAAATCCTAAGTGAATTGGTGACCAATTAAATAAGTTGAAAAATACACAGATAAACCAGTTTGGCAATCTCGCAATGGTTGTAACTGGAACATCTTGCATTGCTCATTGGGGAATAAGCTTGTATTCAATATCAAGAGGGTACAGGGGATTTGGTAACGTTTTCAGTAGTGTTAAGAAAGTTTGTTTCGGATTCCAAGAAGCATTTTGTTTTCTTTTTGGTTCAAGAAGATCCTAAAAGGATCAGATTAACCCAACAAACTTCATTTGTAAGGCGCCATTTGAGTTTCTTCAGCTGAACACCAATTGTTAAGCGGGTGGTAAGTAATTCTTAGTTTTCCTTTTGCATATCTTCATTTGTTTCTGTTTTAGAATTAATTCTTAGTTTTCTCTCTGCATCTATTCAATTGCTTCTGTTTTAGCATTACTAACTTTTACTATATTTGCAGGTTTGCTTCTTTTCACAATTCTTTTGGTCAATAAAGAAAGTTGTTTCATTTTTTTTAGTCTTGATAATTTCAAATTATCTTTTTACATTTCATCTTGGTTATGTAAATCCCATTAAATATTATTTGTATCACAATCTCATTCAATCATACCTCTAGAAAATTGAGGTAAAAGGTGTGAAAAATATTAAAATATCTCAAGTTCTTGCAAAGACCAAAGATTGTAGAAACCCTGATTCCTACTCCTTCCCTATGCAATCCCTAGATGCGAGAATTTTAAATCCTCTATATATAATATATAAGTGATTAGCTCAATCAATTGATACCACATTATATCCTAATATGAGTCAGATATGAATTGAACTGTAGCATGCATCTAGGTTGACCTAGCCAAGTGAAACCCGTTGTGGGTGGGATATATAGCTAGTTTTGTGTGCCTTAGATGATGATTGATTCTACTCTTGCTCAATTTTTTTAAACACCTACATCTAAATGTGAACCTCTAGTATTATTATACACCCAAAAATCATCCTAACAAAAGGAAATCGATCGCATTTATATCAGAACCCACACACCCCAGCGTAAAACCCTTTCCTTGCGAACGTCACTCACATGAAGACTGATATAACTGCCAATTGAAGGGGCATTATTTTAGTATCCCTGAGAAACAAAAAATTAATTAATGGAAGAGGTACTAATAAATAATAATGGTCCAAACGAAGATGACAAATCTCCGCTGTTAATTATGTTGTGCAAAGTTTTCTTAAATGTAGCAAGATACTCCTGAGGTGACATTACTGCACAGGTTGCAATGGGTGGGTGGTTATGGTTCTGATTTAAATATAGAGATTTAATATCTATACATAAAAAAAAAACCATAAAAGAAAGCCGACTTTCGTAGATCGCTCTTGCTCAAACCTTGGATGAAAAAGTAGTGAGTTGGGAAAATATCACAAGCCTTAACAGAAAACTTTACAAATCTATATTGACGAAAATAATGACTAAAATCGTACCCAGGAAAACACAAGCCATGAATTGTATCAGAAATTTGACTGGAAAAATAATGGATGAATATGAAAACTCACCTGGCAGTGGTAGTAGATAAGAGGAAAATATCCCTTTGCAGGTTAAAAACTATGGAACCTTGAGATCAAATGCATATGTCTACCTCAGTCTTCATATCTCCAATACCAGCTGTTATCCTATATACCTTGTGCATTGTAGTGAGATTTGAACACCTAATACAATCATTAGAGGCTCCCGCAAAAAATTCCTTTGCATCCAAACAAGGCCCAAATTTTTTCCTTCAACTCTTGGAAATGACTTGTAATATTCCATGCCTTCCTCACGAACAACATAAATGTGAAGAACACCATCATCACAACCAATTGCCACTCATTGCATCACAAGTTCTTCTTCTTCACTATCAAATCCACTATCAGTGCTTTTTATTCCATTTTCATCATCAACATCATCATCATTATGCCAGCTGGATTCAATCCAAGGATCTCTTGCTCTTTGTAAGGGCTCAACTACCATTTTATATATGGATCCTATAATGGCCTATACAACTGTCTTCTACTATAAAGAACTAGGGTCCCATTCTAAAATGGATCCATCCAAACCAACTTAGAATAAACGACCACATGGATAGGAACTTGAGATTGACTAACACCAGACAAGGGCGAAATTACAGAACCATCACTACCTGGGATTTCTAGTTCCCAGTGCCATCCTACAGAGCTAGGGGCATCATTCCATATTTCAATGGAAGCATCCTCATGGGAAAATGCAACTTCAGATTGGTCAACGCTTGTTGCGAGTGCTACCATAGTCGTCATCTTCCAGTCCATGGACTTGAGTTTGTGAACTTAGACCATCTCCGTAGCTTCAACAAAATACTAGTAAAACCAATTAAAATATTCACCACAGAAGCAAACTTGGGGCCGCAAATGGTTCAAAAGTGTGCCCACCTTCTGTAAAACCCTCGTTAAAACCTTCACAGCCAAAAACCATACAAGGAATATTTTAAAGATGAGTGGGTTTCCTTAACATCGAATACAGTTTGGCTCCAATAACAATACCGAAAGAAGCAGAGACCAGAGGCATTTGAGCTTCAAACTGCTAAATCCCACATACTTTTAAGCAATTTTGGGCCAATAAACTTCAATGTGGCTGCAAAGAGTATGGGAAAAGTTTACATACAAGATTAAGGATTTGTATGGATACAACACTAGGTTATGAAGTTGAAGATTTTGGAGTGACGGGAAGGAATCGATGGAAGGGTTCATGAGAAAATAGTTTGTCAAGGTGGCATCCATGGTGGCTTCGAATAAATGATTATTGCCACAGAGATGCTTATAGGTTTTAAACCCCAGGCCCTTCAAACCCCAAGTTAACGATAGAAAAATAGCTTTAGGGCTCCTAGTTTGATGATCCCCTAGGAAAGAGTGATGTAAGGGGTGGAAACGATCAAAGAGAAGGAATAGAATGCGCGAGAAAAGTAGAATGCACAAGAAAATACGAAAATCTCTGCATATGCAACGTAGGAGATGAATACCCAAAAGCAGGGGAAATGAAACACTGAATTTTTCATGAAATGAATGGAATTATTTTCCAAAATTATGATTCAGTAAGTTGACTCATGGCATAGAATACAAATGATAATGTGTAAATTTGTATGTATTTGGTTTACTTTGAAGCTACCTCTGAAACGTCACTGTGAAATTTAGGAGTACAACATTATGTGAAATTACTAAATTGACATAAATTCTATGGTAAGTAGAGAAAGTGCAACATTTTTAAAAGGCCAAAAATGAGAAGCAAATGCGGTATCTATCTTTTGTTTCAAGATGGAAGTGGCCGTCGTGCGATCCTTCATTGTGGGAGGCATCACCTCAATAAAAAAACATTTTGTTTTCAGAGAGATCACACTAACATTACACAAATCTAAATGAAGGGCCATAAGGTTTGAAGTGAGCATAGATGGATGAAATGAGAAGACTCAAGCCACACGTGAGTGCAATGGCTCCCTCACTTGGGATTAATGAGACAATACTTGTTGTGCATTGGAATGGGTGAATATGCCAAATGGAGCACATGCCTAATTTATCACCAAACAACATTTTAAATTCAAACATTTGCAATATATGTTCAACTTTCTAAGGAAGCCATATTCTTTTTGTGGGGTCCTTATTTTACACTATAATTCCCTTGTCTAACTTGATTGCATCATTAGCAAGTTGATCTGCAATTGAATTGTTGAGATGCGTGAGGTGCATAAGTTTCATGTCATTGAGGCTTTGAAGGTTCCAATTAATACACTCATAATTCTTAGATTGTATATTCACTTCCTTAATTTTTTTTCCTTTATATTCTTTATGACAATAAACGCGTTACTAAAAATTATAATCTGTTGTAGTTGAATACTCTTCACAATTTTTGTACATAGAAGGAAGGTGTACATTTCATCCTAGTTGCTTGTCACCACACCTATACCCATGAAAATTCCATTTCTTCCTTTCCATCAATATCCAAAAAAACCCTACACTTGCCACCCCTTAGCATTACTTATATTATATTATATTAACATAAATTATAATTATAAAAAAAAATATAATCATATTTATGAAACACTCCCAAAGTGGGGAAATGAAAGATACTTTTCTTTCATTTTAGACATATTGAAGTTCTTTTTGGTGATTCATTTCCCTGGATTTTAGGGTGTGCTAGTACTATATATTTTCATTTCATCAAATAATGTTTCCCTACCCAGCTTTATGCTTCACTTCGCTTTGCCTTGATCTCTGCATGTGTATTTCATGGAGACACACATGCAGGCAATGACTCTCACTGGTTTTATTTGATGTCTGGCCTATGTTCAAACTACCTATGGTGGATTTACCTCCTCATGTTCTTTCATTCTCATACTATTGACTAATACTACAAAGCTCTTTTAAAATTTAAAACTTCTGAAAAAGAGACAAATAGCATTGACACTTCATGAATATGTTTCTTAACTCCACTACAAAAAAGGAGGCCGAAAGCTTAACAGAACAATAAAAATAAGTAATATTAGTGAATAACACTATACGAAAGATAAAACAAATCCAAAGTGAAACATTCATTCAGATGGGTTATTTCTAAGTCCACCTCTTCCTCGACCAAGCATATTCATTTTTTTCTAAGTTGGGTTACATTGAATATTCATTATTGCTTTTTCAAATCCTTGCTGATCTTAAATATATGGGATTACTCTTCCTTTTCCCTTTGCTTCTCAACAACCAAGTTTTTGTATACCAAGCACACTCTAAAATTGGGTAAGGAAATGCAAAAGAGAATCATAGTGGATATAATGTAGAATGGGACAACGAAAGGAGCAACATTCTTTTTTGAAGTTGGGTTGTATTGGATATTATCTCGCAAATATTGGCACTCTTGCTTTTAGGATGCAAGTTATGATCTTGTTTTTATTATTTCAATATCGTAGAGACCCTTGTTGTGACCCACAACTCAAACTTACATGGCAGTGTGTTCTTTTGTTGGAGGACTAAAGTCACCGATAGGTGTAGTCACAACACTTCTTTCACCATTGCACAAAGATAAGGGAGACTATTATTGTTGTTAAATGTACAACATCTGTTAAGTTTTCTTATTCCTTAGATGATATTCTAAAGCAATTTAAGATGGTAGGATCACTAAAAGAACAAGTACATTCACACAAGAGAAAAAAATATTTATCCTAAGAAACCATCATGGGGGAGAAATCCCAACAAAACTTCCTCATTATAGAACTCAACCAAAACAGTGTAAAACCCAAGACACCTGCTTCTCTCTTCTTTCTTCCACACTTCTTCTTCTCTATCTTGCAAACTTTCTTGAGTGTATGGAACCGATTGTGAAGCACTAAATACATTCAGTTAAACTCCTAACTAATGGTCAAGCAGTTAGTTAATCAGTTCACATTTAGTTAAAGGAGTTAACACTTGGTGAATTAATGGAGGGCGCATATCTTTGAATTAATGGTGTACTTCTTGTAGCATATTTTGCCTTAGGTTGAGTCATACACTTGCAAAAGGGGCACCTTATAGTTGGTGGTTGTATGTCAGCAAGTCACATGCAAATCCCCTTCAAATATGGAATCTCGATCAATCAAAACAGTGTAGTTTTAACATGTACATGCTGATGTGATAAAATTAGAGAAAGATAGTGATTAAGGGTAGGTAATATTGGCACTTACACAACAATTAGGGAGCACATGCATGGAGAAAACATGATGTTTTTTATAGTTAAAATGCATGGCACCTTTGCTTAGTCAAACTAACTATGCTATTTTAGGATCAAAATCAGACAGTTCAAGTGCAGTTGTGTTTCAATTTTATGCAAAGCAAGAGAGGGAACAATCCTAATTTAGTCTCAGAGTTGAAAGCCTTTAGTTAACTGAGTAAAAATTCAAGACTTAGGTACAGTAGTAGTTGTAGGCTTATTTAAGAAAGAAGAGCACTAGTTAACTGGTTTTCCTACTTTTAGTTAAGGTGATTAGTCTTTGAAAGGTATGCATGCTAGGTTTGAACTGCAGTAAGGAATTAGCTACATTGGTAGTTAAGGGACTAATCAAATGAGTTCTCATGAACAGTTGACACCTAAATTTTCATGTGGTTCAAGATGAAAACACATAAATCTGAGTTTTCTACAGTAGCTTGCATTTATGAGTTTGTGAGAGTGATTTTGAGTAAAATATATTTGGTGATTTATTTTTCCGAATGTTGAAAAATCTATTCAATAAGTTGGGCACATTATTTTCTATCTGTCATAGCACCTAGTGTGAGTAGAATTAATTCCGCTCCAACTATGGACCCGTTAACACAAAATTTTCCCCAATGTGTATTTGCTAATGAGGCGCTCATTTAGATGAATGAGATTTAAGAGTTTATCAGTGTGTTTATGTCCAGAATTCGCTAATGAGGTACCATCTCTTACAAGGAGGTTTCTCTTGAATGTTCCGATGAAGTTGATCCAAATACATAGTCTATATGTGCAGTAAATACAATAGTAAAAAACAATAACAAACCTCTAACAGAAAACATGAAGAGACATTACAACAAATATAATGTCACCACTGTTATGCAACCCTAGCATGACATACAGGAATTGATTTATAGATTTTATTGGTTCATCTTCAGTACGTGAGGAACTGGCATACAAATACTGATGACAGAAAGGACATAATGAGTGGTAACATCATCTTAATTGATAGCTCATGTTGTTGGCTTGTTTATCAAATCAAGGCATATTCAGGATGATTTCAATCATCATTTCCGGAACGCTTGGTGGAGACATCAGTGAAGCAATGTTGGGAATGATTTGATGATAATTGTGGTTCCTAAAGCAATATATAGGTACTTCATATCCATGTGGTCCACTTTTTGGATTCAAACCCTGTTTGGGATAGAGGTTCAGTTCTGCAAAAGAGCTTGTCACATAATTTGGTACTGTGTTGAATTATCAAGATGGTTTGGCCAGAGATTTGAAAAGGTGATATGAAGGACATAAAAGTTATTATAATTCAGGGAGTACATTTAGATCCTAGTATTTTGACTTATGAAAATTCATCTTCTTTGGAGGACACTTCACTTGATCATGACATAAAAGAAAAGGAAGAAAACACTTCAACAGATGTGTTGGTCACTGAAGATTCTGATTCTCTAGAATCTAAGGTTACAACCATAATGGCCACATGACATTGCAACAAAAAGACACCTAAATTTTCAATGAAACAATGGTGAGAAACACACCCATTGATGTGAAGGAATGTCATGTGATTCCTAATGTCCTAAATATGGTTGATTTTGATTAGAAAGGTCCTCTAGAGCTATGTTGTGTGAGATCTCCCCCCACCCCCTCGCTCCCACTCCTAAAGTCCGCTTCCTTCGAAAGTGAGATCCTAGTTTTGGGAGCACACTCCCAAGGAGATCCCTTCCTTTCCTATACTAAAAGCTCTCCTACTAGGTTAATCATTTGATGACAATGTTATGGTACCTCCCTTCTTTTCCAAAATCTTACAAAGGTTTTTAGGGTTGATCAATTGATAATAATGTTATAAGTTGTAACTACTAGATGATTGATATTACATGGTTTAATCCATGCATTCTATAGCTAATTCAACATCCTACATGTTTTTTAGATATAAATCCATCAAAATATATTAAAATATATACTATACAAAAAACGCTCCTAGAACAGGAGCTTTTGAAATTTTCACTTTTTGCTCCCCTCCTGCTTTCTGCTCCCAATAGCATAGTTCTATAGGAATGGGTTTCTAGTAGATCCTTTGACAGTAAATTCCCAACTAATGATCAGAAAGAGTTTAATAAGCAATTGGAAGACACCTTGAGATTACTTTTGCGCATTTTGATGACAGAGAAAGACAGTGGTAAATATCTTTGCCGCAAGTTTTCCTCAAAGATTGGTTTGGTTACACAATCTTTTATAGTGCACTCAACATGGTAACTCAATCAAATACGGGGTGTAATTATTGTAGTATATCTCTAATAAGTAATATGCAGAGCCTGGTTTCTCTAGTGGATCTCTGACACGTCAAGGTGTATTTCTTGTAGTAGATTTTTCCTTAGGTTGAATCATACACTTGAAAAAGGGGCACCTTATAGTTGGTGGTTGTATGTCAGCGATTCACGTGGAAATTCCTTCAAATCTTCGAGCTCGATCAGTTAAAAAAGTGTAGTTTTAACATGTGCATGCGAATGTGATATTATTAGAGAAAGATAGTGATTAAGGCTAGGTAATATTGGCACTTACACAATAGTTAGGGAGCACATGCATGGAGAAAAGATGATGTTTGTTATAGTCAACATGCAGGGCACCTTTACATGCCATGATTACAATCATTTAAGTGCCACTATGATAAATCAAGATCCAAAAGTACTATCACATGAATCCTGATCATTGACATTGAAATAGATATATCTGACGTTATGTCATATGTTTTTCGAACATAATTCCTAGCTCTAAACCTAGTGCAATTCCTCGCATGGCTCCTTTTGAAATTTCTGGCATTATTCCAAGTGTTATACCTAGACCTATACCTGGCACTATGCTGGATGTTTTCTAGGTGCATTTATTGGTTCTATACTTGGCGCTATTTTGGATGTTTTTCTTGCCAAAATTCATGGCACAATTCCTGTCACTAACCCTGGATTAATATATGGTGCTATGTTATTCAAGATGTTTTTTTGGAGGATATTCTTAGCGTTATATGGGATGTTTTTTGGATGCTAATTGAGACATTAACTTGGATGCTAATTGGGATGATAATTGTGATGCTAATTGGGACACTAATTGGGGCCCTAATTGGGATGCTAATTAGCATCCAAAATAGCGTCAACTTTTAAAAATGGGCACCACTTGGGATGCTAATTGGGATGCTAATTGGGACTCTAATTGGGACGCTAATGTGGATGCTAATTAGCATCCAAAATAGAGTGAAGTTTTAAAAATAGACACAAATAATGCCATTAAAAGTGCCATCCCATGGAAAAGCATCCACTTTGTCCCAAAAATGATGAAAAATACACTAAAAGTGATAGTGGACGCTAAAAAGGAAGCTAAAAGAGACGCTAATAACAGGGTTTTCTTGTAGTGATTATTCTATTGAATTTATGAGTGTTTTCATAACTATAATTGTAGGAATATAAATGGTTAGTCTCAAAAGGAGTTCGCATAGTCATATGTTTCCATGAATTACCAGATGTGAAGCTTTATAGATACGATTTGAGAATTTGGGTTGTCTTTATATCTTATACCGTTATATTTGAAAATTGTTTGAAACAATTGTTAGTAAAATCTCTATCTAAGATATGATGACTTTTTGTAAACAATATATTTGAGTTTAATGGTTGTAACATGCCATTGGTTCCCTAGTTTTTAAAGAAAATCAAGAGGGATAAATGCCTTAAATTTTCTTGATTGTTGAACAAGTATAGGTTGGTACATGTGCCTTTCATTTGCAAATACATAGTGTATGAACCTTCTTATTTTTCTCTTGTCTTTAAATTTAAACTAAGAATGAAGGAGAGGTTACAGTTTGGAAATGAACTATTAATGTGTTCCTTGTTGTTAAACATTTTTCTTGTGAATGCTTAAGGGGAGAGTGGAATTATCATTAGAGGAATTTTGGGGTCTAAAATGGGCCTGTTATCTCTAGGGTTGTTCCTAGTTTTTATTGTGTAATTTTGAGTTTCCTTTGATTTTGCCTTGGTTGGTTTTCAATTTTTTTTTGGATTTTTATGCTTGATTATTAACCTTTAGTCTCCTGAAGATATCTTAAATCATCAGAAATCTATTCAGTGAATAAAACTTTGTGTTTGTGTAAGGATTTATGCTTTGTATGGTAAAAATCATAAACTGATAGCAGAAGTCCCAAGCTGGCAGCGCAACGAGAGCTTGCAGCAAATTGTATTTCTAATACATATATGATATGAGGGCCGAGAGATTATGGTTTGTGATATAAATATGGATAAATATAATCTTTTGATTATAATCTTGTATGTTATAGCATGAACTTTGGTTATGAATGTGGTTCTAATGATATATGTCACATATCAATGTTTAATGTGGAGACATTCAAAGGGTACAAATGTGTCATGTCAACCATATGTCCGTTCCTGTAATTAATGGAGGATTTATTATGGCATAAGGTGGTATACACGTATCCCTTTCCATTCAGAATTTCATTTGGCGGTTGTAAAGACTAGGCATTCCTTGGCATGTGGCTCTATGTTTTGTTCTGGGAATCTGTTGGCCCAGGATCAAACCTCCGGAAGTGCATAACACTATTTCCAGTTCTGTACACCGTAAATTGACTCCAGTTTGCAGAGATATGTGTTCTATGGTCAAGTTGGTGCCAAATCTCATGAGAACAATGTGCAGAAGGTTCGAAGAGCTTGTACAGGATATCTAAATTGAGGAATGTTGGTTCGTATACAGGGTGTTTCATTGCAGCACTAAGGGTTTACATTGAAGACTTATGAAACCAGGTTTGCAGGGTGATTTTGAATATTATACATGGTATATACTTCCAACCTGAGATTTCTATATTCCAGTACTCTCTTTCGCATATTGGTTGTTTGCAAGTGAGGGTTTTGATAGATTGTTTACAGGCTTGGAGGAACTGTAAAAAAGTCCTTACAGTATTTGCAATGTAGGGTTTTGTTTACAAAACCCTTTACATTATTCTGTCTATATTATGTGAAAGATTAAACTCTGTTAATCTTGCAAATCACAAACTATTTCAAGCTAGGGTTACAGGATGGCAAATGAAATTGAAGAAGAGGAGCCTGAAATAAATGAAAAGAAGAGAACGAGTGGATTTATATGCAAATTGGAACCTGTTAACACCCAATGGATTAGGCAATTTCCTAGGTCGGCGAAATTGATCCAGAAGTCTGGTTGGCTCAAGTTTTGTAATAGGTTACAGGGTTACCACTCTCAATTAACCATGGCATTTATTGAGAACTATGATGAGGGTAGAGTGCAATTGAAAACCCTGACTGTCAGAATCAATGAAAATTTTATTTCCGAAGCCATTAAGGTACCAGCAGAGGGAGAAAGATGGTTTAAACAGAAAGAGACCAAGGAGGATTTCAGTGAATTCCTAATTCCGGGAGATGACAAATTGGAATGGAAGAATGGAGTACATGTTAACAGGGTTAAGCCAGCTTGGAGAGTGCCCCTAGAAGTGGTTCAGAGTTACATCACCTGCGACGGAAGGTATGACCGGTTACTCAAATGTCATCTAATGCTTTTGTTACATATTCATGGGGTTATAAAGATAAATTTTCCTTTCTACCTGTTTAGAAGTCTTGAAAAGATGATCTTTAAAGTACAGAAGCATCCATCACACACAGTGAGTTCAATCTATCATCAGGGCTTGATTAAACTGCTGGTGTTAACACAGTTGAAGAAAGAAGGAAGGTCATGGAATGCCTTCTTAACAGAACTTGGTTTTAATGAAAATCCAAAGGAGAAGGGAAAAAGAATGATTAATGAAGCTTATCAAACAAACTCTACAGAAATC
>LPNX010356660.1:20723-30888 GCA_001517045.1 Pseudotsuga menziesii | reverse complement strand
AACCCATCTATATGTCCACCATCCTTTTTGTCTTACTCACCCCTTTTCCCCCTTATCTCATCTACCAACATAATTAATTCAGCAGGAGTTGGTTGGGGGCAGTTATTGCCTTGGGAAGACGTTTGCATGGACAACATCAGTCTGGCAGGGCTGTTAGCTCTTGACCATACGCAAGCCCAAAGGTGATGTCCTTTATTTTCCCTCATGGGGGAGTGTAAGACCTACATTGTATTCTCATGCAAGAGCTGTTATGTTTTTCCTCAAGTGCAGGAAGACGTTCACGATTATTTTTCCTTCATGCCTAGCTTTGTTCTTTTGATCATTTTTGTTTGTTTGTTACACGCTTCACGATAGAGGTTGTGTTCTTCCCTCTACACAGGTTGAGAGGTCGTGGTTGCCTTCTACATGTATTTGGGTTTGTTGTGAATTTTTGTTGAGTCGTTTTGGCCATGTTAGGGCCATAAATGAACCTAAAGTCAAGTTGCTTAGCCGGAGCTATGCTATCCAAATTGCTATACCCAATTTGGTTGCGGTGGTGTTCCCTCAAACCCCAAAGATTGTGAAATGTTTTTTATTTTGTGCTTGTTGGTATTGGGATGTTAGGATGTGCAAATGGATCCTTAGAGGGCTTGATAAACCTAGTGGTGCATGTGTCCATAGTTCCTTAGTGAGCCCACTAGTTTAGCAACCAGTTTCCCCAGTTTCCTGATTATCCTGTTAAACCCACTGTGTTGGCTTGGCTGAGTTGTGTACCTTTGGTTACATGTGATTCGGCTAGCTTCTGCTTAATCCTTGCGGAATCATGCCCAGCTCGGGGGTGGCAGTGTTGCTGAGAGAGTAAGGAGCACACTGGCCTATGGTTGGGTGGAACGTTGCAACGACATAGCTGGTTACAGGGATCTTCATTCAAATATAAGTATTCTTGTCTATTTCATCTCTATAATTGTATTTAATATTTAATCAAATACAATGCCGAATGCTTGAATGTATGGTTTTTCTTCCACTAAATGGTAATGATGTATCCATGTTTTACTTTCAAATCATTTCAGTTTTTATGTATATGTTCATCGGGCTACTTTCTCGGGTTAGATCGTGTTGTGGTAGCGTCCTCTTCATTGGTCGAAGGTTTGATGACGTTACAATGTGGTATCAGAGCACATGTTGCAGCATGGGCCTCAATGGGACATGAAGAATTAGTGAGAGAGGCAAGTTACCTTCTACCCAACAGAAGAAAAATGAGAAATCAGAGAAAATGACAGGAAAATTTTAGAAAATTTTCTAAGTGTGAAAATTATCGGATGGCTTAGGATGAAGCCTATCTGATACGTTGGATGACTTGGCTGGAAGCTCATCCAATACACTGGATAACCTAGATGGAATTCCACTCGATAAAGACCCTGGCGGAAAGAAAATTTCAAAAATTTGTCCAAGTTTGCAATTTTTCGGTGGCCTCGGCTGAGAGGAGCCGATGGTCTCAGCTGGGTTAAGCCGAGACATAGCCAACAAGGAAACTGGAGAGGAAAACCTGAAAAAATTTTTAAGTGTCAAAATCATCAGAAGGAATTAGCTGAAGTCAACCAATACGTCATCTCAGTTAGATGGAAGGACTTTCGATGACGCCGGAGGAGAAAATGTGAATGGAGTCGAAACTCTCAGCTAGGAGGAGCCGGAGCTCTCGGTTGGGAGGACTTGAATATCTCGGGAAGGCAGAGCTGAGGTGTCGACAAGGCTCTCCTGAAGGGATATGAAACGATGGAAGAAAGGAGAAGAAGAAGATAAAAATATATTTTTTGAAATTTTTTCTATGTCTAGGAAATATCAAAAAAGTTTTCCGATGTCTCTTAGGAAAGGCTCTCCAAGACATCTCAAAAGACGTTAACTGAAGTGAAGCTAAGGTGTCGGCAAGGCTCTCCTATTACAATATTTATACACTTAGGAGTTAGTTAAGATCAACTTGTGTAATATATCCGTTAGGTAAAAGTGTGTTTCTTTAGTATGCATTTGTAAATATTCTAATCCGACGGTCACGATATGTTCTAGACATAGAGTGATCCGATGGTTCAACTTCTCTTAGATCATACCTACCATTGATTTATGGCTTAACACCTTATTGGTCTAGGATATCTATTTAAAGAGCATAGAGGGTCCTTGGCTAGTTGATTGATTATGAGAAGCTCATGTAACTTTCTTTCTTTTGCATAATAAATTGCTCCAAGTAGCTATTTGGCTTGGGTCGTGGATTGTTTCCCTTTCGAGGGTTTTAACCACGTGACAAACATTGGTGTGTTGATCTGTGATCTATTTGTGTGAAGCGGTATCTGAAGGTGTTCGGTCTTTTGGGAGTACCCTGTGTACCCGAATATGGTATCAGAGCTTTTATGAAGAGCCGCTTTCGGTTTTGATCTAGATCTGGAATCGATGTTGCCGAAACTATGAAAGGGTTTCTGGTTCTAGATATTTTATGCATTTTTTGACTTTGTGGGATTTGTTTCATTGCGTCCAAAGTGCCATTTCCATTGGGAAATACTTTTCATTTCATCGAATTCATCGAAAACTATTTCCGTTTGTTCCAGAAACACCCATTTCAACAAATCTAAAGGTATAATGTTACAGTTACGAATTTGTTTTTTTTAAATCTCTCATATTCAGTTTTATTATTAGATCCTTTTTACTTTAGTCTAGTACTATTGCCTTCCCTGACTACGTATGCTCTTTTCCGTGCACCTTGCATGATCGCGGGGAATCAGAAACAGTAAGGGAAAGTTTTTTTTTCTTGTCTTCTTGACTACATATGCTCTTTGTCATGCACCTTATGCAATCAGGACAAATCGGAAACAACAAGAACTTGAAAATGTAGAATTTCCGGGTAAGCTACCCAAGATCTAAACCCATTATGTGGAAAAAAAAATATTGTTTTTGTTTCTCATTTTTTTTTGTGATTTGCAGGAAAAAAAAGCAAGCACGGAGAACGAGAGAGAAGAGTAAAAAGAAAAAAATCTCCCTTCCTCTTTCCATTCTTTTACGTACCTTCTAAACTTAGCTCACTTAGTCCAAAGTTCCTTTGTTTCTTAATAGGTCTTCAGTTCAAGTCTTATTAACCTACTTTTTAGTGCATGCAATTTCTATTTTCAAGTTACTTTATTGTAAAAGTGCATCTCACATAAATAAAATAAAGTAAAAAGTGAGTCACTTAAGTCTTTTAAATTATTGTCACACTATTTAAAAGTAACATTATTGTAAAAGTGAACCTCACTTATTCTACAAAAGTGATTCACTTCAAAGAAGATTTATTGTAAAGTGATTGTCAAAGGTTGATCTTGGGAAGAGGGGGGTTCTTTTTTTTGTTGGTCAAATTAATATTTTCCATGTCACTATTCGGGACATCTTCAACATTTTCTTTGATCAAGTATAACTTCATCATCCAGAATCAGTTTTCAGTGCCGTTTTTTTAAAACCGCATATTTTTTTGATCTCTTTGCAACCAGATAGTTAGTTTCTATAGCCTTTGTGACATTATACTTACAAGCTCTAACTATTTCTCATGGAAATATCGTATGGAGGATGTTCTACAAAGTAGGGAACTTTTCAGGATAACCTCAGGGAAAGAAACAGAACCCATTGATGATGATAAAAAATTAAATGGGAAAATAGATGTGATGAAGCTTGTGGATTGATTGGGATGTCAATCTCTACTAATTTGTGATTCCACATATCTAGAATTGATGAACTTGATAAAACTTGGGAAAAGTTGGAATCCGTGTTTGGTAAACACAATGAAATTCGGAGTCATCAACTTGATAATGAGTTGCTTTCCTTGAATCCAAATGATTTTTCATGCATTCAAGACTATTTATCTAAGTATAAAACTTTTAGACTCTTGTGTGTAGAATGCAAGATTAAGAAAGAAGACAAACAATGTATTTATAATATTCTTTCCAAACTTGGACCTACATATTCTGTTTTTGTATCTACATTCTACTCCATGAAAGAATCCTTGACTACAGCTAGCTATCAAGAGCCTAGTCTTGAATCCTTTTGTGATTCCTTAATTAGAGAGCAAGATAAGCTCATTCATCTTGGAATAATTAACAATGCAGATACATATAGGAAAGCATTATTGTCCCAACAGAAAGAAAATTCCAAGCCTCCCAAGAAACAGAATTCTCGCAATAATAAGCCAAACAACAAGGGTCCCAAACCCTCTCAGTCAGCTCCTTCCTTAAAAAATGACAAAGGATCCAAGCCAAAAGAAAAGAAGACTGAGCATCATTGCAATTTTTGTTGGAACGGTAATCATGATGAACCCAGTAATAGATTAATTTTACTCACAACAATTAACAATTGATCATGCAAAATCACTCACAAAAGAGACTGGAAATGGAGCTGTAACACTAAATTGTATTATGTAAGTGTACAATAGACAACCCTGTAATAAAATAGGCTACTGAATAAATAGAATACATCAAGAAATCGAATGCATGAGGAGGCATCCAAATCTAGCATAAAGCAGGCTTACCAAAAATAAGCAAATCCCCCATAGGTGTAAAAAGCTGATCCCAAATCTGTCATGGAGCTCACGAATTGGAAAAAATTCATAGGAAAGCTAAAGAGTGGTGGAATGGAATCTCATACATGCTTTTTCATGGAGGAAATAGAGGAGGATGTGTAGGACAAAAAACAAGTTCACCTCACCTAGTCTAGCTTTCACATTTGCCTTAAAACACTGAAAAAGAAGGAAATAAAGCAGAAAAAAGAAGATAGGCACCTAGGAGGCCAGGAATAAAGCAGATTTGATTCCTTGGACTTTCCCATGTGCTACATGAGTCAAATGTGGCAAGTTTGACCTCTATGGATAGGTAAATAGCAACTTGCACAAGGTGAGACACATGAACTAGGCAAATAAGACAAAAATAATGGAATTAATGTCTAAGTGGGTAAACTATGGGTTGATTATTCTAACACACCCCCTTAAGCTTGACTTATGAGTAATATATCAAAAATATAGGGCCTAGCAACAAGTCTTAGTCACCCTTTTACATATTGCATGTCCATTTAAACAAGGAAAGAGGCAAAAGCAACTTGGGAAAATCCTCCCTTAAACATGGACTGTAAAACAAAATTGTAGAATCTTGTCTCCACTCATGCTTTTACAGCATGATCAACAATCTCCAAAAGTGATTTGAGATTGCTGAAGGTCTTCTCACAAAATGCTTTGGTGAAGATATCAGCTACTTGTTCTAAAGATGAACAGAAGAGTAGGTGAATGGTGCCATCATGCACAAGTTCTTTGATGTAGTGCATATGGATCTCAATGTGTCTGGTTCTCTGCTTCTAAACTGGATCCTTGCAGATTCGAATGGTACTTTGGCTATCATAGTAGATGGTAGTTGAGTACTTTGGTTCGAATCCACACTCTCCAAGTAAACCCTGCAACCATAAACATTGAGTTGCTGCATTAACAACTCCTCTGTACTCAGCTTCTGTAGATGAGAGTGCAATGGCACTCTGTTTCTTGCTTGACCAGCTGATTGGCCCTTCTGCAAGCATGAACACATATCGTGATGTGGAATTTTTGTCTGTGCTATCACCTGCCCAATCACTGTCAGTAAATCCAATCAGATCAAGATCAGATTTTTCTTTATAGAAGATCCCATGTGTCCTTGTTTCCTGAACAAAGTTAAGGATCCTTTTGGCTGCTTTCCAATGGATCTCTTGAGGCTGATCCATGAATCTAGAAGCCACACTTACTGCATAACAAAGATCAGGTCGAGTATGTGTCAGATACAACAAACATCCAATCAATTTCCTATATAGTGTATTGTTTACCATCAGTGAAGAATCAGCTTCTTCCAGCTTCACTCCTGAAAGGAAAGGAGTTTTGCTTGCTTTGCAATCCTTCATTATGAATTTGTTCAGCAATTCCAAGGCATATTTGGACTGGTGCACCTTGATTCCATCTTTGGTTTGAGAGATCTCAAGCCCCAAAAATTGACTTAAGAGCCCCGAATCTGTCATGGAGAAGGCTTGGTTCATAGCTCCTTTTAAGGAAGCAATCTCATCCTGTGAGCTTCCTGTAATGAGGAGGTGATCAACATATAATACAATGATCATTAATGAACCATTAACTAAATTCAAATAGACATTTGGATCTGATTTTCATTGAACAAAATTTAGTGATAGCAAGAAGCTATCAATCTTGACATACCAAGCCCTGGGGGCTTGCTTTAGCCCATACAATGACTTTCTAAACCTGCACACAAGAGAAGGGTTAGTAGCAAAGCCTTGAGGCTACTGCATATATATCTCCTCAATGAGATCTCCATTCAAGAAGGCACACTTTACATCCATGTGATGTACCTCCCATTGCCTTGAGGCTGCAATGGCTAGAGCTAGCCTGATGGAATCCATCTTTGCCACTGGGGCAAAGGTCTCATTGTAATCTATGCCATGAACATGTGAGTAGCCCTTGGCTACCAATATGGCCTTGTACTTTAGTGGTGAACCATCAGCAGAAAATTTTGTCTTATAGACCCACTTACACTGGACTAACTTTCTTCCTGGAGGAATATCCACTAACTCCCATGTGTTGCCCTTCTGGAGTGAGATGAACTCCTCCTTCATGGCTGTTTGCCATCTTGGATCTCCTATGGCTTCTTCATATGTTTTAGGATCAGACTCCATCATCAAATATCATTTTTCAGCAAACATAGGATCCTTCATGCACAGACCACTCTCAAATTGAGATCTAGTCCTCCTTGGGTCATTGGGATCCCCAGCTAGCTCTCCTGCTGCACGTAGTGTCTTGGATTCCCATTTTGGCGTTGTAAGGCTGTTAGGGTCTGCAATAAAATTATCTCCATCAGACAAATCAGAATCAGCATGTTCAAAAAACTCTTTACTTACTTCTTGAGGTTCAGGTGGTGAAGAGGCTTCACCAACTTCCACTGTTGTAAGGGGTTCTTCTTCAAATTGAACACACCTTTCAATGAAGGATTTGCTTGTGCTCAAATTTATCAAATTGTACCCTCTTGAATCTTCAGAGTATCCAACAAAAAGACACTCTTGGCTTTGGGGATGCAAAGCCTTCCTCTTCTTTGTTAGGATTCTAGCCCAAGCCTTTGAGCCAAAAATCCTGAAATGGGTCACATCTGGCTTGTGCCCACTCCATGATTCGAAGGGAGTTATGCCAACAAGCTATTTGTGAGGCACCCTATTCTGGATATAGGCTGCACAGTTGATAGCTTTGACCCAGTACTTTGTTGGCAAATTTTTGGCCTCCATCATGCATGTTGCCATCTCCTTCAGTGATCTATTCTTCCTCTCAACAACACCATTTTGCTGTGGTGTGTAAAGGATAGAATGCTGCATCTGAATATATACGTCTACACAATAATTAATAAACTCAAACTTGACATACTCACCACCATTGTCAAATCTGAGGGCCTTGAGTTTCCTTCCAGACTGGTTTTCAACCAAAGCCTTAAAGACTTTGAATAGGCCAAAAACTTTAGACTTGTGTTTCAGAAAGTGAACCTAGCAATACCTGGAAAAATCATCAATAAAGGTCAATGCATATTTGGCCTGAACCATGGACATATGAGGGAATGGGCCAGCAACATCATTGTGAATTAGCTCGAGGGGTGCAGAGGTTCTCTCATGACTAGCTCTCTCAAATTTGTGCTCTGGGTGTTTTCCTAGGATATAGCCTTGGAAGACTCCTTTGGAAAATTTTATCTTGGGAAACCCTATGACCATCTCTTTTTCAGTAAGATCAGAAAGATATTTTTAGTTTAGGTGGCCAAATATTTCATGCCATAGCTTGCTAGCTTCATTAGCATGAATAAGAAGAGCAGAGGGGTTTGAGTAAGGTAGAAAGTGTGAGAACATGTATACCTTTTGAGCATGATTTGCAATTCCTTTTGCAATGACTCTACCACTTGAGATCTCTGTGATCTCAACTTCATCGAGGGAGAATATGACCTTCTTAGGAGACCCAGTGTGGGTCATATGGTACACTGACAGGAGGTTGGAGGTGAGACCAGGGACATACAGCACATTGTTGAACTGAACATGATCAAGATCTATCCTTCCTTTGCCCATACTTTCAGTGAGAGAGTCGTCTTCCAGTACAATAGATGGTCCTTTCGACTTGTCCAGTGAGGAGAAGGCCTCCTTAGTCGAAACCATGTGTCTTGAAGCTCCAGAATCAATGATAAAATTGGGTGAGCTTGATGTGCCAGCAACCAATACATGAACTCTCTCTTTGTCATCTGAACTTGATCCTCCTTCTCTCTTCTTTGAGCTTTTTGGAAGGGAGATGCCATTCTTCTCCAGGAGTTGGGTCAGCATATCAATCTTCTTTTTCATACAAGAGCTTTCAGAGTGATTTTCCTTATTGCAGTATGCACACTTGTTCATTTCACCTTTTTTTTCTTCTTCTGGGTATTCTTCTTGGGACCTTGTAGATCCTCCGGAGACTATTTCTTATCTCTCTTTTGATGAGGTGGCCTTTTAGCCTTCCTTTTTCTTTTTGAATCCACCCTCAAATCTCCAGCAATCAAGGCTTGATCTTTGGATGGTTTGATGGTGCCCATCATCACCAGCTTGTCCTGTTCTTGTGTGAGAGATTCCATGAAATCTGCAAGGCTAGGCATCTTCCAGGCTCGAGCTATCAGTTTTGTGGCATAGAAGGTCGAAACAAACACTGAATAATCAGGGCCTAGCTTCAATAGGATGGCCAGTATGAGCTGATCATCTTTCTTTTCAATACCACACGGTTTCATCTGGAAAACTAGTGCTTCGAACTTGGAGAAATATAGCTGTAGGGATTCAAAGCTATTTGGACTCAGAGAAATCAGGTCATTTTTTATTTGATGTCCCCTCATCTCATCTGTCTTTCCAAAAATATTAGCAAGATTCTCCCATACTTCATTCGGTGATGTCAATCCATCAAGATGGAAAAGGAGGTCTCTGGAAATACTCAGGCACAGGAGGCCATAAGCCTCATCCCTCCTGTTGTGCCATTTTATCTTCTCTGCAGCTGCATTGGGCTATGCTTCTGTTGCCATAGTCACCCTGTAGAGGCCTTTCACTCTCAACAGTATCTCCATCTCTACTTTCCATTCAAAGAAATTGAAGGGAGTCAAGATAGTTTTCTGTGATTGATCCATAGCTCTAGAAAATCTGTCCCGGCTGTCAGTAGAAGGCTCCCAGTCTTTGATGTCGAACCTGCAAAACAATTTTGAAGGAGAGAATACAATATATACCAGCTCTAATACCATGTGTAAATTAAACCCATTAATATATTAATTTTACTCACAACAATTAACAATTGATCATGCAAAATCACTCACAAAAGAGACTGAAGATGGAGCTGTAACACTAAACTGTATTATGTAAGTGTACAATAGCCAACCCTATAAAAACATAGGCTATTGAATAAATAAATACATCAAGAAATTGAATGCATGAGGAGGAATCCAAATCTAGCATAAAGCAGGCTTACCAAAAATAAGCAAATCCCCCATAGGTGTAAAAAGCTGATCCCAAATCTATCATGGAGCTCACGAATTGGAAAAAAGGAATAGGCAAGCTAAAGAGTGGTGGAATGGAAGCTCATACATGCTTTTGCATGGAGGAAAGAGAGGAGGATGTGTAGGACAAAAAACAAGTTCACCTCACATAGTCTAGCTTTCCCATTTGCCTTAAAACACTGAAAAAGCAGGCAATAAAGTAGAAAAAAGCAGATAGGCGCATAGGAGGCCAGCAATAAAGCAGATTTGATTCCTTGGACTTTCCCATGCGCTACATGAGTCAAATGTGGCAAGTTTGACCTCTATGGATAGGTAAATAGCAACTTGCACAAGGTGGGACACATGGACTAGGAAAATAAGACAAAAATAATGGAATTAATGTCTAAGTGGGTAAACTATGGGTTGATTATTCTAATAGTAAAGACAATATGGTGACTAGTCTTCCAATTGTATCTTTCAAGGATGGTGTTTGTTCCAGTTGTGTACTCGAAAAACATCATCGAGATGGTTTTGACAAACGTGCCTCTTGGCACACCTCGATTCCTTTGGAGCTTGTGCAAAGTGACTTGTGTGGTCCTATTCCATATGCTTCCTTTTCTGGTTTCAAATATTTCTTAACTTTCATCGATGAC
>LPNX010356660.1:0-16436 GCA_001517045.1 Pseudotsuga menziesii | reverse complement strand
ATGTTTATGATGTTGTTGCATGGGACCATCAACCTTATAAAAAAAAGGATAAGGCAACAAATCCATGATCAAGAAGATGGTGAACGAATTCTACAATCCTCTGCAGGAGACCGACTAAATTGGTAATATCAAGGCTGTAAGTAGGAGCCATGCAGGTAATGGTTTAATTATGATAATCGCATAAGTGTGGGGAGGGGATTGGGTAAGAAATCCATTGAACCATATTTAACAATCATGGAATGGTAAAGGCAAGAGGTCTCATACCATGTGGTTGTTTAAAAATGTATACTACATTCATATAGAAATATATCATGCCCTGTGAATGTTGATATGAACTTAATAACCAAAACAAGTGAGGAATGGTGGTCTTAATTATAGTAATGCATCATATATGAGGTAGTCATGGTTAGGCCATAATATGGTTGAATGCATAGTATTATGAATCAATACAAGGTATAATTAAGCATATATGCATGAAGAGATTTTATAAATCTTGTAATTATTTCTTGAGGGGATGCATATGAAAATATTGAGTATATGTTGTAAAGATGCATGTATAAGTATGGGTGCACATGTTGTGCATTTCACGAATACATAGGGATGGTGCATGTATTATTATGACTAACTAATGACGGAAATGATGAAATGATGATAATTCCAGGATCATTTCATGAAGTTATATGAATGCAAGATAGTAAATGCATGAAGACGGTAGTCATAATCCATTGACTACCAGAATGCTTTGTGGAAGGGAAAAGTGGTACAAGTGATATTATTGTGAAACAAAGAGTATCTAAAAGTTCATTTAAATTGCATAAATGATGTGATTGCACCTTGCCATATTAGTATGATAAATGATTCACATGAACTAAATGGGTTTTGGTGATATTAATATGCTAATAGTTGTAAGTATTTGAATTCTATAATTCTGAAAATGCTTCAGTGATTGTTGCAACAATGAAAAGTTATCTGCACCGATACTTACAAAGTGTTTGACTGATTGAAGTTCAGATTTTAGGTAGATTGTTTGGGGCAGGGAAATGTGGGTAATACCATGACGAAGGCCGAAATATAACATGGGAAAGAGCCAAACCTCATGAGAAGATCCTCATGGTTGTGAAAATAATTTGTGTGCAAGATCGATTGTCAAGTTGGACTTGTAAATTTCAGATTTCAGAATTGCTAATAATTACTAATCACCATTGGCTTGCATGGAATTGTGTTAGGAAAACGTGTCATAAGTGGATTCTCATGTTATGCTAGTAAGCATAAAATTATAATGGGCATAGTGGTGCTGCTTACAAGAGACAGAGAAATGAGGATCACCTCATTGCTAAGCAAGTCAATTTCTGTAGTAGATAGAGTTGCAAATTCATATTGAATTTAATTACTAATGCCATTGCTTGGTTATGGAACAATCAATTTTGGATTGTATTAGTATATGATGATTAACTATTTCAATACTTGATGAATCTACCAGAAGTACACATTGCAGGAAGACCATGTGTGATGGCCTGCAGGAGACAAAATTCATGGGAAGGTTCCCATATCTTAGAAATGGGTTTTGGGTGAAACTCCATACGACATTTTGGGAATGTCCCATCTGCACGACATGATTGGTAAGCAAGATGAGTGAGATGGTAGACAGTATGTCAATAAGACATCTGTGGCATATGGAATGTAAAAAAAATATAGTTGGGACGGCAAACCGAGTTCCTATCAAGTTGGAGAAGGGAGCCCCCATTCCTCATTAACGAAGAAATACTACATCTGCAAATGGATAATTGTTCTGTGACCCCAGCTAAGAATATGCATGTCTAATTGTTAAATTCAATATGCAGAGCATGTTTTGATTTTATTTCCATTATGAGAGATTTCATGAGTATGAGTAGGGCCTACATGGCTCACATCGGAGAAGGGTGCACACCTTCCCGATGTCGGGTCATGATAGAGTTTTCAATATTGACTACACCCTAGGGAGTGGACGCACTCCTGGTGTTTCAATACTTGATAGTGAATGTTATGAAATATGGTTACAGTTTTAGAGAAATAACGCTGATGACTTTTCTTATATTGCTTGTGTAGTTAGGCTAAATAGATGCAATTTGGTGTAACACAGTAAATAGAAAAAGTAAAAGGTTGTTGCGAGGGGTTGCGATGTAAGGGTCGATGTGTATAAAAGGATGATGTGGAGGTTTTGGGAATTTTGATGAGGATGTTGTGGAGGTTTTGGGAATTTTGATGAGGATGTTGTGGAGGTTGTGGGGATTTTTGATGAGTTGTTGTGAAGGTATTGCTGAAATAGCGTTGTTATATGCCTAGTGATCCATAGTAGAGCCTTGACCTAGAAATGGTCGTGGTAAAGTTTCCTTCCCAGTTGGCATGAAGGTTTCCTGACTGGACATTAACTATTTTATGTTGTGGAGTAGCCTACGTGTTGACCTAACATCCAAGTCCATAGGAAATTCCAAAGAAAAAAAGGACCTTGTATAACAGAGAGGAAAAGCACAATATAGATAAGTATTGGATTATCTGCAGATTCATGATTACAAATATACATGTGTATATGATTTGGTTATGATGTTATAAGCTCTTGTTTAGAGATAAAAACTGATAATAATAAACTAAACATGTGAATCCATTCAATGTTTGAATATAGGTACCGCTGGGAGTGAGGACTATGAAGGAATCCTAGGGATGCATATGGACATGTGACCATCCTAAAGAGATCAACATGAGAAATAATGAAGAGGGTGCTAGTGGGACTGTGTAGGTCCTAGCATCCAAGAGTTGTAGACAAACCATGTGGAGAGACTCCATGGTTGAGAGGTCTGGAATAGACCATAGACACTAAGTGTCATTGCTAAGAAGGGTTGGTCAAGCATTCATGGTGAAGTGAAAGAGGCTAGGAGAATTAGAACCACAGTGGTGGTGTGGGTTCCAGAATGGAACAAGACAAAGAAGAGGAAAAAAAAAACTCTTACTGCTCTCTCTTTCCTTTTTTTTATTCACTCATGCATTCATAAAAACATAAAAAAATGTTGAAAGCATGTATGGCTGAAAGTAGAATGTGTTTAATTGCTTGAAATAAATTGTGAATGTTGGAATAGTTAATTCCCTGCCCAAGAATGGACATGAATGAGCTCATGTGCCTGTTGGGAAGGCATGAAAAGCATGAAAGTCTCCTCAATAAGACTTGGACTACCCATGTCAATTGGGCAATTAATTGACTGATTTTAATGCCTATATTATGCTTGGCCTAACAAGAATTACAATGATGCATTTCACACGTGAGAAAAGTGAAAACCAGTTGTGCACATTGACCATGGTAGTAGATCGAAGGATATTGCACTTGGCTGAAAGTCTCCTTCAAACAATTGCCAAGACCCAAGAAAATCTTGGAGAGATTCTCAAGATACAGAAAAAGAAGAATGAGATGAACCACAAGGTTTTGCAGGACTCTATTTGTATGCAAAGGGAGGTAAAAAGCATTATGGGAGCAATCCATAAGGGAAAGGAAAGTGGATCAATGATGAGGCATTCGTCCAATCGATCTATTAAGAAAAGTTCCAGGAATGAATACTCAAAGGAAATTGAGCAAGTAAATATGAAGTAGCTAGTGAAATGTTGGTAATGCGGAGGACATCATTGCCGTCAAAAATTCCCAACAAGGGAACATCAAGAGGGTAGCAGCCACAAAGTTACTAGACTTGGGGATGAGCTGAAAGCTGAGAACCAGCAGGAGAAGCTTGTGGAAGCCAAAGGGCTTGGTCCTGAAAGTTCAAAGAAAATAATTGAACGTAGGACAGATATGCAAAATTTTGAAATTTTGGACGTGTAAATTGTATATGCCTTCCTAAGTATTGGAACACTAAGGAGAGTGTTATTCCAAGGGGGAGGGGATTGTAATACCCCAGTTTTGACCCTATTTGCATTAAAAGGTATATGATGTAATAATGTAATTAATCATGGTGTGGATTTAAAGGCAAAGGCCCCACCATGAATTAGCGTTTTGTGTTTCGGCAATTGGAAGTGATTCCGATGATATTTTGTGCTAGCCATGCATGTTAAAACGTTGGACATCATGTGTGTATGCAAAATTAATAAAAAAACCTAGAACCAGCTGTGTCGATGCAACGATAAAGAAAAGCGCATGATTTCCTAAGGTTAAAGGGGGGGAATTGTCTAACCTGTGTGAACCATCGAGGAATAGCCAAGTGTCAAGAGGTGAACCCATCTAGATGTCCAGAATCCTTTTTGTCTTACTCACTGCTTTTCCCCCTTGTCTCATCTACCAACCGAATTAATTCAGCAGGAGTTGGTTGGGGGTAGTTATTTCCTTGGGAAGATGTCTGCATGGACAATGTTAGTTTGGCAGGGCTATCAGCTCCTAACCACATGCAAGCCCAAAGGAGATGTCCTTATTTCTCCCTCATGGGGGAGTGGAAGAACTGCATTCCATCCTCACACAAGAGCTATTCTATTTTTCCTCATGCACAAGAAGACATTCACGATTATTTTTCCTTCACGCCTGGCTTTGTTCTTTTGATCGTTTTGGTCTATTGGTTACACCCTTCACGATAGAGGTTGTGTTCTTCCCTCTATGCAAGTTGAGTGGTATTGGTTGCCTTGCACATGTATTTGGGTGTTCTGTGAGTTGTTTTTGAGTCGTTTTGACCACATTAGCACCATAAACAACCCTAGAAGTCAAGTTTCTTAGCCGGAGCTATGCTATCCAAATTGCCATACCCAATTTGGTTGCGGTGGTGTTCCCTCAAACCACAGAGCTTGTTAACTGTTGTGTATATTTTGGTTGTTGGTCTTGGGATGTTTGGATGTGGAAATGGAGCCTAAGAGGGCTTGATAAACCTAGTGGTGCAGGTGTCCATAGCTCCTCAATGAGCCCACTATCTTAGCATCCAGTTTCCCCAGTTTCCTAATTAGCTTGTTAAACCCACTGTGTTGGCTTGGTTGAGTTGTGTACCTTTGGTTATGTGTGATTTAGCTAGCTTCCCCTTAATCCTTGTGGAAACATGCCTAGCTCAGGGGTGGCAGTGTTGCCGAGAGATTAAGGAGCACACTGGCCTATGGTTGGGTGGAATGTTGCAGCGACATAGCTGGTTGCGGGGAGCTTCATTCAAAGATAAGTATTCTTGTCTATTTCATCTCTGCAATTATATTTATTGTTTAATTAATTACAATGAACATGTTGAATGCTTGAATGTATGGTTTTGCTTCCACTGAATGGTAATGATGTATCCATGTTTTACTTTCAAAGTATTTCAGTTTTTATGTATATGTTCATGGGGCTAGTTGCCCAGGTTAGATCGTATTGTGGTAGCGTCCTCTTTATCGGTCAAAGGGTTGGGGATTTTATGGGTATGCTGTCCATGTTATCTTGACTTTAGGTCTCCATAGAGTGTTCACACGTGTGAAATAGGATTCTGCCAAAATGGGAAGAAATATGTTTTGATGTTCAAAAGAGGTTGAGAAGCTATTTTGAAATGCTTTCCAAAGGTTGTGTGTGTGTCAACAGATTTATCTTGTGATATGGTCTTGTTCATTATTTAAATGGATATCTATCCATGCTTGTAGGTTTTCTTATGGTGATCACGTGATCTAAGTGTTCAATTAAATAGTTTGGAATCCTATATGCTAACGTGGACAGTACTGAAGACAAGATACTAATGGTGTATGGACAGAGTTGAAACAGGGCTGTAGTATTTTGTATGTTGAATGACTTGATGAGTACATAATGAAGACTTATTGATTGGTATTTTTGATGTGGGTGCATGTGACAAACTTTGGAAGAGTGTGGTGTATCAATTGTAATTTGTAATCTAAAATTTGTATAGGGAGGTTGGGTGGAGCTGGGGAAAGAGTTATTGGTATTTTGACAAGTTGAAGCTTATTTGGATGATGTGGCATCCAAGTCAGTTGTAGATGACTAAACCATTCTGGTGGGTGGTGCCATCTTATGGGTTGTATCCCATATTGGATATTGGAGTCTCCACTTATATAAAGATTACAAAACTATATCTTGTGTCCCTTGTGCAATGTCTTGATAGTGATGTGTTTAATTGATGAATGACGTGTGCCTAGTTGATATTGTTCTTTGATAAATATGTTGTTGAAGAAATTGTGAAATAATGATATAATATTGGAAGAAAAAGTTGAAATCGAGTTGAAGCCTTTCCTCACCGATTAAACCCCACCTCTTAGTGAGCATTATGTCTAATAGACTAAAGTTTTCATTGATGCCAACAAGTGTTCTACAGTCACCTTTGATTTACTCACAAGCAGAACTTGATAGTTTGGGAATTGGAACACTAGGTGGCCCAAGTGGTCCAAATGAAAGTTGTCCTTCTACTGTGGAAAGAGATTAACACTGTGTCAATGAACAATAGATCAGTGGAGCATCAGGTCTATAAATAAAAATGAATTGGATATATTCATTGTTGACTAGACCCTCTTGTTGCAATTATTCTGGTTTAAATAAAAGGAGGAAGTTGCAGGGTTGTTAAATTCATTTGTAAGGTACATGACCTGAAGAATACAATTGTTATTTTGAGCCTCAATGCTAGTTTGTATTCCCCAAATGTTGATGTATTTGTAACTTTGGAATGTATTCACGTGTATATCTTATGTCTTGTACCCCGATGTTTATTCCAGGAAGTGTCTATAATCTACTTGAGTCATGTCATGCCCCGATGTTCCTATCGGAAGGTTCTATAATGTAAACAAGTCATGTCAAGTCATTCTGGGTAACCCTCCTATTGTTCAAGGGTTAAAGTCCCTGCAGTTTCGGGGCACTACAATTATTAGACTCTCCTAGAGAATTCGGGCCTAGTGAGTAATTGTCAATCCAGGAATTAGTATAAATAGAGAGTGAGCCTCTCTATTTATCACACACTCACTCACACTCAGTTGTAGCGCATAGCTAAGGAAGAATAAGTTGTTGGGGATAGAAAGAAAGAGGCTACTGCTATCAGGATATCATCTTACTATTTTTGGGGATTTTCTATTTGGTGTTGATTCTATCTCTAAGGAAGTTGCAAGGTTTTCTTCTTTATGGTTTCCTTGAGGAAAATATTTGTGTTCATTGTCTTATGTGTTTAATTGTTGTGCTTGTTATTCTCTTAGTTAATATCCTAATTTAATGCTAGCTTAAATGATAAAAATATAACATGGTATCAAATCCAAATTGAGAAGAAGACATTGTGCAGCTGTGGAAACTAGGGATTCCTACTTTTTGGATCTCTATCCACATATTTTCAGTAAAAGAAGGTTGGATTGACTCTCCTCCCCAGGGCGCATCTTTCTATCAAAGCAGAATTTGATTCTGAGCATTTTTAGTTTTTGACCCGACACTGGTGCCAAAAATTAGGGCTTTCCACAGAAGTGGAATTTTTGAGTGAGCCCATGCTTGGATTAATATCCTTCTCAAAATCAAATTTTAGAGATCAAGATCAAAGTATTTGGTTGGACATAACTTCAGAAAAGTCAAACCCTAATCTGCTCCTGAACCAGCACTACAAAAAATTCAGCTCCAGATTCAAATTTGACATCATGACCTGGTAAGATCTATATATTTTGTATTTGAATTTGAGGTTCTCAGTTAAGATGTCTCATCATACCAAGCTTGATGAAAATCTTGAGGGATCTGATAACTTTTGATACTAGAAGTATATGATCTCCCTGGTCCTAGAAGAAAATGAGTTGGACTCCTACATCAATGAGGAGATTTTAGTTCCAGAGGGAGATGAGGATAAGGCCTTACACAAGAAGAAGTTGGCTATGGCTAAGAGGATTATTGCTGATTCAATCAAGGATCACCTCATACCATAGGTGTCCTCCATAAAGACACCTAAATCTATGTTTGATGCCCTAACCAAATTGTTTGAAGGAAAGAACATAATCTGGAAGATGACCTTGAGGAAACAATTGAAGAATGTGAATATTCAGAATGTGGAGACCATACAGTCATACTTCACAAGGGTCTCCCAGATCAAAGAACAACTTGAAGTAGTAGATGAAGAAGTGGAGAATGCAGACATTGTAATGACCACCTTGAATGGTCTCCCTAGGACCTAGGACTCCTTCATTCAAGGGATCTATGCCAGAAAGAAGTTAGTCAAGTTCAACAGACTATGGGAAGAATTCTCTCAAGAAGAAGCTCGGATAGTAGCTCGAGAACAAAAGATGGGAAGTGAAGATCAAGCTCTCACAGTACAATCCAAGAAATCCAGATCTAGCCACCACAGAGATAATTACTCTCATCAAACGAATAAATTTAGAAAGCCTAGAGATAAGTCTAAATTCATTTTCTATACATGTGATGAAAGAGGACAATTTTCTAGAGATTGTCCTAAAAACAAAAGTAGCTCTCACAAGAAGAAGGGAAACAAGAGAAGACATCATGTTCATGCTGCAGAGGATGATGAACCATCCACAAAGAGAAACATACAAGACAGTGATGAATAATATGTTCTGATTTCTGCTCTCATGAGAACTATCACACATGGCAGCAATGATTGGATTCTAGATAGTGGTGCTTCCAAACATATGACAGGATTCAAGGAATCCTTTGTGAAACTATATGAACATGAATCACCTCACAAGGTGAAACTCGAAGATGACTACCAGTATCCAATAAAAGGTAGTGGTGAATCCTCATACAAGCTAGACTCTGGAAAGTCTATCAAGATGAAAGATGTATTGTTTGTACTTGGACTAAAGAAGAACCTCCTCTCCATATCTACATTAGATGCAAATGGAATGAGGGTTTCATTTGTAGATGGCCAAGTCCTCATGTGGCCAAAGGTAAAGTCTTTTGTTGATGCAGTAGTGATTGGGGAACAAGAAGGAGGAATATACAAATTGAAGGGCCAACCAGAACAAGCTTTGGTTCATGACTCGGTAGAACCAAATTAGCTTTGGCATAGAAGGTTTTCACATGTGCATTATAGAGCACTACCACTTGCAAGTATAATTGTTGAAGGTCTCCCATTAATGCAGACAAAACATGAAGGTGTATGCAAAGGATGTGCGAAAGGGAATAAATCAAAGAAGACATTTCCAAGTAGCGAGAGCAAGGAAAAAGGAATCTTGGAAATCATACACTACGATGTATGCAGTTTAATGTCATCCAATTCACTAAGCGGGTATGTATACTATGTTTCTTTTATTGATGATTTTTCTAGAAAGGCATGGATATACTTTATGAAGAACAAGGATGAAGTATTCAGCAAGTTCAAGGAATTCAAAGCCTTGATAGAGAACCACACTGAAAATAAGATCAAGAGCTATGCAAAGACTCAGGGATTAAAAGGGAGTTATCTACTCCATATAATCCACAATAGAATGGGATTGTAGAAATAAAGAATAGAATGATCATGGAAGCAGCAAGGGCCATGCTTCATGATCAAGATCTTCCCATGTATCTATGGGCAGAAGTTGCCAGAACAACGGTGTATGTATAGAGCCGTATTCCACACAGAGTACTCGAGAACAAGACACCTAAATAAGTCTTCTCCAACAAGAAACCAGAAGTCACCCATCTTAGAATATTCAACTATCCTATATACATACACATTCTGAAAGAAAAGAGGATGAAGTTAGATCCTTCAGGAAAGAAGGGTATATTTGTGGGATACTCCGAAAGCTTGAAGTATTACAGAATATACTTCCTAGGATTCAAGAAGATAGAAATTAGAAGAGATGTAACATTTGATGAAGATTCATCCTAAATCAAATCCAAGAAGAGACCGACTGAAGAACCTGAAGAAACAAGAACACCCAGAATTCATGATACAACCATGAACGAAGAAATTCGAGAAGAAGATCGAGAATTAGAAGAACCTCAAGAACCTGTAGATCCACCTCAGGAGAAGAATCCTCATAAGAGGAAACCTGCTTGGGTACGTGAAATTATCCAAGGTGCAGAAAGATATGGAGCTTCAGAAGAAACACACAGAGGAAGAAAGAGAACTAGGTCATGATCTAGTTATGTAGCCTTTATATGTGACATTATTGATAAAGAACCTTCCAACTATAAAGAAGCGGCAGAAAGGAAAGAATGGAAGGAGGCCATGATTGAAGAGTATCAATCGATCATGAAGAATGATGTTTGGGATGTTATCCCAAGACTAGAAGGGAAGTCCATTGTAACTTCCAAATGGATCTACAAGATCAAGCATGCTGCAGATGGCAGCATAGAGAAATATAAAGCAAGATTCGTGGCTCATGGTTTCTCCCAGAAAGGGGGAATATATTATGGAGAAACTTTTTCACCTTTAGATATATACATTTCCATCAGATCAATACTTGCTCTGGCTACAGTGATGAAATGGAAGATACACCAGATGGATGTCAAGACTGCTTTCTTGAATGGTGTAGTAGAAGAGGAAGTGTATGTGGAGCAGCCACTCGGTTTTGAGACACATGATAGGGAGTCTCATGTGTGCAGATTGAAGAAATCCCTGTATGGTTTGAAATAGGAACCCAGGACATGGAATGGAAGAATTTATGGCTTTCTATCCATTTTGGGCTTTACCAAGAGTAAAGCAGATTCCAACCTTTACTACAAGGTTAAAGATGGAAATCTAGTGATACTCCTACTGTATGTGGATGATCTATTTCTAATAGGTATGGATGGGTTGATTGCTGATACAAAGAGGAAACTTGCTGCCGAGTTCAAAATGAAATACTTGGGTATGATGCACTATTTCTTAGGCATGGAGGTGTGGCAGAATACAGATGGATTCTTCCTTGGACAAGGGAAGTATGAAGTAGAGATTCTGAAGAGATTCGAGATGATGGAATGGAAGGCCATAACCACACCTATGGCATCGAACCTGAAGTTATTGAGTGATTCTTCATCAGGTTGATGCTATGATGTATTGTCAGATGATTAGTTCCTTGATGTACCTGATGAACACGAAACTAGATATTTTCTTTGCTGTGAACACCTTGAGCCAATTCCTGATAGATCCGAGACATGTTCACTTGATTGCTGCAAAGCATATTCTAAGGTACCTAAAGGGTACAGTTGATTATGGGCTCAAGTACAAGGAAAATAAAAATATTAACCTGGTGGGTTATGTTGATTCAGATTGGGCAGGCAGTGCCATCAATAGGAAGAGCATTTCAGGATGCTGCTTCAGTATGGGATCAGGTGTGATCTCTTGGTTTAGCAGGAAGCATTCCTATGTGGGATTGAGTATAGCTGAAGTAGAATATGTCACAGCTTGTTTCGCTAGTTGTGAGGCAATGTGGCTGATAAATCTACTGTCTGATTTATTTGATCTCCAGTTGGATGCTACTTGTATATATTGCGACAACCAAAGTTGTGTGAATTTGTCAGAGAACCTAGTGTTTCGTGACAAGTCGAAGCATATCGAGATCAAGTATCACTATATCAGGGATATGGTGCAGAGAGGAGCAGTGAAGTTTGAATATGTTGTGACAGATGAACAGATAGTTGATGTGTTGATGAATCCATTGGCCAGAGTGAATTTTGAGTACTTCAGGGAGAAGCTTGGTGTTCTCCAAATCGAAGTTCCCTCCAATGGGAAATGATGAGACCTAGATCCATTCTGACATGGTGAGAGGATTAGGTTCCTTCCATGGTCAGATGTAAGGGCTGAGCCATTCTGTCATGGTGAGAGCATTTGGTTCCTTCCATGTCAGATGTGAGTGTTGAGCCATTCTAATGTGACTATAGGATTGGTTCCTACATGATCATATATAAGTGCTGAATTCCATTCTTGGAATGGAGGCACCTGGTCAGTTACCAGGAATACTCAATTTGGGACTGAGGGCCATTCTGATATGACTGTGGGATGCAGTATTACATGATCAGATGTGAGTGCATGGCCATTCTGATGTGATTGAGGGATGTGTCCCCGCTTGATCAGATATAAGGGTTGATGCCATTCTCTAGGAGAATGGAGGCACCTGGTCAGTTACTAGGAATCCTCGATCTTGGACTGAGAGCCCTTTCTATGCGATGTTTTCGAACATGGTCAAATGTAAGTACAGAGCCTTCCTGACAAGATGAGTTCAGATGTAATTACAGAGCCTTTCTGATAAGATGATTTCGGATGTAACTGTAGAGCCTTTCTGAAAAGATGAGGTCAGATATAAGTGATGAGCCATTCTGGCGTGATGTGTTTACACATGGTCAGATGTGAGTGCTGGGCCTTTTTGACAAGATGAGGTCAGATGTAAGATATGGGCATGCCATTCTGACTTAGGGTCAGATATAAGTGCTGAATACCTACATGAAGGGTAGGCCTATGACTAGCATAAAAAAGGGATGGCTCTGTAGAAATTTCCTGTGACGAGAAGAATTGAGAGATAGCACCATTATGAGATATCAACGATGATGATGATCCAGACTTGATGATGATCTAGATGTGATGATGATATAGAATTGATGATGATATAGTGATGATGTTCCAACAGTCGTGATGATCCATATCCCATGATTAAGAAGACTTGAAGAAGAAGATGACTTAGAAGAATACTTGAAGACGAAGATGAATTGAAGATGAAGAAGACTTGAAGACGATGATGACTTGAATATGAAGAAGACTTGAAGATGAAGAAAACTTGAAGATGAAGATGATGAGATGATCCAGTTGATACAGAGAAGAAGACCAGTGCTAAAAATTGTCTTGAAAGAATACCTTCCTAGTTAAGAGGGAGTGTTGATGTATTTGTAACTTCAGATTGTATTCACTTGTATATCTTATGTCTTGTACCCCAATGTTTATTTCGGGAAGTATCTATAATGTATTTGAGTCATGTCATGCCCTGATGTTCCTATCGAGAGGTTCTATAATGTAAACAAGTCATGCCAAGTCATTGTGGGTAACCCTCCTATTGTTCAAGGGTTAAATTCCTTGCAGTTTCAGGGCACTAGGGTTATTAGAATCTCCTAGAGAAGTCGGCCCTACTGAGTCATTGTTAAGTTAGGAATTAGTATAAATAGAGAATGAGCCTCTCTATTTATCACACACTCACTCACACTTAGTTGTAGCACATAGCTGAGGAAGAAGAAGTTGCTGGGGCTAGAAAGAAAGAGGCTACTACTGTCGGGATATCATCTTATTGTTTTTGGGGCTTTACTATTTGGTGTTGATTCTATCTCTGAGGAATTTGCAGTATTTTCTCCTTTATGGTTTCCCCAAGGAAAATCTTTGTTTTCATTGTCTTATGTGTTTGATTGATGTGCTTGTTATTCTATCAATTAAGATCCTAATTTAATGCTAGCTTAAATGATAAAAATCTAACACCAAAAAAATATGCATGCTTACCTTTTATGAATTTACGACTAGATGAATGTTGCAGAGTATGACTAATCTCTCTAGTTTTTGATATGGTTGATAACGTACTCCGGGCTCAATCCACGCTCAATCAATCACAACTATAGAAAATGTGTCGAAAATGCATGAGTCGGGTGATACAATGGACAACTTATTCCATGCACATTCTCACATTACGCTTTCAATTATAGAAGGATTGAGTTCTTATCCTGGAGACTCTAGAGACACTTTGTGTGCTTGTCAGAGAGGGGTTGGGAGGTAGCTTATGTAGCTTGTTGATTGTTTTTATAAATAAAAGACTTCTTTTAGATAGGTACCCCTTCATCCAGAATCAATAGATTTGTAACACAAAATAAAATTTAAAATCTGAGTAGAGTTGTGAAGCTTTAGCAAAAAGAGAAGCCTGCTCTAACTCAGCAAGGATAATTATTAAATTCATTACAACTTGACCCATGCATAGACAACCAAGAGCTATTAATGCCATTAATTTCAACTTGACCCATACGTAAATAGCCTTTGAAATCCGGCATTGGTTTTGCAGGTCTGCAAAGATAGCCATATATCGTCGATATTGAGACGAAAGTTCATTGAAAATTAAAAACATCGATATTGCCACGGTTTTTCTGCCATAATAAAAAAAATGAAGTATTAATCCACGAATTTTCAAAACATGGAAGTATTTCATGGGAAAATCCACCCAAATGTATTGGTGTATATACTTGTAGAACCATTTGCATATTTTTATAAAACCTAGTACGTTGATGGCCTCTTAAACCCTAACCATAGGAATCTTTCCTTTACAATAGGAAAGATTCTCCAAGTCACTCAGTTTTGTTTAGAAGGTCAGGATTACAGGGAAAGAAGACACAAAGAAGAGTCTGGTAGAAGTAGAAGGCTATTGAGCCGTGGATCTTGCAGTTCTGTGCGTAGAAAGTAGGTAGAAGATTCAATCCAGGCTATGTGGATCAGTGAGAGTAGATAGAAGAATAAACCACAGACCATGAGAGAAATAAAATTGAGTCAGAAACACATCTGATAAGATCAGTCTGGAGATCGTAGACTGCAAGGTGCTATATCCAATTCTCGTGCCAGATGAAGAACACCTTGGTGGTTTTTCCCAGATGTGTTTCCACATTATTTATTTTGTTGAATGATTGATTGATGATGAATGTTTATGTGAATGTCAAGTAATTGCTTACTATAAGTTGATGACCTACTGTTGAATATATGGCGCCATATTATTAACCAGTGAATGAATGATGGTTAAAGAATTGTTGGAGTGTGTGAATGAGTTTATAGTTAATTTCCTAAGTTAAATCATAAGTTGCACACTGGTTGTCAGTGCAAAGAATCAGTTGTGTCGCACCAATTGCGCTAGTTGTTAATATTAAGGGCAGGTTCGTGTCGCATGCGCTGTCATAAAGTTGTACCCAACAGAGCAGTAAGAGACCCCATCGTCCTGTTTCCTTCATTGAGCGCCTTGGTCGCACGCTAAGGGACTATAATCCATTGCTAACTGCGGAAACATGGTTCTAGAAGTTACCCATTAGATATCTCGGGTAATACTACGTCTGCCTTGTAGGTGTTGCTTATTGATCTTGTTCTGTCAGGCTAATGTCTTGTGGTTTATTGTTGGTATTGTGGTGTTGTGGAACTGCGGGTCAAGACAAGAAGAAGAAAGAGGCCAACAATTATGGATGAAGCATATGGGTCAAATCAAATATATATATACACACATATTTGGAATACATATGTAAGAAGATAACTTGGAACTTGAATTAATTATAGCGATCGAAAATTTCGTGACCGAATTGATCAATTAGAAGAAGTTCAAATGTGTGATCTCTACCATGAGTCATATGCTAAAATAAAAGTACATGATACAAATACATATCCAATGTGCTTGTGATCTATAAGAGAGGGAACTAATTACAGGTTCTCATCTAGGAAGCACATGGATCGAGGATTTCAACCTCATGTCCTTAAAGTTCTCACACAAGTTGAAGATATGGTGATAACTCAAACAAGTCCAATTTTGTAGGTAATGCATTCAATAGGTGGACAACACAAATTTCAAGGACACACCATTAGTTTTCTGCAAGAGTTTAAATATGTTTCTAATAAATTGCCACGACATATTAACAACTTGGACTTAATGGCCATTGTGCAAAAAAAAGGATGACAAGGATTCAATTACAATTTTACTATTAGGAAACAAAGAGTTATGGATGCATTATTATATAAGATTCAGAATGATCCATATTGTCGAGATGTTCAAGTTATTATAACGCAGTATAAGAGTTACCTGAAAATGAAAAATATATCTCACATATACTTAATTATGGACTAAGCATACATGGATCAAATCAAATATGTATATAAACATATTTGAGAGGTATCTGTAAGAAGAAAGCATGGAACTTGAATTAATTTTAGCAATAAAAAATTTCATGACTGAATTTGATCTATTAGCAGAAGTTCATATGTGTCATTTCTACCATGAGTCACATGTTGGAATACAAGTACGTAATACAAATATAGGTCCAATGTGTGTGATATGTCTAAGAGAGGGAACTAATCATAGAATCCAAGGTAGGAACCACATGGATCCAATAAATCAACCTCATGCCCTTGAAGTTCTAACACAAGTTGAAGATATGTTGATAGCACGTGCAAGTCCAACTTTACAGGTGATGCATTCAATATGTTGACATTACAAATATCAAGGACACACCATTAATTTTATGCAAGAGGTTAAAGACGTTTCCAAGACATTGCCATGACATATTAACAACTTGGACTTAGTGGTCATTGTGCGGAAAAAGGACGACAAGGATCCATTTATGATTTTACTGTTAGGAAACAAATATTTATGGACTCATTATTATGTAAGATTCAAAATTATCCATATTATCAAGATGTTCGAGTTGATTAAAATGCAGTAGAAGAGTTACCTTAAAATGCAACATATATCTCACATATGCTTAATTATGGAAAAACATATGCTTAATTATGGAAAAACACATTGATCAAATCATACACACACACACACACACACACACACACACACACACACACACACACACACACACACACACACACACA